>JAOTRC010000034.1:31258759-31271355 GCA_027497675.1 Cyprinella lutrensis
CTCTCGTTCGTATCCAAGGTAATTCTTCAAAACTATCATCCCGTACAAGTGTTTTATTTAACTGAATACATCACAATGAGCTAAAACGCATGCGCAGGATACTTTACTTCCTGAACAAGTGTGCGCCCGAATCCGTGTTGATTTCACATTTACACGAACCGCGGCGCGGTTCGGAAGCAACCGAACTCAGACCACCTCCTCCAGGTAGTCTCGGGTTCATTACCCCGAGGCGCACCCGGGTCCCATGACAGCTTTCACATTAGCGATTTTTCATGCGAACCGTGCCCCGTTCCGAACTAAACTACCAGTGTGAAAGCCCCCTTATACTACTAACCATTTTGAGTATGCTTTTGTGCAGTGATCTGTAGTCAGTAGGGGTTATGAGCAACATTCTTCCGGGTTCTACAAAACGGGTATAACTACTTATCCACTCATACCGTTACAGATGTGGCATTTTGACTGTACTTCTGCACTAGATGAGAACACGTTTTAATAATTTCTTGGGTCAAGAAAGAGTCAGAGTTTGCGATATATGTCCTCCCAGTGCTCTCTCTGGATGCACGCACATATTGCGCACTTCAATAAGCCCAAAGAACGCAAGTTCATGTGTTGTAAATGCCGGTGGAAATCAGAGTAGCCTAAGGGGCAAAAATCTAGCTAAGTCAGTCGGTTTATACTTACGTACACTTATGACTTGATTCCGATAAAGGAAAACGGTTTAATGTGTTTACATGACCACATGCATTGTCAGTTTATTCAGCATAATCGGAAGAACGTGCATGTAAATGCACTCATTCTCTGAAAGTGAAAGTAGAAATTGACAGGCTGATGCATATAAGACCACTTCAGCCAGCACTTGCTTCAGACTCAAGTCCAGAGATGGGCATGGTGCAGTGTAAGACATTGCATGGCTATCATGCCGATATCATGCCGTGCTGTACATTCAGCCTTTGGGCAGACCTTGAATTCCTACGGGCAGGGGTTCTCTCTGCAGTTTTGTTGGCCCTGAAAGACAGCAAAGATGGCATATACAAACTGCTAAGGCAGTTTACACTTATGTTACTTGATATCACCCCAGACCGCTTACATCCCAAGTAAACTCACTTGTGCAGTGGACACAGTTGCACAGTGGTGCTCCAGGGAGAGTGGAGACTCCATTTCCAGGTGGTCAAGGTGATCTAGAGACAATTTGGCAAAGCACTGGTAGACCTGTTCACTCCCAGGAATACTCTCAATGCCTGCTGTTGTATTCCCTGACCAAGGCTCCTCTCGGCACAGATACAATAGCACACAGCTGGGCCTGGGGCCTATCCAACTATGCATTCCCCCCAGTGAGCCTGATTTCATAGATGTTGGTTACACCATATTGTCCCACATGGACTTAGTTCTTAGATTTCATGCTCCTCGCGATAGTGATGAAGAATCTTCTTTCTCAGGGCCAAGGCACAATTTGGCACCTGTGTCCAGACCTCTGAATCCTCCAAGTTTCGCCCTTGGACAGAACACGGAAGACCTATCTCTATCACCAGAGAATAGGAAAAATAGCAATTTCCTCCGTGTTAACTTGAGGTCTGCACAGCTGTAATTTTGTATTCAAAAAAAGAAAAAAAGCCACCCCTCATGGTACAGGGGATGACGTTGCTTACGTGGGGCATTGGCAAGTTACGACATTGCGAGTACATTAACTTGCTGAAATCTGCACTGCCAAAACCTTGTAACACTGTTCAGCTGATTATGCTGCTATCCCTAGGGACCCCTAGTGTCAGTATATCGACACAATGGCAAAGTGACTGACAAATAGGGAATGTCTTGTTTAATATTGGAACCTCTGTTATCTGATGGAGGGAACAAGACATTGTGTCCCTCCTGCTACAACGTTGAACTACCCTCTGAATGGCTGGGACATGCTGGGACACACAAACCTGAATGAGTGGATACACGCTATCTTCTTTTTATACCTGGAGGAGTGGCACATGCAAATTCCACGCGCCAATTCTCATTGGCCTTTTCTCAAAGTGTCTGGGGCTCCCAAGTGTGACTCCTAGTGTCATCAACAAATTGTCTTGATCACTCCATCGGGGAATAGAGATTACAAGAGTGCCAGCACAGTGGATGTGTAACTTGCTGAATCTCTAATATCATTTAAATGGAATTTAGATGACAATACCTACATTTTTCAAAAAATATAGTATAGACCTCAGTGTTTTAGATGGCATACTGTGATCTTCTTGTTGCACTCCGCTGTATAAAAGGTTGTATATTGTCCTAAAAACTTTTATTGGTAACACTTTATTTTAGAGTGCCCTTGTTACATATGTTACATGTTCTGAAAGTAATAACATTAAATTATGCATAATTACATGTAATTAACCCTAAACCAAATCCTAATCCTACCCTAACCATATACTAAATACATGTAATTGCTTAATATTACTCAGTACTTAAATATATAATTACACTGTAACAATGACACCTTGAAATAGGCTAAAGTGTAACCCTTTTATGTACTGTATATATGTTCTTTATACTATATGCTGCTTTGACTAATATGACACCTTTTATACTAAGTAATAAGTGCCAGTACAATGATTAATTTATTTTACCATTATTATTTTTACCTGCCGCCTTACACTATTTCATATTTGAATGTATAAGAATCTATATTATTTAAAATCACAATATATTTTTAAATATATATTTAAATAATCTATACTATACACAATTTAATCAATTTTATAAATATTTGTTTTTTATTTATCAAATTGAATTAACTATATTTGTAATATACAGTATTTATCATTTGTAATGGAAATATTCAGTTTTAGTCTTGACTTCTTCTGAAATGTTTACATACACATTTTGTGGCAGCATCATGATATAATGATTGCATCAGATAGTAATACCATGGCATATGAAATATTATGTCTGAAAAAAGTCCTGTTATTATCTCTATGCTTTTTCTGCAACAGCCAAATTCATACTTCAAGAGACTATGTTATTCCCAGCTACCAAACAAAAGGTAATGGCTAATTAAATAATTTCCGATGGGCCAAAATTGGGCATCTCAAATGGTTGTATAATTAAATTGGCTCTCTTAAGACAACTAAGACATCAACTATAAACATGTAGACACATGTAGAATGTCACTTGATAGTCCTCATGATTTCCAATAAAAATAGCTTCTTTTTTAACTAAATGAAGCTTTTTTTCACTGTCCAAGAATGGAGGATAACCATTCTTACTTTAGGGCTTAATTTTAACATATATTTCAAGACCACAATAAACCCTTCTAATCATTCACCGTTAGCAATATGTTGGCCACAATATTTTTATGGAGGGTGAAAGTGCAGCTGAGCTGACCCAACAAAGTGCAGACAAAGGCCATTTTCACAGACTGATGCGGAGTGAGATGGACATTGGTAAGCGACATGGCAATGATGCCATGTGGGTCTCTCCTTTTCTCTTGACCTGCCGTGCATGAAAAGCCAATTTTTCAGAGACAAAGAATTTCAAAGTTACCACTGAAGGAAAATGTCAGCATGCTTTCATTTTTACCATGATAAGGCTTCTCTTGTATCTTTAATAATGCTGTCCTACCAGTGACGTTTTTGCACATCTGAGGTTAGAGTGAAACTTAATCTGGATGATATTTTAAGGCCCCATGAACATTTATGAGTATGTAAGGTTTGATGGCACTTGGTTTATTATTTTTCTTCATTGTGTGAAATTTATTTTTTATGGATTCAACATTTTAGCTCCATGACTAACTATTTATGGTCTTTTCTAATGCCTGTTAGACTTGTTTCATTGATATCTCAATGAATGGCCTCAAATGGTTCATTAAAATTCTGTCTGTGCTAAAAGAATTGCACACATTCTCTAGATTCTCAGCACTATTATATATATTTTTCTTGTTAATAGTGCATGCAAATAGGAGTTCAGCAAAGAATGCCTGTTAAAGGGTCATGGAAGAAGCTAAACATGACTGTCAACCTCCCTCAGACTGGGGCTCCATGCAAGTTCTCACCTCGTGGGGTCTCAAAGATCCTAAGAAAGGTGAGAAATCAGCCCAGAACTACATGGGAGGAGCTGGTCAATGACCTGAAAAGAGCTGGGACCACCGTTTCCAAGGTTACTGTTGGTAATACACTAAGATATTATGGTTTGAAATCATTCATGGCACAGAAGTTTCCCCTTCTTAAGCCAGCACATCAAGGCCCGTCTTAAGTTTGCCAATGACCATTTGGATGATCCAGAGGAGTCATGGGAGAAAGTCACATGGTCAGATGAGACCAAAATAGAACTTTTAGTCATAATTCCACTAACCGTGTTTGGAGGAAGTAACATGAAGAGTACCATCCTAAGTACACCATCCCTACTGTGAAGCATAGGGTTGGTAGCATCATGCTTTGGAGGTGTTTTTCTGCTCATGGGACAGGGCGACTGCACTGTATTAAGGAGAGGATGACCGGGGGCATGTATTGCGAGACTTTGGGGAACAACCTCCTTCCCTCAGTTAGAGCATTGAAGATGGGTCGGGGCTGGGTCTTCCAACATGACAATGACCCAAAGCACACAGCCAGGATAACCAAGGACTGGCTCTGTAAGAAGCATATCAAGGTACTGGCATGGCCTAGCCAGTCCTATCCTGGCATGGCCAATAGTAGTGTAGCTAAACTTATTAGACTGTCAGTGAATGAATGAGTGAGTGAATGGGTGAATGTGAGGCAAATTGTAAAACGCTTTGGTGGCCATTGAGTCTGTGGAAGCTCTATATAAATGCAGTCCATTTGCTATTTACCATTCATAAACATTACAATGCCCACAAGATAACCCTTTGTATTTCGAGAGCATGTAAGCATTTGGTGACAATGCATATCCATTACAATATATATTTATCATTTGTCGGCCATGATATGAAGCAAGACATTATCGGAAAGAATTTTAATATCAGATTTATGTATGTCTTTTTATGGAAAACCACAATGTGGCAAAATATCTGAAAAACTGAAATGGCCCTATGTGATGCATCGCTAAAACTAATTTAGTCCTATTCCCTGTGAAACCTTTGCGGGGGTTTAATGTTTTGTCTGAGATGCATTATGTTTCAAGGACTAAGGACAGATCAATCGGCTTTCTGGGAGTTGGAAATCACAAAGCTGACACAAAAGCCCTGTGGTGCCATGAGCATTGTAAACCAAAAGCTGTCAGGTGCCAGCTAACTGCAGCCACTGGGACATGTCCCGAAGGTGTTGATAATGATTACACAATTAAATTAATTGAACAGCACATATTTAAACAATAGCAATACACTTTGAATAATGGCTTGTATCCTCAAATTTGAGGCTAATTTTTGGTAACCAGTCTGAGGTTATTTTCAACTACCAAAAAATAAATAAATATATTAAAAAGTCTTACCTCAAGATACACCACCCAGGGCATAACTAATGTTGCCACGAGAAGATCTGCCACCGCCAGGCTGACAATGAGGTAATTAGTGGTGGTCTGCAGCGCTTTCTCTCTGGAGACTGCCATACAAACCAACACATTGCCGAAGACAATGAGAAAGATGAGGAGAGTCAGGAGCATGGCATAGTAGTTATACTGATGCTTGGCCTCACAGCTTGTGCTGTTGAGGGCCCCAGTTCCGTTGTCATAATATGTATCATTGTAGGGATACTCCGTGAGGAAATCCATGAGCTGTGGCCAGGGAAGATGCCTGAAACTGAGAGACATAATTTACTGTCAGTGAAGCCACTAACACAGAATGAAACCAAAAAACACAAAGGAACATGGCGGCTTCATCATATCTCAATAGAGTTTTTGATTTATGTTTTATGTTAAGCAGAAGTGTGTAATTTCTAGGCCAGAATTTCACTTCACCAAGTAAAACAACAACAATGATTATTTTCAAACTGCTTTCCTGAACCCCCCCTACATTCCATTGGTTCGAAAAACAGATAGCCCAACTCAAGCCATTGATTGAGTCAGTGTTGCTGTCTTGAGCTGGTCAATGTTTTTTTTTATATATATATATACTTTTTGGGCAAAAGGAGAACTGGCCAGCGGAAAACCCATTTCTGTCACCTGATGGAGTTTGGGCTCCTTGCCACTGTGCCTTTGGCTTGCTTAGATGGGTTTAAAAGACACCTAAAATTCAACAATGATATATATTTGACTGTTGAATGAGAACAAAACTTTAATGATGAGCTGCTTCATAGCTAATTCAACTTTGTTTCATATCTAACTAATTATGCAACATTGACAATGTTACTGAATTAAATTGAGCTGGATAATGGTTCTGTTATCTTCTGAAAAGCTGCTTATAACCAAATTGAACTAATTTCATAATTGATTAACTTTATACAGTTATTGAACTGAATTTAATCAAAACTGACTTGAGCGGAATGATACTATTGTCTTCTGTAAAGCAGCTTTAATGCAGAATTTGATTGGTCTCATATTTGATGAAGTTTTAATCATCGATCATTACTTTAAAGCTTCTCTGAAACATTCGGTGTTGTATAAAGCACTACAGAAATAAAGATAATTTCACTTTAATTAAAAATCAACATAGTTTACTAATACATTTTTATCCACATTAAGTGATGAAGTTAAAAAGTATTTATTAAATGGGAAAAAAATCATACAGTATAGTGTATACTGCGGAGTGATTCCGCATGCCGTTAAATCTCCGTGCAAAACGAAGCAAAATGTAGAACTACATCTGGGGAGCGATATTTTTTTTCCTAGGATGGTATGGGAAAACTCATAAATGCTCTTAACCCCAGTGATGGGTAGGTTCAGGGACGGGGTTGGGGTAGGGCATATATTTACATTTACAGTAGTGTAACGTTAAGTCAACGGCGTTCATAAACATGCTGAAAAGTGATTATGTGTGTTGATAGCACGCCAAAAATGAAAATGAGAATTGGCGTGTCATACACTCCATTTCATGAGATCAGTCTGTCTAAGCTTTACTGGTGTCTGAAGTGGAAATCTGAACACGACAAGGAACATGCCTATGATGAAACTACAGATCAACAAAGGGCACCTGTGCAATACGTCATCCTCTTATTTTATTTAGGAGACCGCGTGTTTGAATGTGTGATCTGAACAGGCAAGTTTATAATATGGCCAGCACTAGCACTGTGAATTTTAGAGTGTGTGTTCATACGTGTCAGCGTTTTCTAATGACACACACGATATGTGCGTTATGTGTATGGGAGAGGAACATGCACGCTAAGTCTTTGAAGGGGCTGTTTGCGTGCATTGCGAGCGTTCTCCTCTGAGGAAACTTTTTTTGATGGAATCCGGACCGCCATATATGTCCCGTGGTTCAGGACCTGCTGCAGCCGGCAAACAGGAAACTGAAGTCGTGGGGCAGGCAGATGGAGCTCGTCGACGTGTTTGAGAGGGGTTCGAGTATCTCTCGCTCATTGGTAGCTGACAAGAGTGAGCTGCAGGATGATGATGCGGTCTCTCTCACGGCATCTGATACAGCAGCGATCACATTCTTTGCTCCAGGCCAGGCTGTGCAGGGTGTGGCTGATGAGGACCACGATGTATCTGAGCGCTCTCACCCCGCCTACCTTTATATGACAAGTTATTGGACTTTATATTATGCCGCAGGGTTAGATCTGCCGGGGAATCTTTTTAAGTGCAATCTCATGAGGCCACCTCGATGACCGTGTTTTTCTCTGGGCATAATCCACCAGCTTGTTCAAGTCTTTTTTCCCAGATCTTCACAGTGAGGGGAAAAGCCTTATCACATTTTGGAAAAAGCCTTATCATTAATATTGTCAGGCCTCCTGTCACTATTGAGTCACATAGAGAGAGTTGTGGAGGTCTCCGGTTTTAGAGCGGAGTGATTACATCAGGTCGTAGGCTATGTGAGCCTCCTTGTAAACTATCATGAGTGTAGGACGTAGTTAGGCATACTCTTAATTCTGGGAGTCATTATGTTGAGGCCTCTATCTTCAGAGCTCAATCTCACTAGGACTGAGTAGTTAGGCTCTCTCTGAGCCTCATTGGTTAGTGTTTTAAATATAGCATTATCAGGCCTCCCATTGCTATAGGGGGTTGAATTATAGAGCTCTCCACTCCGATATAAAGTAACTAGGCTCTCTTTGACCCTCCTTGGTAGCTTTTCTGGGTGTAGGACATAGTTAGGCCTCCTCTCACTTCAGAAAGTCATTAACCTGAGACCTCCATTCTCAGAGCTTTATCAGGCAGCAGGACTGTGTCGCTAGGCACCCTCTGATCCTCCGTGGATACTGCCTCTTTTATGGAGCGTCACCAGGCCTCCTCTCCCTTAGAGAGTTGTTTTATAGAGGCCGTCGCTCTTCAGAGCTCTGCCCGGATAGCGATGTTACGTAGTTAGGCCTGTCCTGGGGGTAGGACATAGTTAGCCCTCCTCTCACTTTACAGAGTCGTTATGCAGATGCCTCTGTCCTCAAAAATATCAAGAAGAGCAAAAATATCAAGAAGCAAAAGTCTCCAGTTGCTTGCTATTTAATTTCACTCCATTTAATCATCATAGACCAGAGTTCTACCAGAAAGACTCGGGAGATAAAATGAGGTAACAAAGTATCCGTTTATTGACAGCCCAGCAGGCAATTATTTGCAAAGTTCTTTGGCGAAGGCCCCGTCCATAGATCGTAATCCGAGGGTAGTGTATCAGCATTTCCTGCCTGAAGACAAAGGCAGGGGCACAGCTGACCCCCCAGGGAAGTATTGAAGAGACCATCCTGGTGGTGGTGGGGAGGGTGGAGGTTGTTGTCGCATCGGCATCTGTGAACTCAAACATGGGTAAGTACCGATCTTTTATACGACAAGAATAAGAACTTGATTGGATAACCTGAAGGTAACACGTGACGCGGTAATTAAGTCTTCCTGGCAGAACTTATGCTAAAGCCTTCATTTTCGCAAGAACGGAGGCCTCAATAGGATGACTCTAAAGAAAGAAAGCCTAACTACATTCATATTCAGGCAAGAATCCAGGGAGGCTCACATAGAGCTTCTTTTCAGGCAGCCCTGAAGAGTGGATGCCACAAACAAGAGGCCTTGCAATGCATTAACCCAAAGGGCAGTACGTAGATAGCTCAGACAGAGGTAAAAATATAATAATGAGAAGAGGCCTTGCAACACTCCACACTAAGGTCAGTAACCAAAGAGGGTCCAAGAGAGCATAACAACTTCAGTATGAGGCCTCAGTATGACAACTCTCTAAATCACGAGGAGACCTAACTACACCCCGCACTCAGGTCATCATGCACGGAGGCTCACAGACAGCTTACACATCACAAATGCTGTCTTAGCAGAGCTCAAGACGGCGGAGACCTCAATAAGATAACTCTCTCTCTCTCTAGCGAGAGGAGGCCCAGCAACCCTCACAGTAGCCAAGGAGGCTCACATAGCCTAACAAATTAGCAAACTGCCTGACCCAGCTCTGTGAGTGGAGGCCTCAACATGATGACTTTCTAAATCAAGAGAAGACCTAACTAAGCCCCATGCTCAGGACATCTTGCAAGAATTCTCACAGAAAGCCTACATCTCACAAATGCTGCCTTATTAAGATAACTCTCTCTAGTCTAGCGGGAGGAGGCCCAACAATGCTCGCAGTCGCCAAGGAAGCTCATAGAGAGCCTGACCCCTTAGATAATGGCTGAGCTCATATGACGAATACACTACCTCCTACCCCTGTCAAGAAAGCTACATAACAGGGCTAGCAGCCTGACACAATAGTTGATGGAGCTCAGAGGAGCAGATGCCTCTATTAGAACAACTCTATATAGCACTAGGATGCCTAACTATGCTCTAGTTAAAGAGCAGTGACCAACGAGGCTCACTGGATGCCTAACAACTTAGCCCCTAGCTGAATTCGGAGGGCATAGCTATATCCAACGTATGTCAGGGAGGCCAAACTAACTAACAACTTGATGACGCTAGAACAGAACTCTGGGGAGCGTAATAGCCTAATAAATCAGACCTAATATTCAGGTGGTTCTCAATGGAGTGGAGGCTTGAGAAGAATGACACTCTATAAAGAGAAGAGGCCTAACAACGCTTCCCTACTATAAAGACAGTAGCCAAGGAGGCTAACAAAGCATAACTTAACACTGAGGATGGATACCTCAGCATGACTACACTCTAAACTGAGAGGAGGCCCACCAAACTGGCTTACAGAAAGCCTAAAAACTTGATACTGCTGACCCAGGGGAGCTCAGCATCTTACAGCTTCTTGCTTACCTAATTTGCAATTCAGTAGAATGCCATTCAGTTCCATAATAAAGGAGAAGTGTGGGCCGAATATGGATTCCCTTGATGATCAGCCACAGCATGGAGATCAAAAGGAAAAACAGAAGGCTCACAGAAGCGGGATAGTTATGTCCGGACAGACATTGTTTTCCACAAAATCTGTCTCGTTCTCCTAACCAGAGCTAATCTTTTATTGACGCAGTGTATACTTACCCACTCATAATTGTTAGAATTACAATAACAATTCTACAATTTTTCTTTCTGTAATTCTTTCAAATAAAATACATAACATAGAACGATAGTATTATTTGAGTCAACAAGCGGAGCTAGTGCTCTGCCTACAACCCCAACGCTCAATCTTACCTTACTGTAATGATGGCCGTGAGACCGAACCAAGGAGTGTAGGCGCTCAACTCTCATCCCTTAAGAGAGAGTCAAGCCCAGGTGGAACCAATTACTGCGACCACATCAGCAAAAGTACTCATTCAACCTCAAGCACAATAGTTCAAACATCAGATTTTATCACTGAAAACGGACACGAATGCATCTCCCTCGAGTGCTGAGCACGCTTGTGAAAACATTAACTACTATCCCTCAGGAGAGAGCAAAATGGAAAAAGCTCCTTACCTGTCTATTGTAGTCAGTTTTGTAAATGCATCATACAGTACCTAGCTCATTCAGTTTGCTTGAAGAGAAAGCAGCATTCCACCCAAATGTGCATCCCATATCCCTTGAGTAATAGGGATGGACTGAACGGAGCTTTTAAATAAGAAATCCTCACAATGTGTACATTCAGCTCCCTCAGGAGTTAAACGCACATGCTCCTCGCTCAAGTACAATAAGCTGTCTCCTGAAGACAAATATGAGGATAACGTATTTTTTCATGTGCCTTTTAATACTCAGTCACACCAGTAGTGACATCTTAGGCTGACGCCTGCCTAAGTTCATTACCGTGTTAAGAATCAGACATCGGTCATCCAGGAGGGATTCCCCATATCGCCCTCTAGGGGACGAAGAACAAGTTAAAAAAATATATTATTCTGTGTCCAACAGAAGAAAGAAATTCAACTTCAGCAGAAACAGCTTAAGGGTGAGCAAATGATGACAGATGTTTTATTTTTGGGTGAACTTTCCCTTTAACTGAATTAAAGATTTAAACACCCATGGAAGGTCATTTAAATTCACACAAAATGTTTTGTAACTTTATGAGGACAGATTGATAAAG
The DNA here is from genome assembly GCA_027497675.1 of Cyprinella lutrensis. Taxonomy (NCBI): domain Eukaryota; kingdom Metazoa; phylum Chordata; class Actinopteri; order Cypriniformes; family Leuciscidae; genus Cyprinella; species Cyprinella lutrensis. The sequence goes on from JAOTRC010000034.1 coordinate 31,270,245, forward strand.
TTGATAAAGCATCGAAATGCTGAGTAAAAGAAAATGAATGAGAAAAGGTATCATGAGCTCACTAACACAACATGGGTCACCCTGTATTTTAAATTAACAATAAGCACAATAACAGCATTTAGCTAACACTCTCACAATCACACCCATCTTCATTTGCAATGTATAATATTGGATACACGCAAATTACATAATATATCTTCTATCCTTCCTCCAATTTCTCCTCTAAGTGCTATAACATTGGACAACTGCTGAAACAGGATTGATTTTTTCTGTGAATAGTGGCATAATAGCCGTCTTAAATTGATTTTGAATTAACACAGCGAGATCTTTACCTGCTTCAAAATCAACATTTCAGCCCGACCAGAAAAAGCATTGAGAATGACGGTACAAGCTAAAGATTACAGATTTTCTTTTGGCAAATATCTTTTGGACAAAACAATGCTTTGGTATTTTTGTATATTACCTTTTACATTTTTGCTGTTTAATTAATTGTTGTGTTTCATGATTGGACTTTCGAGGTTGTATTTTTTTAAGAACATGCACAACACTGTGCTGTACATAAGTGTAAAGCACTTGTGAAGGTGTCAATTAATGTGTAATTAACTTTTTTTTTAGGCAATAATGGTGGAAAATTATAGTCCATCAAGGAGCTTTTGTCTTTGTTCTGTTAGTATGTATGTATGTATGTGAAGTATGTTTTTCTTGAGGTCCCTTCGAAAACGAGATGTCACATCTCAAGTGGGTTTTCCTTTTATTCTTCTTTTAAATTTTAAATATGAAAATGTTTGACAGCTTATAACTAATGTCCTAATCTAATGCGGCAGGTCACCGCCTCTGTGTGCTTATTAACTCTGTTACACAGGTTTTCTAACATTTGCCTTCTTTAAGTTTAAAGCCTATTTTTGAGCTTTAGTATATTCTAATTAAAGAACTGAAATCTCAAGGGAGTCATAATTTCATCTCTTGTTAAACTCAGTCAATCAACAATAAAAAGTTTTCTTATGATCACTTGAAGTCAGTGTACAGATTAATTAATAAGACATTTACAAATGATAATAACAATGTCTAAAGAACAGAGAAACGTACAAGTTCAAGCTTCAACCAACCCCCC
>JAOTRC010000034.1:31359582-31372862 GCA_027497675.1 Cyprinella lutrensis
TTTTAAAGTAAAAAACCTTAATGTATATCTCATGAATTAATGATTATGATGGCAGGTAGCCTGGGCTAGTTGATAACAGGCATAAAAATGTATCTTTCACGCTCTATGGCAGGCAGGCTGGACTTATAATCACTTGACATGGTGTATATAAATGATTTCTTAAGTTATTTACGCCTGTCGGCTGTGGTTTTTGCCGTTATTTTGTATTGAAGTCAATGGGGAGTCTAGTTTCTTTCCCCCAAAAGGGGGCGTGAACATTCTATGATGACGCAGCGCCGGTTGTGCGTATAATGTTAAATGTGAAAATTCCACCAGACCAGACCAGGTCAGCCCCAAATTACAATTTTTACAAAACAAAACATTTAACACACACATACACACATTTACATAAAGTAAACTGTCTTTATTTCTTACCATCACAAGGATAGCTCGCTGCAGGTCTGGTGTGAGCGAAACTCCTGGCCCTCCTGCCATTTCTCCTGGATAGACAACTCCAGGCAAGATTTATTGCACCCTAAAATCTAGATGGCGTGACACATCCTCTTCATCTTCCAAGACGACCTCCATCTAAACATGGAAATTTGGATTTCACCAAGAGAGGCCAATCCATATTCCCATCAAACACAAAGAAGGTGTCCAAATTTTGAATTACAATTGTATTCATTGTTTTTCAATGTCTTTTTTACTTCATTCCTGAATTGGTCATTTACTTTATAGCTTGTGAACCACGCTGATGTTTAGACTCATAGTCTGAAGCAGGATGAACATGGCTCCGTCTCAGATAATGGTTTGACATGAGTTTCTGGCATGTGTGCCCTGTAATGCTGGACCAGAGGAGGACAGACATGCTGTATGTTCTTACTTTTTATGATGTTGCTAATGTATTTTTTCCTTTTTTTACAGCTATTTCCTCTTCACTGGAGCGGTGCGATTTGGAGAGCCGTGGCTGTGATCTGTGCTACGCTCTATAAAGACTTCTTCAGACTGGACCGCTCGGCTCTGGGCGCAGGAACAAACCCTTTCCATATACACACGGACTGAGTGACGCTAGACACAACACGACTCTGATGGAAGTTCAAGTCCATGGCAATATTTTCAGCTGTCCATTTATGCCACCAGGTGTTTCCATGTGTTTCTATGTGTTTGTAGCAGGTGACAACGCACTTCAAGTATAATGGTCAAGACTGCTGAGAAATCAGGGTTTGCTGAGTTCTTTAGCCATGAATCCTAGAGAACGGGCTGTCTGAATCAGCCATCCCTGGTTCAAGCTACTGATGAAAAAGTGCAAATGTGTGTAAATTGTAAATAACCAGTTCTGTGATGTCCTTATACGACTGTATCTTGTCTAGAAATGTCAGTCATTCTGCATTGTACAGTTACAATGGTTCTATAATGCATCTTGGACAGGGACAAAATGACAAACACAGGAACGTGAAGGTAGCAGTCACTGCAAGTATAACGGACAAGACAGCCGCCTGACACCATGATGCTAAGCCAGCGATCCGGGGACAGAGGAAGTTGAACCAGGATGCAAGTATCTATTGTCTGTGTCGTCTTTGTATATGTATAGTTCAACGATATATCATCACTAAGAGAATGTGTTGTTTGTGTTTAATTCTATTCTTGTAGTTTCTCATCCCAATAGAATAGACTTTAATGAGTCCAATGCTCTAGTTATTCTTAAGATGAGATGCACAATCACAAAGTACGTGGGAAAGAGAGATTTCAAATGCTACAATGGTAAGTATTTCTATGGTCCTGGCCTAAGCTATTAGGTGGGGAGTCAGTTTCATACTTATTCAGTCGTGTCCCGTTGCAATTCCCCTGTATGTTCCAGGTACAGGTGTAACATTGTTTAGCAGGGTGTGGCCGGATGATGGACAACAAAATTGACAACTCTCCTGCTTGCCTGATGAACACAGCGATGTGAACAACAGCTGAAGTAAGTTGATGAAAGCGTTTATGGCAAGTAAACAAGACCCACATGTCTTTGATGAATGAGGTTTTTTTTTTTCATTTTTTTAATTATGTTTTAATTCCCATATTTCAAGACTTGAAGACTTCAAGGGTCTTCTGCTTTCAGTTTTGTTCTGACTACGCCTGCTCAGCAACCTGCATCAACAAAAGCATCCACAGCGGTCACAGGGTATTATTTCGCCAGGCATTGTCATCATCTGTGAATCCATCCCTACGATTTGACGTAAAACATAATGGACACCCACCACGGTATCTAATTGTACTGTTCAATTATTAATGTATAATGGTATGGGACCTTTTCAGCCTCTATACAAATGATTATGTTTGTGCAGTACAACAACAATGCCACACACCAGGATGTGGACACTTCCATGCTCCGTAGAGCCATCTTGAACTATGTTCAGTGCAAATTCGGGACTCGGTAAGTCTCCCCACTGCTCACAGTTTCAGAATTATGTAGCAACGTTGAATACGTGTAATCATTCTATACATTTCTGGGGCAAAGAGTGCTAAAAATGTCTCAGAGTCTCCACTGGGGCCTTCAAAGATGCAAAGAGCCTAAGGTCACTGTCAGAGGAAATGAAAGCAGCTCTGAGAGCTTCACCCCTTCACCAGGGATCCTGGATGCAAACGGCCAAGGCTCCCACAGAGAGAGAGAGGAAAACAAGGCCAACATGAGTAAAGTGGTGTCAGTCAGGAAACTGACAGTGGCAGAAAGGACGAGAGTGCACTGCCTCTTCCCTTCTGCCCTGGCCCTGTTGCCAAGGGAAAGCAGGTATGACTTATTATTTTATTTATTTTTAAACTCACTGGCTCATTATGATGATATCTAAGTTGTACATGTCTGTCGGAAAGTGCGTTTTGATAAGCTAAAATAGTAAAATAATTCCTATGATCCAGGACAGCCGTTTGCCAAGGGAAACCAGGTAAGTTTTTGGCGCATTTCATCGCTGATGGGATCTTCATGTCTAATACAGAAACAGTAATCTTTTTCCATCTTCATCTAATTCTCGACCTGACGACAGCAAATAGGCCAAGCTGAGAAACAGTAGCGAGAAGGAGAGACATCGTGCAGGTCGAGGTTTGAAATGTTAAAGAAGATTAATGACGGGTTGGAACGGTTGGGGATGTTATGCCTCCATGTGACGTGTTCAAATACCGTCAGAAACTGACCAGGCAACTTAAAACAAGGCAACACCAGAAATGGTACACAAAGCTGACAGGTCAGTAAAAATGCAATGTTTATTTTTTATTTTTAGGGTTATTTGTAGTTACTTTATTTTTACAGCATCCCCTGCTGACTGATTTCTTTATTATTATTAATGTTGAAGGTGTTGTTATTATTGTTATTAGTAGTAGTAGTAGTAGTATTAGTGATATATTTGTTTAGAAGTATTGATTAATTTTGTAAGGTTATAAGTTTGACATGTTTTTGGTCTTTTTACTCAGCTAGAAGTTGTTATTTTAATTTGGTACTTGGTTTGTTGTGGCATACAGTTATTTTTCCTCTTCAGTATATCGCTGTTCATATTTCCAGTTCGGGCACCATCAGGTGAGGATGTGAATATTGGTCTTGCATAACTACAGAAGATATTCACTTTTTTCGAAAAAAAAGAGGCGGCGCATGTGCAGCTTTTTGGAGGCATGATCTACATTCTTATTCACATTTTCTGTTGCCATCTACATTAGCACTACGATTTTTACAGGCTCTACCCAACCAGCTCGACAGCAGCCACTGAACTATTTCTTAACATTTTCAGTGGAGCTCTCTGACTGAAGAAGAGCAGAGCAATCAGGTTCAGGAGCTCTCTGAGGAGCTGAACAGAGGGCCATTTTGTCAGATTTTGACCTTTTTGGGTTAATATAGCAGTTGATGGTGAGATGGATTTTTGAATTGATTTAAGCCTGGATGAAAATCGGATTTTATGGCTAGAGCCACCCTCAAATGTCAGTCACATAACTGCATTTGCAGAACTTTCAAAGGAACACTGTGACGGCTGGCCCTCGGAGACCGTCTCAGCTAACGCACCGGGCGTGGGACAAACATGATGTCTGGCCACACAACCAGGTATGAATATAGTTCTATTATTTCCAAGGCATCAAATACTTAAAAGGTCACTGCTTACAGGCAATCAGTGATTGGACATGAAAAATTATGCAAATTGTTACCTCTATTCATAGAGAAATGTACCTCAACAAAAGGACAAGTACTGGCCCAGGGACCTGACGGACCTTAGCCAAACCACCATGTTTAAGTTAATTAGAATTGTTTTCATTCGAACTCACATTTCTGACGAAGACATCTATGTTCTTCACGTACGGGGCAAAGAGAGATTTAAATCTCTGTGCTTCATCTCAGACAGCCACACAGCAGAAAGAGGATGATCACAAGCCTGTGTGCTTAAAGCACTAGTGGTCCAAGGAGAGAGCAGTGCTTCCTCGACCCATCCAGCAGACAGGTGAGTCATTACAAATGATGCAATTAATTCTAACACAATGTCTGTTTTTCATCGAGTCAGAGAAGAAGCCCGCAGGAACGTTGTGTCCACCAACGGGGAGTCCAACTGCAGCAGCTCTGCCCTCATCAGTGAGTCGGGAGCTTTCCACATCTGCAACAGATGTGTCCTTTTATAAATACGTTTAAGTGTTGCTATGGGTATTTTTTTTTATTTTTATGTTGTATGGTTGTTTTTTTAATAGAAGAAAGAAGAATGATTTTTTTTAGTGTGTGTGTGTGTGTGTGTGTGTGTGTATGTGTGTCTCAAGGTTATTTGATTCCTGTGTTAAATTTGTGTGTTTTTTACATTATTTGTCATTCCTATTGGAGATGTAGTGTTTTTCAGAAGGACTGTGGCATGACGATAGCAACGCAGCAACGTCAAGCTGGTAATAACAGTACCTAAATACGGTCGAACCGACAAGTACCTAAAGCCCAATGTTTCTGCTGTATGAGACATGGATCCAGAAGTGGCTGCTATAAACTGACGCTCCATCCTAAGCCTCCTTGGTAGTGCAGGCGGCGATGCTGGTCTGAGCCATGGGGGCATTTCTGGACAAGCCAAAGATGGAAAAAGCTTCCACAGAATAATTTTCTCATCCATGCGTATTTTTTTTGTTATTTTCTATTTTATGTATGGTTTAACAATGTACCATTGTGTAGTGTTCTGTTTGTGATGTTAATCGTATGTCTATTTATTTTTATTTCTTCCACTGCTATTCGAGCTGGAGGGACAGTCTCCTTGTGCTCACAAGCAGGTAAGGACCACAGAAAGCGTCGTGCTGCCAAATTCTGAGCGTATCGAGGGTGGCAATACAGCTACATCAGAGCATCAGTGCTTTGAATTTGCAACGATAAATGTGCAATTTGTGCAAAAACAACTGCTTGTGTGTTAATGTAATTAAGTTTCACTAAACTTAACGTTCACCCAGGGAAAACCAGGTATGACTTTTGGACAAAGCATCTATTTGGCTCTTGGGAAGTTATGGCATCTGTATCATTCTTTGAACCAGCACTATCTTTCCGAAGGCTCGTTCTCTCTGTGATTCATGGCTCAAGGTCTCAGCACTGTTGTATTTCTCTGCAATCTCGTGTGTATCTAAGCAATCTTGTGTTTCTCAGCAGTGTTGTTGTCCTTTTCACTGGTGATATTCCTAGCGTTATATCTGCATTGCATTTACTTGCATATACTTCAGTTTTTGTTTCAGGTGAATGCGGCAGCACCGGCATGAGTGAAGGAGAAGTGGCGGATGGACTGCTTATGCATATGCTACTTCAAGATCAACCAGGATATAAAACTAGAGTTGGACATGATTATCCCGAGAAAGAGGCGCCCTTTCCCCGGAGGTACGTCTTTTTCAACATGCAAGACAGGTAAATTAAGTTTCCATTGTATCCGGTAGTGTAAAAGGGATCAATCCCACCAGCATACAGAAATGACACAATTCATTCTAACACAATGTCGGTTTTTCAGTGAGTCGGAGAAGAAGCCCACAGGAACGGTGTCTCCACCGACAGGGAGTCCAACTACAGCAGCTCTGCCCTCATCTGGAACTATTTTCAGTGCAAGTTCGGGATTCGGTAAGTCTCTCCACTGCTCACAGTTTCAGAAATATGCAGCAACACTGAATGCTTATTCATTAAAACCTTCTTTTGGAAGGAACGGTTTAAAATGCTAAAGATGCATGTGTGCGCTGAGATGCTGGACCAGAGCAGGACAGACATGCTGTACGGACGCTTAACCAGGTATGATTGCACACCTAAGGAGAACTGATGCTTGCATCAATTAAATCAGATAATATGATGATTCAGGCTTTCCAGTGTTGTGACATGCACTTCAGATATGTGCGACGTGACTTGTTTTTTAATTGAGTTCTTTGTAATAATTTCCTTTTTTGTGTTATGCACTTTTTTAGTATTTGTGTGGTTACTACATTGATGCCTGTCGTCTTGACAATTTTAGGGAGATGCTGCTTAACTGCAAGGAGATCTGGGAGATGCTCCGGCCTTCTGGATACAGACTGCTCAGGCCCTGTGGAGAGAGAAGCAGCACAAACCACATATTATTATTTCTATAGATATGTAATATTATTGCTTAATTTGTGTGTTCTTGTTTAATGTTCTATGTCTGACATGTTCTTATAACTGGGGACATTTTAATTTCTACCACTTACTCATTCAACTTCTTTTTTAACACAATCTCTGCCAGTTCATCAGTTTTGTACTTGTTGACATTTTTATTTATTGTTAATTTTTTTGCTGTGTTTTGTTGTATATATTTATTTTGTGTTCCTCGAATAAAATTTCCCTTAACCAATTGTTTAATTGCATTATTTTCATTAAGTAATACAAGTGCTTTCATTTATGTATAAATATTACAACATATAAGCTCTACACACTTCACTGGTGTACAGACTATTGACCTAAACTCACAAACTGTCGCACAGAGACTTGTAAAAATAAATGTGAGTGAGCTGTACAGATTCTAGTGCTTAATTTCAATTACCTTTATTTTGAAATGGTGATGTACATCAAAAATTCACGAAACAATGGTAGCAAACCTCAGTTTGTTTTCATGCCAAGAGTTCAAAAGATAGCATTCAGTCAACTGTTTTAGAAAAAAAGGTGTGAAAATGTATTCCATATAAATAAAAAAATAATAGATTCACCACGTGATGCATCAGTGAGTTTAATGCACATATGTGTACTTTTTATGTTTCTTAGAGATTGAATTCTTTTTAAAATATGCCAAACTTCCAATACTACTTCGTACTAGGGTGTCTACTTCATAAATTGTATTAAAATAGTTTAAAAAATTAATGGTTAAGATCACTCTACTGCAGCCAAACAGAATCTTACTGAAATCTTATTTTGGGAGATATCAACCTAAATTTGAAACAAAACTTGTTCAGATTTTTGCTTTTGATTTTTTTGCAGCCAGGTTTTGAAAATATATTTATGTTAAATGAAATATATATAATAAATAGTTTAACCTGTTCAATTTTGTACAATGTACATTTTCATAAACCAAAACTTTTATTACTTTTTTTCTGTTTAACTATCTTATAATTTATTTCACTTCTACAAGGCTAATCTTACATCAATATTCCAAAGTATACTTACAACCATTTAAGTTTGTAATGTGCATTTTCATGTCTATTAAAGAAAAGGTGTGCTTGTTAATGGGTTAAAACAATAACTGCCAACAAACAAACGCACTACTGAAGTTGTTCCGCACGGTGGAGCGCGAGCCCGAGAGCGATAGTCGACGACTGGTAACGAAAATCAATAAACATCGACGCTTTACTTTACTCCTATTCTGAATTCTGTGAAAAATTGTAAATTACTTGTACCGAAAAGAAATTTAAACAGATTGTGAAAGCTTTCCCAGTATCTCTTGTAGCCATGATTAAGCAGGATAATATATTATAAAGTCACGCCCACCCTAAGACAACTTTCTATAAATGATATTAATTTTCTGAATTACAGGTGTAACAACAAGTTTATAAGGAATTGTTTACTTAACTGCCAAACAAGTTCTCTTAAAAGAGATTATATTCTTAAAGACTTTGAAAAGGAGATAATTAAAAAAAAAATCAGATGTAAATACTTAAAATTCCCAGTTCTGCCAAAGATAAAAGAAATGCAATTCAAAATTATAAATAAGATATATCAAACTAAATACTTGTTAAAACAAAGATTCAAAATGGATGTAGGAAACTGCAACTTTTGTGAAACTGAACCCGAAGATTTGGATCATCTGTTTTATTTGTGTGAAAATGTAAAAAGGTTTTGGGTGGACCTTCAACAATTGTTTGTCTCCAAAGGGTTTCAGTTGATGAATCTAACAATTAATGATATAAAATTCTGTATTATTAGTAATGATCACAATGACTTTGGCATTAACAACATAATTCTTTTAAGCAAACATTTCATTCATAAATGTCGTTTTTACAAGATAATTCCTAACATTACTCATTGGAGAAATGAGCTGAATCTTGTTTATAACTCTTTGTTATTGGTTAATAACAAGAATGAGATTAAAGAATTAAAGCATTAAAGAATTAATTCTATGTATAAAAATTGGTATCAAAGGGCTTGTTCTCAGCTTTCAAACGAGTCCCACCCCATGTCTGTGAGATGTATGGTTAATGAGATATGGCCCCCCAAAATGTAAACCGGAAGTGGTCATATCTCCTAAAGGGAAGGTCAAAAAATAAACAGTATTTCATGGTTTATTACACATTTACAAATTATTATTACACACTTACAAATTAATAGTTGTAGTTTTTTTGAGTTTGCCTGAGTTTTTAGATGTTTTGACTAAGCCCACAATAACTGTTTGAACATTTTGACAACAAGTTTGTTTAACATTTTAAAATGATAAAAATAAATACATTTTTAAAAACAAAACACAAAATGTTTTGACCTCACAGTAGCTACTGATTCACCTGTACTGTGTGTCTTAGGGTGGGCGGTTTAGCACCTTTGGTGATGTCACTGGACCATAGTAATTGTAGCCGCTCGCGGTCATATTCTAACACACACACACACAGAGACTTTTCATAGTAGGCTATCTCCTCAATTACAAGTCGAAGATCATCAAGTAAGTAATGAAACTTCATTTCTAACCAGTAAACCTGTCCATATGACTGTAGTGTTAATGTAGTTGACGAAGATAATGACGAAAATTATTCGTAAATGACATTTTTTCACAGATGACAACGAGAAGATAATTAAATAAAAAACAGTTTGTAATGACAAAAAGTATGACGAAAATCTATATACATTTTCGTCAACGAATAAAAACTAGACGAAAGTGTTAGATAGTGACGACTTGTCAAGTGATCGAATCAGAACTGATGTCCTGCATGTGTAGCAGATTTGTAGGCCTAGTGTAACGTGCTGATCTACCCCGCGGTCTCATAAAACGTTAAAAAATGTGTATATATCAGATATCAGATATGAATAACAGTGACGATGCAAAAAGTAGCTCTATTCGGTACGGTTCTCCGTGCGAACACACCCGACCTGAAGCGCGCATCACACACACTTACAAAGTGCGTGAGGACTGAATTGAGCTCTCTTTCTTGTCTGAATGGACAAATAGACATAACATTATGTCTAAACGTCCGACGAAATAATCTTACTTTAAGTTTTCGGTCAGTAAGATCTTTAATGTTTCTAAAAGAAGTATCTTCTGCTCACCAAGGATGCATTTATTTGATTACAAATACAGACAAAAACAGTACTATTGTGTTAATTATTGCAATTTAAAACAACTTTTTTTCTATGTGAATGATCACATGAATAAATCACAATTTACTGTACAAAGCTTCATTATCAGAGTCTTCAGTGTCACATGAAGCTTGAGAAATCATTCCGAATATGATTTTTTTTTATGCTCAAGAAGCATCTATGACTATTATCAATGTTTAAAAAAGTAATTTATGTTTTTATTTCATGATGTTATGATGAATAAAAAGTACAAAAGAACAGCATTTATCTTAAATAGAAATCATTTGTAACAATAAACAGTACCATTCAAAAGTTTGGAATAAGTAAGTGAAATAAATCATTAAAAATTCATCTTTCTTAGTCAAAACTAGATTGATACCTTTCTGAAGTTAACTTCCATTGCATCTTAAACATATATGAAAAGGCATTTGTAGACAATTTAATACATTAGCATTGTCTAATGTTCTCTTTCCATCTTTAATAAATAGTTAAATTTTTTTTAAATAACTTTGCTACTATTTTCAAAACCTTGACGTCATTTTTCCAAACTCTAGACACAAAACTCAAAACGGTTATCACTTGTAACACAGGCTATCTAATGTTCAAATCATTGCATTGTGCATTCACATCTTTAAATAAATCTAGCACTTGCACAATCATTGGTTCAAAAAACAAATTTACTGTGAAACACCATTGAAACATAACTATAGATCACCCACACACAAGCAACCGATAGGTTCACTGTCATTGTTCGTACAATCATTAGATATTGTAGAACAAAACAGGAGATACAAGTTTCATTATGGTTCTACATGTGCAGTAAATATACATCTCTGTAAAAAATTCTGCAGTAGTAGAGATAATACACACATAGTGGAATCATTGAACAAAGTGTGTGATATATTGATGCAAAACACTACAGTATCAAAACATAGGTTTATTGAAATCAATGCAAAAATATATAATATTAGGCTACATCCATGGATATTGTAGTCGAATTGGTTCATGCTCCATGCTAATTGGTGAATCTTTGGCTAATCTTTAAACTTTCATAATTTACTGTAAACATTGGAAGATTATGTGTCTGTTTCCATACAACTATGCATTAAGAGTACTGCAACAGTTACTGATCATTTTGAGCAGTTGTATCAATTGATTGTCTATTCATTTATTTAAAATGATCTAACTCTCATTTGAAATGTAATGTGTGAATTACCTTTTGAAATAGTCATACTTTAATGTTAAGTTATTGAACAAGTGATCTAATTTGTATTTGTATTGTATCCAAAACAATTGAGAAATGGGTTCAAGCTTAGAAAAATGTGCATTCTGATCATTGGTTTTGAGTTTTGTGTCTAGAGTTGTGAAAAATGACATCAAGGTTCTGAAAATAGTGACAAAGTGAATGTAAAAAACTGTAACAATTAATGTTTTACTGTCAATTTCATTTCTCTTAATAAGAATCATTTTAGATGGATGGTCCAAAGGTCTCTACAGAAGAACCCTTAGTGGTTATTCAGGATGACGACAACGATGAGGTCATTTATGTGTCGTCCAGCGACGACGACGTAATTTATGTGCTGCCTGAGAGTACACTCGAAAGGAACATACTTGAGGTAAGGTATTCAAAATGTTTTTCATTTTTAACATGTTACATGTATGTTATTATCTGACTATTATTATACAGTACTTTGCAAAAGTTTTAGATTGGTTAGATTTTTTATGTTTTTATACGAAGTCTCTTCTGCTCACCAAGGCTGCAATTATTTGATGCAAAAAAAAGTGTACTGTAATTTATTCCTGTGATCAAAGGTGAATTTATAATAATCATTACTCCACTCTTCAGTGTCACATGATACTTCAAAAATCATTCTAATATGATGATGTGATGCTCAAGAAACATTTATGATAATTGTCAGTGTTGAAAACTTTTTTTTTACATTTTTATTTCAGGATGCTATGATGAATAGAAACTAAAAAAGAACAGCATTTATGTGCAAACAAAAGCTTTTGTAACATTAAACTCTACCCTACAAAAGTTTGGGGTCATTAAGAATTTAAATTTTATTTTTGGGGGAAAGAAACATAATAAAACAATAATTTTATTCATCAAGGACGAGTTAAACTGATACAAATTTACAGTAAAAACATGTATAATGTTAGAAAATAAACAATTTTAAATAAACGCTGTTCTTTTGAACTTTCTCTTCATCACAGAAAATAAATATATACACAACCGTTTTCAACATTGTAAATAATAATGAATGTTTTTTGAGCATTCAATCATTATATTAGAATGATTTCTGAAGGATCATGTGACACTGAAGACTGGAGTAATGATTATGAAAATTTAGCTGTGATCACAGGAATAAATTACACTTCACTGTACATTCACATAGAAAACAGCGGTTTTAAATTGTAATAAGATTTCAAAATATTAAGTTTTGTTTTTAATTTTTCTATCACATAATTGAAGCCTTGGTGAGCAGAAGAGACTTCTTTTAAAAAAAATTTAAAAAATCTTACAGATTTAAAACTTTTGCACAGTAATGTAGAATATTTTTAAACTCTTCTTTCTTTGTAAGATTCCAAAGGAAATACTACGGCGTGTGCTCCTAGAGGTAGTTGCTGGCGATGGAGACGTAGCCTTTAACAGGCTGGCTCTGACGTGTAAAGATTTCAGAGATGTAGTTTCTGAAGAAACTTTCCGTAATGAAGCCCACTTTGCCTGGCTCGACAGTAAGTTATCTCATTTGATTGTTTTTAAACTCTTAACATTAGACCGTTGTAAACTGCAAAAGCATTTGATAAAGGTCCATGACTGTTTTAACTTTTTAACTTAAATTACTAGAAGCCATTGATACTCAATTAAGTTTTAAGCTATACATCTTTCTAACAATTAGTTTATCAATATATCTATCTATATATCTAAAACTTTAAATCTTCAAGGTTTTAAGACTCTTATCTCTTTCTCAACATAGGCGTTGTGGACTGGAGCCAGAAGTCTGCCGAGTTCAAGGCGAAATATAGAGTCACCTACGCTCTGCAAAATTGCGCATTTTGCAATGACATCTACAAAGAAATGCCACCAGGGTATTTTGGAAACGGGAAACGAGGGGTCGTCAGTGGGTTTTACTGTACCATTGATTTTTCTGGATACTGCTCGCATCACTGTTACTCTATTGATGGCAATAACTACAGCCCCAGGGATTAATCCTACAAATTAAAGAATATTCACTCACTGATCTGATCTATTATTATTTTATACCTGCTATTTTTTTTTATTCGCTTTGGTACTATTTACACAAGTAAGGTGTACATTTTCAAAATTCTTAGAACAAAAATCCAAACTCATCACACTTGTAACACAGCTAAAACCTGATGTAATTCATCGTATCTGCACAACATACCTGGTAGGGCTGGGTATTGTTGGGCATTTCACAATTCGATTCGATTTCGATTCTTGAGGCTTCGATTCGATTCGATTTCGATTCGATTCAATATTGATTTATTAGCTTCGATATCGATTCAATAATAAGTAAATTCACAAGTAATTAAGTGCCTGAGT
>JAOTRC010000034.1:31564995-31578022 GCA_027497675.1 Cyprinella lutrensis
ATGTACATATTAGCACCTAAAATGTACACATTAACACCTAAAATTTACTTATTAGCACCTAAAATGTACATATTAACGCTTAAAATGTACATATTAGTACTAAAAATGAACAAAGTTTACCTTTTGAAAAGGCACAGCCCCAGTGACAGCGTTGGTACCTTTTTTTTCTTAGAGTGTATGACTGTAAATGTACAACTGTAAACTTGCTGATTTTAAACTTGAGTCGCTGGTTTTCATTCACCCTGTTAGGTAAGAGGGGAAGTTTCGCCACTTTATCTCAAAAGAGGCCAGATATTACACTTTTCAAAACTTTGTCGGACCTGGAGTCCCAGCCTGTCCTCTTCATCCCCGATGTCCATTTGAACAGCCTCCAGAGAGCCGGTCAGGTGAGGAGGAATGATCAATGCAGTTCGTAAAGTGACTCTAAAGTTATTTCAGTACTGAATTTTGGGGAATGATGTGGAATACTCAGAAGTATTAAAGGACACAGTGACTTATAGGATATTTTGAAAGCACTGTTATTATGTCTCTATAATGTTTTCTCTTTGTTTATAGGTGTTCAGTTTTGGTGTTGAAGAAATAGAGAGTGATGGGTCAGTGTCATTACTGTGAATGTCCTCCTTTAATCTAATTGTATATGGCTTTACCACACTGGTAGTTTTTAGTGGTATTACATCACTTAATTTGAATATTAAAATAATTAGTATGAGTAGAAATGTACATAACCCAAAATTTAACCCTAAAACCATATTCTGGACAAATGTGGGCAAAATAGTTTTGATTTATTTTTAAAAAAAATACTTCCCTTGATCTGAGCGGTATAAGACTTGGCTACTTTTCCTAAGTTTGCCTCCTGAACACACACAATTTTTTTTTTTGACTCAATTTTACAATGTTAAGTGGGTGAAAAAAACTCCTTAATCTTCTATTTGGGTCAAAAATGGGCACCCATAGAAATGAATGGGAAAAACTTCTAAAAATCTAAAGTCTTTTAGAGCATTCTAAAATAAGACACCAGGTGACAGCAAAGTCTCTTCATCTTTAGGTTTTAGCTCCAAGAACTTATTGGAATGATAATTTAATGTAGTTAAAAAAATTAAAAAAATAAAACTACATAGTATATGTATATGGTATAAATGTATATATGTATATGTATATAGTATATGTATATATGTATAGACAATATGGCACTTTTTGAAGTAAATAAATTCAAAAATACCCCCAAATTTAAAAAAAAAAACACCATAAATGGATAGAAAAAACTTTATTGAAGACAGCGATATAACATCTATAATAAATAAAAATTAGGATCACATCTGAGTCCTCTGCCCACATTTGTCCACAATTACAGGATTAAGGGCTATAAAGTGAATATGGTTTGAGGGTTAAAATAACTTTTTTTTTATTTTAATATAGTTTATCAGCCATTACTCCAGAGCCACATCAGAGATACTTCAGAAATCATTCTAATATGCTTATTTTCTGCTCACGAAACGTTTCTTATGATCATCAAAGTTGAAAACAGTTGTACCATCAAATATTTTGGTGAAAACGGATAATCTATATATATATTTTTTTTTCTTCAGGATTCCACAAGATGAATGTTTGTAAATGATATTGAATATTGAATAAATGTCTTTTAATGCCACTTTTGATCAATTGAATGCATCCTTGCTGAATAAAAGTAATATTTCTTTAAAAAAAAACTAAACAAATACCAACTCTAACTGTAGTGTATTTAGCGTTTAGTCTTGATTTAGGTGGAGTCTGTTTTTACCCAAAACAAAGTTGTCTTCAACAAGTGCTAACTGTATTGTTTCAGAGGCAGTCTCAGTTCCTCATGTATCGACGTCACTTCATGGATACTGAGCGAGAGCAAGTGAAGGAGCACCAAAGGCACAGGAAACATCTTAAGAGAACTGCAAGGTCAAACCTCACCACATGTTCAGACTTTTTTCTACAACAGCACTACATAAATAAATTCTAAATTCATAAATTCTCTGCTACTAAAAAGAATGTCTATTTTCAGTCCTTTCCACGTGATGGTTGCTCACTTCTCTTTTGGTTTCTGTAAGAAAAAATTGAGGATGTTAAAGATCTCTATTAAATAGTTTATTGCAGCATAGCAGTGGTAAAGTACACAAAGCACCTTGGGTTATACGTCAGGAGTCAGGATGAACCCTCAACTTTACAGACTCAAATAATTTTTAATGTTTCTACACTAGTCTTCCCTTGCATCATGTAAACAAATTAAGGACAACTGTTGTGGTGTGATCATGGTGTGATCACTAAAGGGGTCATGTGATAGGATTATTCTCAGATAGAGATTTGTCTTTATCACTTTGTCACAGGATAGTTCTTGATGTCCTGCTAACGCTTCCATTCAATAACTGATTAAATATTATTCCGGTGGTTCTATTGTCATATTACTGAGACCAGAGCAAACTGTCTCTATTATAACAATTAAGTTCTTTCTTAAATGTATTTTGAAGTGCAATCTGGGACAGACTAATTTGGTAACACTTTACAATAAGGTTCATTAGTTAACATTATTTAACTACCTTTGTTAGCAGGAACTAATAATGAACAATAATTATTCAGCATTTGTAATCTTAGTTCATATTAATGTCAACATTTACTAATACGTTGTTAAAATCAAAGTTTGTATTAGTTAACATTAGTTACTGCACTGAGAACTTACATGAACAAATAATGAACAGCTGGATTTTTATTAGCTAACATTAACAAAGATTAATAAATACTATACCAAATGTATTGCTCATCGTTAGTTCATGTTAGTTAATACATTACCTGATGTTAACTAATGATCCTTATTGTAAAGTGTAACCGTAGTAATAATACTGAATTTAAAATAAGACTGTGAGCAGGGTTGCCATGTCTTTGGCACAAAGACCAATGTAAAAAGACACAACTTTATATTCTAAAAGGCCACTCCCATAACATATGCAGAGAATTTAAAGTTTCTGGTAACCATTATCCCAGAAAAAAAAATTAAATTGTCAAAATGTAGGTTTTCTGTTGATATAGAATTTAGGCTAAAGTAAATATTTTCTAACAAATGTATATATATGTCCACATATGAAAATATTTTATACAATTAATTTAAAATTTATTTTTAGATGTCATTTTTATTACAATTTATATTAAAAAAATCATTTTAGAAACCTTTCCCTACGCTTTAGTTTACTGCATGTATTGCGCCATTGAAGCAAGTAACCACACATTTTCTTTTCATTAAGTTGTCCAAGAACACAAAAGACTTCATGCTGCGCTCTATGTTATACTTTCTTTTATAAACCCAGAGAAATCTTTGCTGTGTGTAGGATTAAGAATGAAAAAGAACAACTCAGGAAAGCTGAAGAGAAGAAGATGGATAGGCAGCGACAGCTGGAGGAAGAAAGAAAAGACATGGCTGAGAGGGAGTATTTGATTTTGGAGCGATTGAGGCTTGATGAGGAGGAGGAGGCAGCGGAGAAGGCAGAGAGACGAGAAAGAACAAAAGGGATCAAAGAAAGCAAACGGTACATACTGCCAATAAATGCATGACTATGTTCATTATTAGCATAAAAACACTACTGTTCAAAAGTTTGGGGTGAATAAGATTTTTTTTTATTGTTTTTTGAAAAAAAGTCTTATGCTCACCAAGGCTTCATTTATTTGATCAAACAATACTGTAAAAAAAAACATAATATTGTGAAATATTATTCTTTTAATATATTTTAAAATTACATTTATTCCTTTTTTGGCAAATCAGAATTTTTAGCAGCCATTATTCCAGTCTTAAGTGTCACATGTTCCTTCAGAAATCATTTAAATATGCTGATTTATGTTTAGAAATATTAGCTAATCTGAGAATTTAACTTATATGCAAAATTGGAATATCACATAAACCATTTGCGATATAAAGCAGTGTCTCCATCCCATGTTTTCAAAATTGTCACTTCCTGGGAAATTGGCTCAGAATAACTGTAATAAAAATGGAAATGGATGCCACCTGATTTTTTTTTTCCCCCTCCATTATAAATGACATACTCAGATCGTGCAGATGAAATACAATAAATGCTGTCATTCATCTTGTGTTTGGATGCCTGATGTTTGGGAACACAATCATGTGATTACGGTCATTATGCCAAATCATTTTAATGAAAGGCAAGTGTTCAGGCATTTTAGAATCACTAAAACATTTGAGATGCTGTGCATAATAGTATAACTGGTCTGTTGTTTAGTCCAGTTAAACCCTAGTTGCTCCAGAGGCATGCGACCTCTGACATATAAAGCAATTGTATGTCACTTTGGATAAAAGCGTCAGCTAAATGAATAAATGTAATGTTTATGCACATAGTATCAATTTCAATCCAGCATTTATTTCTTTATGTACAGTAATATCCCAAAATTGGCATAAACATAAGTGGATGGAAACATGGCTGTTGTTGAAAACAATTATTTTTTTCAGGATTCTCTGATGAATAGAAAATTCAAATGAAAATGTTTTTTTAAATAGAAATCTTTTGTAACATTTATAAATGTCTTTACTGTATCTTTTGATATGCATCAAAGTACTTTCTTTAAATTTATTTATTTTTTTAAAAACCTTAATGGCCCAAACCATCATATATGCACCATAACATCTATTGTTTCACATTTAAAAGATCAGAATGGTGATTTAATGGCATGTAAAGAGCTTTCATGGCATGTGATGATTCTGTGACAGGTACATTGAGGCAATGCAGTCTCTGCTGAAGGAGAAACTGAAGAAGGACAAAGTACAGCTGCCGCCTCTGTGTTCCTGTGGAGACACTTTTTGGGACAGCCATCCTGACACCTGCGCCAACAACTGTATCTTCTACAACAATCCAAAAGGTAAACTGCTCACTCTGTATCCGTTTCATTTCATATTGTAGATTAAGTATAGAACAACTCACTGCTCCTTATATGAAAATTATTTGAATGTCCTGTGACGCTGTGCATTGAGTTTTTGCTTTTAACAAACAAGTGACAAGAAAAATTGTTAGTTGCTTGGTTCTTATATCTGTGTTGTTGTGTGGGATAGCCCCACCCACAGTGAAACATCATTCATCATAAATCCTGCTTCCTCATAACTGTAGAATGAAATTCAGGAGTGTTCTGATTGGTTGGGATTGTGTTGCTGGAAAGGAAACCTTTACACATCGTGCCTGGTTAGAAAATGGTTTTACTCACAGTACCGTGACTTGACGGACGGTGCATGTCATAGCTGTAGATATTTTTACAGACAGTGTGAAGTTTAATCATGGATTTAGTTCATCATAGGAATAGCTTTTTTATAGCTAGATGAAAACAAGTTTTAAATACCCTAATCAAAGAACACTTTGGCATATTTTTTAAAAGGGTACTTACAGTTATATAACTAAATGGAATGTATTTAGACACTTTACAATTAAATGATAATGTATTATAGTTTGAATTTATATTTAAATACATTTAAATGTACTTATGAGTGTGTGTTTTTTTGACCCACTTAAGTTACTTTAGGTACATCTACGTAACCTCAATTGTTTCTATCGTCTTTGAAATATGGTTTAAGTGTACTGCCAAATATAATGACAAGCATCGATGGTAAACTTAGATATACTTTAATGACATTTTTATTGAAACTTACATTATTTATATATATTTGTAAAAAAAATTGTAGTTGCAATTTAGTACCTATTACAGTTTTTAAAATTGCTTACACACTAAAAGTGGTACTTGAGGCCCATTCAGTGAAACCATTCAATTATGTAGCAAATCTTCACACACAAAAACTGCAAGCACATTATCTGCTTTACACTCAGTTTTTATTTGTAAAGCAAACCTTTTGCAAAATGTTGAACACAGTTCTCTGCATCAGACAGGTTAATAGATACACGCTGTTCAAAATTAACAGCTCTTGTGTTTAATTTAGAAAACGCTGCCATTTAACACTCATTTACTGATTACCTAGACCCAGTGATCATGTATAAACACACACACACACACACACACACACATATATATATATATATATATATACAATTTGTTAACTTTGAAATCAAAACTCATTGTTTTGAGAAAGTATTGTATTTTCACCCTCTTGTATTTCTGTTTATAGTGTAAATATACCTAATTTGATCACTTAGAAATCAAAACTCAATGTTTTGAGAATACATTTTTCATCCTTGCATATCTGTTTACTTTGTAAATAGAAACTGAATATGCTTGTAAATCAAGTCACCTTTATTTCTATAGTTCTTTATACTTGGAGATTATTTCAAAGCAGCTTTACAATAGTAACAAATACAAATTCTACTGTAAAGTACCTTTAACAAGCCAACAGTATCATTCTTCAGTTCAAGTCACTTCAGGGTTGATTCAGTTCAGTTCAGTGACCGTTGAGTTTATCTATGCAGGTTATATATACAATGTATTTGTGCACATACATGTGATAAACTCCTGTACACTCCACTGCACACTGATCAAGCAAAAGTCGCAGTTGTGTTTTACATCTTTCACATCCATGTGTAGTTCTGCATGTAGGTACTTGATGGTTTGTGTAGAGTTATGTACTTCACCAAAACACCATATCTAGAAGAGTTAAAATAGTTTTGGATGTGCTTTTGCAAAACATGTGTGACGTTTTGCATGCTCTGTGTGTGCTTTGTGTTGAGTTTCGAGAAATGAAACCATAGTTTCAGAAAATGTATTTAAGCAATTTTAACTCTAAATGTATTATCAAATAACAGTACATGTGCTTTAGTAAGTCAGCACATGAAAATAATTGGACTATTTTTACAAGAGTGGATTAAAAATGGCTAAAACATCATATAATGTACTTTAATTTAATTTACTTTAAAAAGTTTAATAACCCATAAACCTGGCATTGCATTTTAAGAATATTGTTGGCTTCTTGATTAATTGCTTTGTTCCTCATTTGTAAGTCTTTTTGGATAAATGCATAAATGTTATGTTATCTTTTTTCTGTCTTTTTTTTTTGCAGCATATACTCAGGCACTGCAGTCTGTCTTGCTTAGCTGTGATCTGAAGGACGGAGGTCTTGGACGTTATTCGTCCACCTGGAAGGCATCCTCTATGGAAGTCCATTCTCAAAGAAAGTGACTGTATTCCATCTTTAGAGTCATTATTGAAGGTGTTTAAAGATTGGACAGCCAAAACTGTTATTTTGTATTAACTTAATGAGTACATGCTGTGATATTTTTACATTGTACTCATTTATGGTTTTAAATAAACTGACATACCTCAACATGACCAATATTTTTATTGTTTTGTGAACCTTAATGAACTTAGAAATTCAATTGTTTGATTGTTTATTGTGTCACAGGTTGGTTTTATTAGAGCGCCTAAATGCAGTGCTTGAATTGAAGCCCCCCATAAGGCATTAGGGACCCCCCATACAAAGTAAAAATTTAAATTTTTATATATTTTCATTTTACTAGGGATAAAAGACCAATCTGATTAAATTCATGCAGTTAGAATACGATAAATTCCATAAAATAATTATTTACAATCATTTATGTGACTGAGATCTGTTTCATGTCTCTTTAAAATGTTTAAAAACGCCCCTACATCTAAGTCCGCTAAGGGCACATTAGATGCACATGCTTGCTTGGTACCGCTCCGGTGAAGCTAACTTTAGTGAAAAAATGGAGAATAATAAACCTTTATCAAATAGATTTATCAAAAATAAATGAGTCAAAATACATTTTTATGAAGTAGACCTATGTGAAACTCACTTGCAAAATCACCACCAGGTGACGCAAAGGGACAGAGAGCAACATTGATCAAGAGTTATGAACTGTGACGTTCACGTGTAACTGAAAATAAAATAATGAAATAAATTAAACAGATGATTGAAGGTCCTTTTTTTTACTTAGAAATTAAATGATTATCCTTGTGCCACAGCTAAATCTGACAGTGAAATCATCCAGTGAGTTTAGAAGCCATCTGATTATTGTAAATATTTTTGAGACATTTCAATGTATTTTGAAGTCACATGCTTTTTGTGGGTCTTCAAGTGCCTTATGACAAGACAAGTCACTTTTATTTCTATAGCGCTATATAGGTTGAGTTAAAACAGTGATAAACAGGAAAAGCAGAGTCAATTATGGAAACTCAACTATGGAGATTCTGCTGTAAAACAGCTTTAAAAGACAATAGTGTCATTATTTAGCTCAACTTTTACTTATATGTAGTCACCTGGTTAGCAAAGGCAGTTTGTGTCTACTGCTTTATTATGTAAGCTATTCAAAGGAAGAATAGTGTAGCTCATCTCTATTTTGTTTTATATGTGTACACTATTGCCTGGACAGAAAATGTACATATTTTTTCTTTCCTGGTCAACACAAAAGCCAGTTCTCTGGTACATATTATATATTTTTTTATTATAAATCTTTGTTATATTGCCATTTATATTGTATGTGACCTTTATACACTTATTCAACCATTATGCAAATACAATTCCTGAATACTATATGCTTTAGTATCTGGTTGAGAAGTCAGTAAGTGAATAGCAGTCACATTTTTTCTGTCTATGTCTATGGAAATAAGAAGTATTCATATCCATTCCATAACGCATCATCCTCATTTCTAGCAGTTTTGATACATACAATCTTGGGTTTATATATTTTAACCTTTGCTCAAGATTTGTGCAGGATAAGCAACATGTGTTTGGAATAAACACTGTAATATTCAAATTATTTGTTTTATAGAGACATTTGATACCTTAATCTGAGTGGATGAGTAAAACAGGAACTAAGGATCTATTGTACTTTATTTTGATAAAGTATTAAATGTGTCATATTACTGATGCCTAAATACATCTGATGAGTAAAACAGGAACTAAGGATCTATTGTAGTTATTTTGATAAAGCATTAAATGTGTCATATCACATTACTGTTGCCTAAATAAATCAAAAAGAAAGAAAGCAGGACCATACACAATTAATTTTTTTTGTTAGTTTTTTTTGTTTGTTTTGTTTTTACTCCTGCTAAAAATCAATGTTGATGTATTGCTTTAACATTTATCGATTTTTGTTTTAATTATTATTTATTTATTTTTTAAAAAACAGCCTTTTAAAAATATTTTAAGTTTTTTTTATTATTATTGAAAAGTTCAGAGAACTTTATCTCTGCTAAATGAATTTAACATTAGCCTATGTTTGTGATGCCCTATTTTAAGTTCCTTTCTCATGGTTGTGTTTCAATTCATACTTCCAAAATGTGAAAATGTGTAAAAGAAATATCAAGAACTTGCTGTTGAATTCTGTAATTTTGATTTTTGAAAAATAAAAAATAAAGACCAAATCAAGACCACATTTTCCCAAACTGGGATCTGGAAAACCCTGGCGGCTCCTATGGGAACTGCAGGGGATTTGCACATTATTGAAACTAAAATAATAATAATGAATTGATAACAGGTCAAATTTAAATCTATAAATAGTTTAAAAATAATATAAAATAAAATAAAATACCTACTTAAAAAAGATAAAATATAGGCCTATTATTTCTTTGCATGCATGTCATGTGATCATTGACCGACATCAGACAACCCTGAACATGTGACAATGTTGCTAAATTATTGGAATATTGAATTATTGATAACTTAATATATATTCACTAAATAATTAAGTAAATAGTTCAGGTCAAAGTGGTTCGGCTGACAAAAGTTTGAAATTCTTTTAACCGAATAATGAAGGGTTAATTTAAGCTCCGATGACGTCAGTCTGTATCACATGTTTACTCCGCCGTGAGATCGAGTCCAGTGTGTGCCGCAAACCCGGGATGGAAATTGAAAACAGGAATGGCGACGGGACAACTGCACTGCCCGAGCTAAAGATCAATGAATTCTCATGTGATGTTGTAGACCAGACTAACGGGTATTAATAGCACCCGGCTTCAAACGTAGACGGACCACCAGTCAAGGCAACCATGGAAATCTTTGGAAATTCAGAGCGTTTTAAGGTTTTTCCACCTCTGGAATTAGGAAATGACAGTACGTCTCCGATACTTTAAAGGCAACTTTTACATCTAGTTTAGGATCGTCGGCTTTCAATGAACACGTTTAAATGGACTCGTAGTTTTAGCTCGTGAGAAATTAACGTTAACGCAAGCTGATCTGTAACGTACAAAACACGATTAGTCAGCCAGTTTCGTTGTATGTTTACTTACTTTTGATTTTACGGGTAACGTTGCGATTTTAACATTGAATTTGCGTTTTTACAAATTTTATTAGAAATGGGATTTTTTTATGTATTGTGTATGACGTCGGTTAATCTTTAGTACAGCTTTTATTTTTTTATTATATTTTTTTTTTACAACGAAACCAACAACCTGTAAAAATGAGATCTCTGGCCCCTGGCATCAAACTCATTACCTCTTTCTCCAGAGACAGCTGGTGAGTAACAGGCCCATGTAAACACATCACACTTCTATGCAGATAACACCTCTATGATGTTACATTTATCCCATCATGTGAGGTTGTATTGTTGAAGACGTGACTATTGATTTTTTTGGTAATGTTATTGATTTTTGACGCTTTCTAAAAGTTCCTCATTAATCAGCGGTAAGTTTTCAGTAATTGCTATTGTACATCTCAACGTGTTGCATTCACAATTTAATTGAATTTATGTATTTGTTTTATTTAATTAAAAATCACTAACCACAATTTAAGTATGCAATGCACCATATCACCTCATTTACGTACTCAAAACACGGTTTAAATATCCACATCTTATTTTTTTCCAATTATTATTTTGGATTTGTTTTCATTTTTATGTTCCTACCTCATCAGTAAGCACAGAATACTGTAACATAAATGTTACAGGCTTCGCTTTTGCAGTGTGCATAGCCCTCAAACTGATGTAACTGGGTTAAATGTGCTTCCCCCACAGGAAATGTGTGAAAAAATCAAATAGATCATTCAGTGTTTGCATGTGTTTGCCTTGCGTCTTCCTGTGCGTCATGAAATGTGGTTTCATTTCTATCACTGGTTGACTGTTTTATGTAATAAAGCCAACACATTCTGCTTTCACCAATATTTAGAAACGTTCCTTCTATTTATTCCTTTTGATTAGGTACAGATTCTCCATCCTCATCCTAACGTTTGTCTTCTACACCAGCTACCACCTCTCTCGAAAGCCTATCAGTATTGTCAAGGTAATAAAAATTCATGCACCTGGAAACTAAACATTAACTAGCTGAGTGATAGGCCTGTTTTGTAGAGAAGTCACGCAACAAACAGTTTTTATATATACCGATAAATCACATGATAGCAGTTGCATGTGTAAGATGTGTTAAATAATACATGTATACTTTTTTTTTTTTTTTCTTGACAGAGTCAGCTGCACAGAAACTGCTCTTATGTTATTCATCCAGCAGACCTCAACATTACTGACAATGCCACCTGGTGTGATTGGGCTCCGTTTGGTGAGTTTGACTCGTTTTAATAAAGTAAGATCTGCCCTTCGTACCTCCAACCATACACTTTCAAAAGTTTGAAGTGGGTAAGATAAAAAAAAAGATTTTAAAAGAAGTCTCTTAAATATTTTTACAACGTACAATATTTTTACAAATTTTAAAACGTAATGCAAGTTGCATTTTCAGCATCATTACTCCAGTCTTCAGTGAGTTGTATGTTTAAAAGGGCAACATTCATTTGAAAAAGAATTTTTTTTGCAACATTGTGTTTTAACTGTCACTTTTGACCTATTAATATGTCCTTGCTTAATTAAAGTATTCATTTCTCCAAAAAAAGAAAAGTCTTTCTGACCTTTACTTTTAAACGGTAGTGTGTATTAACGCATCAATCTCTGTTCAATTCAGACCAGAACAATTACCAGAACCTATTTGGAGTGTTGGACAACTGCTTCCTCGTTGCATATGCTATCGGCATGTTCTTTAGGTATGATATTGGACTTTCTTTGTTAGAGTGGTGTGTTTCGCTTGAGGCATAACACCTGTTTTTGAAATATTTTTCACAGTGGGATGTTTGGAGAGCGACTGCCCTTGCGTTACTACCTGAGCTCAGGGATGCTTCTCAGTGGCCTTTTCACTGCTCTTTTTGGCTTGGGATTTTACTGGCGAATCCACTCTTTCTGGTATTATTGCTTGGTTCAGGTAAGCTAGATATATTTTTTATTATTATATAAACCAATGTAAAAAAATAATCTAAATCTCAACTTTGCCAGATAGAGAGAGAGTACTAGAAGTTCTCTTTGTGAAACTAAAAAAAAAAGAAGTGAATCTTCTCTAATGGCACGTTTCTAGTCAGGAGTGATTTCTCAAAGTGAAATTAAAAGTATTAGGGATTGAAAACATTATAAGTGTTTGACAGACAAACATATATAACATTGGCATCAGCATTATCTTAGTTCAGTTTTACTGGCCCAGAGTTATTTCTCAGTAAACCTTGAGTCATGTTGGTACGAGACGAGTCACACGGCTAGCACATGACCGAACAATGCGGATTACAATGCTTCTTGAACATGTCCCATGTGCTCTTCAGGTTTGCTGATTGATACGTTTTTCTTTTGCAGGCCTTAAATGGGCTGGTGCAGACTACAGGCTGGCCGGCAGTGGTAGCGTGTGTTGGGAACTGGTTTGGGAAGGGAAAGTAAGTGACTGCTTGCTCAGTATATGTGTTGTTGACAGTGCAGAAATTGTATCTGCATTTTCCACTAACACAACTAAATGCAGATCTCCACAGTCCATCCATACCTGCAACCACAATCCCACAATGCCTAACTTGTCATGCTTTAAAATCAATATTAAACCTCAATTGCGAACCATTTTATTTCAATAATGTGACACAATTCAGGGTGAAACAGGATGTTTATCAAGAAAATGCATCATTATCTAGTTAGGAGTTGATTGGATGGTGAACAGTGGGTTTTTTATTTTAGAAAAGAGCCAGGATTTGAGTTAGCAAAACTATTCCAAATAACTATTTGTAAGCTTTTGGTAGGGCTGTCAAACGATTAATCGCATCCAAAAT
>JAOTRC010000034.1:31605915-31619490 GCA_027497675.1 Cyprinella lutrensis
GTAAAAACGCAAAAGTCTGCTTGACAGTGAAGGTTGTACGCAGGCGCGTGGACTTGGTGTTGTTGTAGTATGCACTCGTAGCCGCCTGAAGTGCATACTACATTGAATTTCACACACTTTTGCTTCACCATTTGCTCGCTCGTCTAAACGCAGAATAAAAAGTGATGACGCAACACCACTTTTGTGTTATCTCTTCAGAATCATTTTCGTGTAAACATAGCCTAATAATCAAACATAATCGACTAATTTCTGTTTTGTTTTAGAGGTTCATCGTACTGATCTGCAAGCTAGGCACTATTTTAATTGAGCACTTCCGAAATGGGCAGAAGATGGCACAGTCTATACGTCCCCAATATCGATAACTAAAGTAAGATTGGTGTGGTATATTAACACACTCTCGAAAACAACAGCGAAAGGGCCATTTAAATGCCTTTATGGGAATAATGCAATAGATCTGAGAGAAAATAGAAATATTTTGAGGACAAGACTAGATAACAAACACAGAAACGTCATGTTACTGACAACATAAGAATTGTGCATGAGTGACATTACAGCAAAGCAGCCTGGAATATGATCACTGCTTCATCGTCTGAAATATCACTAGAACATGGAGAAAAATAATGAAATGACACAACACAGGCCATCTCAATAAGTATCTCACGGCATATGAAACAAACACACTTGGGAATAAATCAGCAATTGGCAAAGTTGGCAATTGCATCAATCTGCATAGTAATGCAATCAGCGAGAGTATCACGTGGCTATTTTGAATGAGGAGGCCCGAAATAGCTCAGACAAGCTGAGCCTTTTGCAAGGACTCAATGCTAATGGTACTTCATTTTAAATTTAAATGCCAGCTTAGATGATGTTATTTATGGAGTTTCAGTACTTCTATTATGCTTCAGACTTTCCAATATTTTGACATTTTTTCTGGATTTGGTTTTCAGATATTCTGTTGTTTCAAGCTGAAATCAATTCTCGGTTCAGAATTATCTATTTGCAACCAGACAGCAGCATCTTAGATAAAGAGATTGCAGAAAACGATCAAAGAACTGCCGTTGGCTCAATTTCTCCGCTTATCAATGGCGGGAAAAAGGTTTCCCGCTCTTTAGAAATGCTATCCGCGGTGCATGCAAAGTCCATTCTGAAGGAGGACTTTTGAAATCATTTTAATATTTGCATTTATCCCGGTGAAAATACTGCGTGTGGAAGTCTAAACGCAGCATATTTATTTAGGCATTAGCGTCAAGTGTCTTTTGCATAACATAATGATGTTGCTGCCAGTTGCCTGAAGCAGCTAATTTCCGCTCCGCTTTGCCTTGCGTGACCTCCCTCGTAAATCATTATGCTAATGTGTAGTGCCATGCGCCTTTCGTCCCGGCTTGAGCATAATTACCCAGACACACACTGATGCTAAGAAGTCCCAAAAGAGGGCACACTAAGATGAGGGGTGACAGAGGAAGGGTTTGGGTGAAGAGGGAAACAGCGGCGTAATTCAAACCACTAGTAGTGAGATTATCCCCATCTGTGGCGGTCAGAGAATCACTGCATGAGTGTAGTATAAAATAAATCGTTTTATCAATGAAAAAAGGCTATCGCGAGGAGAGTCCATTACGTCTCTGTTGTCTAGATGTATTTATATAAGTTGATGGGAGTACGTTTTATTGTCCACCTTAATCGATATCTTAGTAAAGGAATAGCACTGCTCTTATCACCCAGATTCAACTAACCATATTTGATTGTAGATAGTCATTTGTCAAAAAAATGGGCAATTTTAACCATCTTAAAACTGCAAACACTCTTTGTACTACAAGATCTGTTAATTTGCCCATAGTATGCCTTCTTTGTAGGGATGCACGATATACCTGCCACCATATCGGTATCGATTTGTTCAATTTTGATGTTATCTTATTGGCCTAATAAAAAAATGTGGCTCATAAATTAAAGCAGATAAATAATGAATTATTTCCTTCAGATGACACGCTTCAGATGCGACTGTTCAACATGAGGGTTTTGAATTGCTTGAATATGATTGGAATCACTTCAAAAAGGAAAATACAAGTGCAACACATTATAACTGTGTGTTTGGGACATGGATTTTAATGGTGAGACTTGTGTTTTTGTAATCAGGCTCTGAACAATTATATAAAAACTCGGATTTATATTTATCAGCTAATATGTCGTAGCCTGACTTCTTCATACTCATATTCTATTCCGAATGTGAGTCTAAGGCCCTGTCCACACGGACATGGGTATTTTGAGTTTTTCCCTCCTGCGTTTAAAAAAAAACCTCCGTTCACATGAAAACCCAAAAACAAGACATCAAACGCTGTCAAGAGCATGTAACACCAGCAGGCGGCGATATAAACCTAACCGTAAAGCCACGTTAGCCAATCAGAAGCCGTCAGCAGTTCAAAAACTCCGGTTTCGCTGTCTACACGACAACACTGCAACCGGCGTTTCAGAAATACTCACCCTGGCAGGGGTTTTCAAAAATGTTTGGTTTCAGTGTCCTGATACTGGACATGGCCTTAATATATGTGGATACATGAATATGCTAATTAGCATGACTGGTTACAAAGTTGTTTGTGACATCAGAAATTATTTCAAAGCGTGTTTTTGAAACTAGATTTAGTTCACTGCAGATTTAAACAACATTTAAAACTTGATTTTCAACACAGGTGGACTATAAATGCTTCTGTTATTGCCCAGCAGAGGATTCGGAAGCAATTAAATACTTTTCACGTACTGGACACATGATGATGTTTCCTATGGCCTTGAAAAACAAACAAGAAAGGCAATTAAATATATAAGAAATATCAACGTTGATAAGTATCTTTGACTATAGGCTATTTAGGCTACTAAGATTTTAAAGGCACACTAAGCAAGAATTGTACCTTCATAGAACAGATTCAAAGTCTTTCCGGCCGTAAACAAACTCAAAGTAGGGTGAATCATCCTGGTAGTAACCCGACAAATCTCGCGAGAATCACAACATTCTTTACGGCACTAACGTCACACACAACAACCACAACATGAAGCACAACTACACTTTCGTGCATTTCAGGCGTGACGATGGAAAAAGCAAAGAAATGTGGTCGGAAGAGACTAGGAAAAGAGAATGAGCCTCTCTGCTCAACTCGTAAATAAATGCATCAATCCGCAATTTTGTTTGAGTTCTTCAATGGTCTAGTGGTAGATCTTTTGCCAAGCATGTCAGAGATTACAGGTTCTGAGTTTTTTCTCTCTCATCAAAACTTAATATGTTCATCAGTGGTTACAGTCTATACCAAGCAGGGACGCGTTTTTGTGCATTTTATTTTGTGATTTCACCAGAATGAATCGAGAGTCTCCGCAACTGCGATAGATTGAAGAGCGCGTCCGAGTGACGTTTTCAAAATGGCGGAGCGCATCGCAAGAGTCGTGAATGGGAAGCATTGTACACAACTAAACGTTTTTTGCTACTGTTGGCAGATATTTTTTGTAGCCTATACAATGTGTGTCATTAACAATAATATAATGCATTAACACTCAGTGTCAGTTTTAAAAATACCGTTATGGTTTGGTGTTACTGTTACCTACCCAGAGCAGATGCTAGCTAATGTTAGCAGTTGATAGAAGCCTCCTAGTAATGAGCTAGTAGGAAAGATTAGGCTAGCTGCTATGCTTCACATAAGGATAGACCTAGCATTTACAGCTAAAACAGAAATATTAGTTCTATTAACTCCCTTGTCCTTAAAAAAAATCTCTACTGATCATCATCTATAAAATATACAGCATATTATTTACCGTTTGAGTTTTGATAAATCGTCTTCTTGCTGTAGCAGATGAATTAAGCAATCTAGTCAAATAACAGGTCTGGATCTCTATCTTTTCACCACATTACGAAAACAAAAGCACTTGAATGCAACACACTGGTAAATACCAGTTCACAAGTTGAAAATATCATCTTTTCCATAGCACGTGTCGTGAATGCAGCATCGTGCTCTGCTTGAGTGGTATTTACAACAGTAACATTAAATACAAGGAACTTCACAAGTCGTTACAAGCTGCTGTTTGACAAAAATGGAATTCCTGAATAGTGTGCCTTTAAAATAATCAATTGATACAGTGCACTTATTGTGTATGCTTTACATTTTACTTGTATTTAAAAATGATGTAATTACAGCAGTAATTATTATCTGTATTTACATCTATAATTACACTGTTGAACCATCCCATGCATCTTCACCCACCCTTAAACCTTGGATAAACTAAAGAATTACATTCTTCATTGAGTGATTCATGCCTTTAGTTTCAGGCCACTTGTCTGAGTCCCCTGCTGGCAGTTAAAGTCTCTGCTCTGAGGGGAACCTCATTTCGAATGACTCCAGAGAGTCTGGAGATTCACGAATTCATGAGGCTGTAGTGAGGGAGGGTAAATATCTCCCTAAACCTCACAGTTTGTAGGGGTCACAGGTCATAAGTGGCTCAGTGGGTGCAGTTTACAAGCCAGGGCATGTTTTTTCACAGCTCAAGCTATCATGATGATGTTATGTCATAAATTAGAGAGGTATGCTGTAGATATTTGAGCCATGTATATCACAAAGCCATTAAGGAGTTGATGCTAGTGCTCATAAATATTGTCTTTCAGCAAAACTGGACCTTCTATGTTTACGATATGTGATGCACTCAATGCCTCAGTGTTGGTTATCTACCTAAAATATCTTAATTTTTGTTTTGAAGATTAACCAAAGTCTTATGGGTTTGGAACGACATGAGGGTGAGGGGGAAAAAAAGTGGTAGATACTGATAATGTCCCGTGTCTTAATCTTGCCAAGTCTGTGAATTTAATTTTTTTTTAATCATGATTTTAAAATAAATCGGAAAATAAATAGCTATTTTAATAAATAAAAGAGCTAATCGCCTTGATAAAAATATCAAAAAATAAATATATCATTAATGTTATTAAGGTGCAAGCTTCTACTGGTTATGAAATCTGAATGATGGCACTAACTTCTTAAAATAATGAGTCTGGTCATTAAACAGAAGCTTAATATAATTGGTTCATATAAATAAAACATTGCCGATTTTGTCCCCAGGATGTTAAACTTAATAACATTACTTTAAATTATTGAACATTAAACAATTTAAAATTATATTTTATTACAATATAAAACAATATGCATGCACCACATTTGTGAATCCAGTAAGAGGGTTAAAGTCTTGAAATCTGAGGCTGTGTCTTTAAGAGGTGGCCCCATGCAGTGTTGGGAGCCCGAGGCGCCTTCAGCCAAATAACTGAAGTTCAGAGGAAGTGACGGGGAATACATGAACTTTTAGAGTTACTAAAACAATTTATATATAGAATTTCTTGAAGAAAACTTTTCGTGTAGCCTATAATTAATTGTGGTTTCCGAATATCTAGGCAAAATAAATAAATAAATAAATAAATAAATAAATAAAATAATGAATTTTTTTTTTTTTGATAGAAGCGCAAACAGTTCGCGATCATCATCGAGCTTTAGACAGCCTGTAGCCTAGTTTTACCAACTCGCTTATTTTATAACGGACATTACCTCTCTCCTAAACAGTACTTTGCATTCGCTGTCCACAGTTTTGGTTAAAGTCATTTACTTCGACGCCATGTCCCATTGTTGTGTTAAATGAGTTTGCATCTTTTGTGCTTTGTTTTGTAATGAACGCGAGAGTGACTCTACCGGCTTCAGTCCAGATAGCGTTTGTCGTGTTTACTCTGGTATTTTCGGTAAGTGTTTGCTCACAGTTGACGGTGCTTGTTCGTCTCAAAGATGGTCAAGTAACAGAGGAGCTGTTAGAGGCGGATAGTGAGAAGGACATTATAACAGTGGAGTTCAAGCAGACAGACGGGACTCTCATCACATTCCTGACTGATTTCAAGCGCGTGAGTATAAATCCAACTATAGAATTCAACAACAGCTGTTATATGAACTGAAAATAATGCACTTTTAAATACCAGGGGAGGGAAGCACTGTGTGGAAAGAAAACATGAAGTCAAGAGAGTGTAACAATTAGGCCTATGTGTTTTATGGGGGGGGACATGCCCAAATTTTTAATGATATTTCAATGTGATGTTATATTAGAGTATTGCTAGAGTTGTTAGAGTATTACATGGTATTACTATCCTATCTGATGCCTGTCCCATGCAAGGACCAAGGTATTTCCAAATACCATCATGCATTCTAAACAAGATAGAAATACCATGATATTTTTTAGCAGTTTCATAAGTGAAACATTTTTTGTTTGTTTGTTTGTTTGTTTTAGTGTCTGGGTAAACTCATTTCTAAAATCAGGGTATAATCTTTATAACATATATCTCTATCATGGGACTGTACAAGTACCATGGTACCATCTTATACCCACTCACTGTAAAAAAAATATATGGTTAATTTAACTTAAAAAAGGGAACAAATTAGATTTAGATAGCCATGATTTACTAAAACGAAGAAGCAAATGAATCATTTGTAGGAATGAATTCTTAATTTGTACCACTATATATATTTTTGTCCGCATGTCACGTGCCTGGCTCTGTACAAAACAATAATAACTTTTGAAATAATTAAACCACAAGAATGGGTGTCTCCTTAACTTCGTCTTTTCCTCCGTTTCTCTTCAGAAATGGTAAGGGTGTGTTCATCTCAGATGTGGTGAAGGGTGGAGCGGCTGATCTGGACGGCAGACTGATGCAGGGTGATCAGATCCTGTCTGTGGATGGAGAGGACATGAGACAGGCCTCGCAAGAGACCGTCGCCGCCATTCTCAAGGTGAGCTCTGCCCGAATACTAAAACCCAAAGCCCAGCTTACAACACGTTCCAAAACCGGATTACATGAGCAGATTTAGTCGGAGCGGCAGCTGTGTGATGCTGCCACTAGGTGGCGCCGTTTGATTGTGTATTTGAAGGTCGTTGAGGTCTGTGCTGTGTATAAACAATGTCTGAATTCTTATTTCAACATTTTGATTGACAGCAATCACAGTAATGGGTATTTCACTTAAATGGCAATGAAGATTACCTATTAATTGTCATTTAAGTGAAATTACTGAACTTAAATATATAAGCTTGATAAAAATGATCATTTTAGAAGAAATTTTCAAATGGCATTTAGAGACTTTTGCATCTGAACTCGTCATTTATTCTGAAGTAACCTGAAATCATTATTTTAGTAGATTATAGGAGGCTGGTGCTATCACAAATCTTGCAGGATAGGTCAAACTAAAGGCACAGGTGTGAAGGGAGCAGTAGGCACGTCCTCTGGAGACCTTTTGATTTCTGTCTATCACTGATTTACTGTAGCAAGTTGTATGGAAATGGCTAAAGTAAACTACATTCTTTGTTCGAGTGAGCTGTAGGCAACCGACTTAAGAAGTATTACATAACCCTGCACCCTCTGACTAAATTCAGAACTGACAAGGTTTGTGTCCGTGAGAAACTCGATACGGCCGACGGCCGCTCTGTGCGGCATCGGGTCCATAATGAATTAATAACTGAAATGTAAGAAACTCTGAATAATCAAAGATATAGGTAAATTAAATCATAATCACTAGTTATG
The DNA here is from genome assembly GCA_027497675.1 of Cyprinella lutrensis. Classification (NCBI taxonomy): domain Eukaryota; kingdom Metazoa; phylum Chordata; class Actinopteri; order Cypriniformes; family Leuciscidae; genus Cyprinella; species Cyprinella lutrensis. Next base: position 31,613,483 of record JAOTRC010000034.1, read on the forward strand.
GTTCATTTTTAATAAGAAACACAGTCTAAACTTGATCATCAGTAAAAAATGGAGTCAGATTAAGCGTAGAGCTAAAGTAATATTGAAAATAAATTCTAATAAATTAAGTGAACACAACTGGAGCACTGAAAAGACATACACACATTATCCCTTCACCCAGCCGTTGGATTCAGTCTTTGGGCCAATGGGTGGCCCTTACAGGATGAGATCATAAAGCAGACTTTCAACACACACTGTGCAGGTCGGAGCAGTGCAACTATCAGTATGTGGGGGAAATCGCTGTCATTACTCAAAGAGTGGAAACAAATGCTAGTTTTTGCTATTTGCCTTTTTCTTTTTTTCTCCATAATTACACTGATGAGCTTGTAAAAAGCTAGAGTGAAAAAGTGAGAAACAAAATGTACATTGCATTGATAAATTCTTAAGTGGCTTCATATGGTTCCTCTCTGTATGTTAAAAGCCCCTGAGTGATACGTTTCCCCCGCACCTTAATCTTGCCAAGAGGAAACGCTTATAGAAATGAAGCCCTTTGCATATGTTCATTCCATAAGTGCTGCTTGGTTCTGTGTGTTTCATGTTCACTTTTAGCTCATGAGTAGTTGCAACTTGCAAATGGGTTTAAAATCTGTCTTTATTTGAAATACAGCAAAAAAGTGCCATAGTTTATGTACTTAAATCCTCATAGTCATAGTTTATATGAAACGGCCCTTCATTACAGCACACAGAAGTGACTGTTGGTTAAAAGGTACTGTTGAATGAGGAGCTATGCACTCAATGAACTGAAACGAAAAAAAAAGAAAAACAGTTCCATATGTTAGCTGATACTAAAGCATAAAACAAAGTTTAAAGAGTTAGTTCAACCCCCCAAACATATTCTGTCATCAATTACTCATCAATAGCCTTGTTGTTTCAAACCCATAAGACATCAGGTGAGGTAAAGTCACAATTAAAGTAATCCATGTGACTCCAGTGGTTTAACTTCAGTTTTAGAAAGGGACACGAGTGGAGATTGATATTTTGTAAATAAAAAGCTTGAGTTGCTTCATTAAATTGAGGTTAAGCCAATTGAGGAACAGAAAGATTCCAGGTTTCATCAAAAAGATCTTCAGTTGTGTTGTGGAGGTGAATTGCATTCTGTAATGAAAATGTTGAGAGGGAAACCAGATTTTTTAACATTTTTGTTCCTTGTAAAGGAGTCAGAAATATAATATGTAGCATACACACAATGAATTAACTATTTTGACAATTTTGTTGTCATAATATAGCATGTATTTTAGTTTTATATGAAAAATTATTGAAATACTTTCCATTTTTTATTGATTTCATATTCAGATATTATGTGAATATAAAATTATGTGAATGCATTCATGACACCTATAAGATGCAGTTTAAATAAGGCTTAAATGTATGATTTAATTCAATCGTTCCCCAGTTGTTTTGGTAGTCTGGAGCCTTGTTTCAATCCGGTTTGGAAAATGTCAATTGCACAATTCAAATATCTGACAGAATGAGAACTATTCAAATATTTTGGTGAATGGGAATACCACCATCATGTGTGTGTGTGTGTGTGTGTGTGTGTGTGTGTGTGTGTGCATCTGTGTGTGTGCATCTGTGTGTGTGTGTGTGTGACCCCCATGTTCTCAAATGTTCTGTATTTGGCCATATAACTGAAAAGCGGCAGTCTGTTTGATCAGCTCACATGGTACATAGTATTGGATTTGATTTCTTCAAGCAGTATTTATTTATGCAGTTTGCCGACTTCCCCCCAGTCTTCTGACAGTCTATTTATTAGTGCTGAATTAACACGAATGTGCAGCAGTGGCTTTGGGAACTAAACAGGACAGTGGGGTATTTTCAGAATGACATTTCAGTCATAATTCATCACTAGTAAAATTTTAAAGGCAGGAAACACAAACCAGTTTTACAAGCAAGACCTATTTTCACAGGCTGGGGGTGCATTTCCCAAAAGCATTGTAAGCCTGAGTAGATCATAAAAACAATTGGAAACAATGCTCTGTTAAACGATGTATTTAGGCTTGCAATGCTTTGGGAAACAAAGCCCGAATTGATTGCACTTCTTTTGTAGTGGTTAAAGAATTGTACTCAACCTTATGCCGTTCAAAAATCATGAATGCAAGGGGAAAGGTGGCCAGAGATGACAAAATAACTACTATTACTAGTATTACTATATTACTACTACTACGGTTACTAATAACAATCACCATCATCATTATCATCATCATCATCATTTCAATAAAATAAAACCATGATGTATGGTCATAGGTGAGCATCATGTAACCATTTGATATTATTCTGCATTTATAGACTATTCATTTGTTAAGTCATTTAGTCATTGAGCTTTACAAACTAGTAGCTTTACAAACTATGATAAAATTTGACTTTAAAATAAAAGTCAAATAAAATTACATTACATTAAAATTACATTTAAGTAATGTAAAATTACAAAATTACATTACTTTAATACTAATCAAAGATAGTCAAGCATGTCTAAATTAATATACAGTGGGGTGGGGCCAAAAAGTATTTAGTCAGCCACTGATTGTGCAAGTTCTCCTACGTACTGTAGAACGATGAGAGAGGTCTGTAATTTTCATCGTAGGTACACTTCAACTATTAGAGACAAAATGAAAAAAAAAATCCAGGAAATCACATTGTAGGATTTTTAAAGATTTTTTTTTGTAAATTATGATGTAAATAACAAAATTTCAACTCAATACTTTGTAACATAGCCTTTGTTGGCAATGACAGAGGTCAAACATCATCTGTTTCCTGCTGTCGCCAAATCCCTCCACAAAATTTCTATGGGGTTGAGGTCTGGAGACTCGCTATAGGCCACTCCAGGACATTGAGGAGCCACTCCTTCGTTGCCCAGGTGGTGTGTTTGGGATCATTTTCAGGCTGGAAGATCCAGCCACGTTTCATCTTCAAGGCTCTCACTGATGTAAGGAGGTTTTGGCTTAAAATCTCACGAGACATGGCCCCGTTCATTCTTCCCTCAACATGGATCAGTTTTCCTTTCCTTTCGCCATAATGGTGCATTCTAAGCCCCAAAGCATGATGTTTCCTCCCCCATGCTTCACAGTAGGTATAGAGTTCTTGGGATGCAACTCTGCATTCTTCTTCCTCCAAACACGAAGAGTTGAGTTTTACCAAAAAGTTCTATTTTGGTTTCATCTGACCTCATGAAAATCTCCCAATCCTCTTCTGGATCATCCATATGCTCTCTGGCAAACTTCAGACGGGCCTGGACATGTACTGGCTTAAGCAGGGGGACACGCCTGGCACTGCATGATTAGAGTCCCTCTCTGTGTAGTGTGTTACTTATGTTAGCCTCTGTTCCTTTAGTCCCAGGTCTCTGCAGGTCATTCATCAGGTCCCATCAGGTAGTTCTGGGATTTTTGCTCAGCGTTCTCATGATCATTTTGAATCATGAATCTTGAATTTTGCGTGGAGCCCCAGATCGAGGGAGATTATCAGTGGTCTTGTATGTCTTCCATTTTCTTACAATTGCTCCCACGGTTTTTTTTTTTACAGCAAGCTGCTTGCCTATTGTAGATTCACTCTTCCCAGCCTGGTGCAGGTCTACAATTTTCTTCCTGGTGTCCTTGGACAGCTCTTTGGTCTTGGCCATGTTTGAGTTTGGAGTGTCACTGTTTGAGGCTGTGAACAGGTGTCTTTTATACAGATAATGGGTTCAGATAACAGGTGCCAATAATACAGGTAAGGAGTAGGGGACAGAAGAGCTTATTAAATAAGAAGTTACAGGTCTGTGAGAGAAAAAATCTTGCTTGTTTGTGGGAGACCAAATACTTATTTTCCACCATAGTTAACAAATATAAAAAAAATCCTACAATGTGATTTCCTAGATTTCCTGGATTACCTATGATGGAAATTACAGACCTCTCTCATTATTCTAAGTAGGATAACTTGCACAATCAGTGGCTGAATAAATACTTTTTGGCCCCACTGTAAATACTTAAATAAACAAACTAATACTGTTAAGTATAATGGAATTTCTTCATGTTAGTCTCATTGCCAAATAAAAGTATACATAAAAAAATAAAAAGAAAATCATAAAGGTCCTCAAATAGTCAATAGACTTATTTGTCCCAGGATCACTTCATACAAATGTCAAGGTTAAAACAAATTGCAGACAAGTTGCACTTCTGGAAACAGTGTTATTCAAAACTTAAATCTGTATTTAAAGTGATGATTTTCTATGAAGAATACTTCATATGTGAGGATTGGTGTTTATGCATTATAAAAATATATAAAAATAAAATTGTGGAAACTGACAATCACAAATTGACTCAATAAGTGACTTTCCCAATGCAACAAGATGCATTGTACTAATCATAACTTAAGGTCTTCACTTAAAATTAAAAAGTGAAAGTATGGTGTCAAAAGCAAATGTGCAGGAGAGCGAGCGGAGCCAAACCAGCCAGTGCTGAAGACAGAAACAAACATTCCCAAGAGAATACAGATATGCATTATCACAAGTTTTAAGTCCTGAATCTATTCGCCAAAGTTTTGCTTTAGAACTCAGTACAAGGTTTTGTAGAAGCATTTTGTAGAACCACATATCTTATTGTAGCTAATATTTTTAGTCTCCTCATATCATATATGTCTAAAATACAGTTTGATTGACTTCTGATAAGTAATTTGTCTGATGTACGCCATGTGACCACTGAACACAGTGCCGTTGCAGGTTTTTAGAGTCACTTTTTATTTTCTTCATTTCTATTTTTCTATTCTTCCGTTGTTCACTCCATCCTTAACCATTGTCCACTCACCTGACATAAGGCTTGACCTTAGAGTGATTTACTGTAGTTTTCTCTCTAACCCTCTCTTTCTTATTGCATTTCTCAATGTTCATTCTCTTAATTGTCTCATAAACTCATGACAACAGCACTTTGAGGTCGGATGAATTCTAAATTCTGGCTGTCAGATGTATACTTAATAATTATTAAAGCTCTAAACAGTAGATACAATTATCGTTATCGTCCTATATGTGAATGTGTCATTACTCCCTTGCAATATAAGTGTAATACAACAAAATGTCATTTGAGTAAAGTTTATATTTTTTAATAAAATCATAATTGCTGTGGCTCTGGAAATACTGCTTGTAAGCATGCATCCATATGGCTTTAACTGTCTATTAGCAGAGAGAATTGATGTGGAAACCATTAAAGCTCAGTAAATCAAGCAAGACTGTGTTCAAATGTGTGTTTATATCCTTGCAATCTCTTTCCAAGCTGGTTTTGATTACTCAATTAAAGAGTTTGTTTGTCAGACATGCAAGGATCACTTTAGGACACACTGACCAATCAGAAGAGAGTGGATAATTCATTGACACTTTGCCAAACAAATGACTCATACAGTAGCTGTTTCTATGGTAACACAGAGCGCACGAGAACGCTCATACAAATATGTGTGTGAGTGTAAGACACACACACAAGCATCCATGCAAAACACATGCCAGTGTTCGATCTATTTTCAACAGTGATACAAGAAACAAAAAAACAGCACAGCAAAGTAGTGTAGAGAATTGAGGAGAATCAAACACAGAATAATCAAATTCATCTCTCATGGAAGTAATTCAAATGTGATCCAGGTTCTTCCAGTTCCTGAAGCTCACATTCCATTCACAGAATGGCGCCAAATTGTTTGCTTTGGGGGACAATAACCCCCCCCCTCAGGAGACTCTTATGGCCCAGCAGATAAGGCTCCTTTGATCCTCTGACAAAGATGGTCCGCAGAACATCTTTTCTCTTCCCCCACGAGCTTAACACACGGGTTGACCTCAATGTGAGATCTGAGATCTCACACATACAACACATAAACTCACTTCAGAACAATCCTTGGACTTAATCAAACATAAGTATTATTGCTTCTGCAAAATATGTGTGTTGTTGTTAATGCTTAGATCACATATCATGTAATCGTTGTTAACCATTAACTCTTGTAATTGTTATACCTATATGTTA
>JAOTRC010000034.1:31640956-31655493 GCA_027497675.1 Cyprinella lutrensis
GCCTAGATAAACATAAGATACTTCTTTCAAAAACATTACAAATGGTAATTTTTCCAAACTTTTGACCGGTATACTGTATATATCCTATATAACTCATTCAGTCAAACCCATTCTCTTATAAAGCCTAGTAAAAGAAGCATCATAATTCCAGCCTTTTTGCATAGTGCTACATCTGAATAAACAGAGCTATTCCATGTTCAATCAAAGACCTGGCACACTTTAAGTTTACCAGTGTACATAGACACAGGCGTAGAGTTGCACACACGTTCCTATTCTCAAGCTTTTCGAAGTTTGCTGTCTACCTATTGTTGTTTTATGCAAAAAGTCAGAGTCTGGATAGGACACACGAGGGCCTTATGCAAATGACGTGTCTATCGGCTGGTGTGGGATACTGGAGAGGTGAATGCTCTTCTACTAACCCACTTTGCTAAATGTGTTTCTCTGAACCTTTTTGAGAAAGGCACACTCAGTTCACCCGAGAAAAGCACCACAGAAGCAGGGATTTAATCTACAGAGCCTGGACCGGTGGATCTTTTCTTTAATAAGGTAAGTGTAGATTTACTTCTCAAAGTTTTTAAAGAAATGCTTTATTTCCCAGATTCCTGCTTACTTCTCAAGCTGAGACCGTTTTGTGGAATCATATTGTTTTGCATCGTACCTGTTCACAGCTCTAGATATTGACAGATTTAAATGTTTTTGACTAGAAGAGATTAGGGTGGAGAGACAGAGTGATTGTGGTGAATAGTGAATGGGGATACCCTTGCTCTTATGAATATTACAACAAGCCCTTTACATAAAGGAGAAAGCTGGACACATTAGAATAAACCTCAAGATCATTTTACTGGCTGGGCCCAGGCATGAATTGCCTCAGTGTCTGCATAAAGTTGTGATCCTGTAGGAAAATCAGCTGTATTTATCATTACAGATATTAAGATGAGCACAGAGGCTGTTGAACAGACAGAATCTCAGCACGAACCAGCTGGTAAGGAGCCTTTTCACTCTCTGGATTATCGTCAATTGCCTTGAAATGGAACAATTGCCTCTTAACTAATGTATGGTGACATTTCAATGTAAATAACATGGAAAGTCAATAAATTATACGCCAATTATATATATATTTTTTTTTTCAGTTTACGTTATTTAGAGTTGTAAAATAACAGAATTTGTGGCACAAGTGAGGTTTACAATATTTAACAACTAAATATGCTGTGCTACATTACAAAACATATTTGATTATTTTATGTCCAAAGGTGATTTTATTTTGGGGATTTTCTCACAAATTGTCTACTTTCCAGTTATTGAGCCTTTATTTTCTGTGTTTGATGTTAAACGGTTAAACTCCGTTTTTGTGATTCACCTTTAAATGAGGATCATAATTTCACGAACTGCCATCGGGCTTCTTCACAATAACCGTTTGTGGTTACGACCAAAAGTTTATCTCTTTGTGTTGATGGGACACTGGTCACGCTCTCGGGCAAGTTTGTACAAATGGCTCTGTGCCAACCTTAAAAGTCATTTTTATGTACAGTGCATATCGATACATTTTCTTTTTACTTTTTATAAAATGTGATTGTACTTAAAAAATACATTCTCATGTATTGTTGAAGGCGTCTAGGGGTGTGATGCATGCAGGCTGATGGATGTGAAGTCTACCAGGATGTATGTGGCGGTTTGTTTGCAATGAAGCGCTCCTAGCCTCAGGCACTACTGAATCTTGGTCTGGTTACAATGGCTTCTGTAGGGAACCATCTCGCTCAAATGAGGAACCTGAGAGAAATGAGAATTCAGAGAGAGCAGTGTATTGTCCCCCATTGTTAAATATCTATTTAATTTATGTTCTATCACCTCTGTGGTGTGAAATGTTTGGATATGGCTTAGAGTTCAGGTTAGACCTATCAGGTATCCCATCAGGTCATCTGATACTTACAAATATTTGGATTGTACAAAATAAATGTCGTTCATGTTTACAAGCACCTTTATATGAGCCGACATGAAAACTAGTGAAAGTATGTCTAAATAATTTTTTTTTTTTTTTTAGTGAGGACAATTTATTGTTTTGGACTTGTAGGCTACAATTGCTATTAAGTATCATCACAGTTTATGTACAAACATGTATGACTGGATGACTATAACCATTCTGACTTTAAAATCTGGGTTTTTAACGAAAAATGGGGGAAATGGGTCATACGAGGATTTACAAGCATAATAATGTGTGTGTGTGTGTGAGAGGAGAGAGAGAGAGAGAGAGAGAGAGAGAGAGAGAGAGAGAGAGAGAGAGTGGGTGGGGGGGGAAGAGATGCACCTGGAGGTCTGTAAGTATTCAAATGTGAAAGCCTCTAAAAGTTGCCATGGAAACTCATTTGCATGATCTGATGATTTCCATACTGGAAGTTTGGCTCAGGAGAAGGCTATATTTCCATATTGTGGAGTGAGTGAGTGTCGTTCTAACCACGGCCTCATAGAGATAGATTTGAATTTCAAATGAAGAGAGATTACCTGGTATTGACGACCTTTGAACCGCCGACTAACCCTCCTCGCTCAGTTTTATGGAACATTTGGGAGTTTGTTTTTATGGTATGATCCATCATAAGTCTTACTATGAAAACCCCTTGAAATAAATAATGATGGTTTAAATGAAAACTAAAATGTTTTGTAACATTATCTGGGAGACAGTCTGAATGTTTATGTAATGTTAAGTGTGATTATCTCTTTTTGTTTTCCAGACATTGAACAAAATGGCATTGACTTCACCAGACAAGTACGTACAAACTTTGCTTTACTTATTATTCATCATGTGAAAACGAACTGTTTTGGTATTCGGAGTCCTCTCATGAGGTGAAACTCTTCGGTAGTTCAAGTGGAAACGGATTGAAAGGTTTCAAAACTTTTGAGTCATTATGAATAAGCTTCATTGGTTCTTCAGATCAGCCTGTCATATGATCTAGTGGTGAGGACAGAAAACTTTCGTGCACAGGAACTAGCTTCAGGCTTCTGAGGGCATTTGCATACTGCGCCTGCGGGAAGGGAAGGAATGTTTGTTAAAGGCCCTTTGCAGAACGAGTCCTGCAGCCTTACTGGTCTCTGAGTACACACACAGAGCGCATGTACACACACAAACACACATGCCTGAGGACCAAAGCACGACAGTGAACCCGTACACATCTTGAAACGTTTACCGTGTTTGGGTTATCTAACAAAGTATTTGTTTCACGTACAGATAAAGACTGAGAACCTGAACGATTCCCCTCATTCTGGTTCGTCACACAAGACATGCCACTTAACTCAGGGATCACCGGTGCCTGGTGGCCAGCTTACTGGGGTACGTCTTTATCAACACAGTTAATGAGAAGTTTTTTTCACTTATGTTTTGTATTAAGAAAATTAAGCCTATAGATCATTAGTTTTTTGATGACAGTTAAAAAGATAGTTCGCCCCAAAATGAAAATTCTGTCATCATTTACTCAGCCTCAAGTTGTTCTAAACCTGTATGAGTTTCTTTCTTCTGTTAAACCCAAAAGAAGATATTTTGAAGATTATGGGTAACCAAACAGTTGACGGGGCCCATTGACTTCCATAGTATAGAAAAAAAAATACTAATGAAGTCAGTTGGTTTCTGACATTCTTCAAAATAGCTTCTTTTGTGTTCAGTGGGTTTGGAACAACTTGAGGCTGCATAAATGATGACAGAATTTTCATTTTGGGGTGGACTATCACTTAAACACAGATTAAGCATTGATTTTAGTCCCAGTTCTCATAACTGCAAAAAAATTGTCATTACTGTAATGTGAGAAAAATCTATACATTAAATATTTATTTTATTATTCAAGTATTTATGAGGAAAAAAGGAATACATTAAATATTTATTATTTATTTTGTTATTTAAGTATGTATAAATCACGGAATACATTAATTATTTATAATTTATTTGTTATTTAAGAATGTATAAATCACGGAATACATGAAATATTTATGATTTAAGTATGTATAAATCAAGGAAGCATTTGTTAAATGCCTTTAATTTATAATGACTTATTATAATAATTTTTATATAAAACAGTAAAAGATAATGTAATTAGAATCGCCACTTAAAAGAATGTAAATTAACAAAAAATAAGAGAAAAGCATTATGGTAATGACATTTTTGAGAAATGTCTGCTTAAAGAGATAGTTCACCCAAAATTAAAAATTATGTCATCATTTACTCACCCTCAAGTTGTTTTAAACCTATATGAGTTTCTTTTTTTATGTTGAACACAAAAGAAGATAGTTTAAAGACTATGGGTAACTAAACAGTTGATGGACCCCATTGACTTCCATAGAAAAAAAATACTAATTAAGTCAATTGGTTACTGACATTTTTCAAAATATCTTCTTTTGTGTTCAGTGGGTTTGGAACAACTTGAGGCTGCATAATTGATGACAGAATTTTCATTTTGGGGTGGACTATCACTTTAAACACAGATTAAGCATCGATTTTAGTCCCAATTATCATAACTGCAAAAAAATTGTCGTTACTGTAATGTGAGAAAAATCTATATATTAAATATTTATTTTATTGTTCAAGTATTTATTAGGGGAAAAAATGAATACATGAAGTATTTATTATTTATTTTGTTATTTAAGTATGTATAAATCACCGAATACATTAATTTTTTATTTTATTATTTTATTATTTAAGTATGTATAAATCAAGGAAGCATTTGTTAAATGCTTTAAATTATAATTACTTATTATAATAATTTTTATATAATACAGTAAAAGATAATCTAATTAGAATCGCCATTAAAAAGAATGTAAATTAACAAAAAATAAGAGAAAAGCATTATGGTAATGACATTTTTGTGAAATGTCTGTTTAAAGAGATAGTTCATCCAAAATTAAAAATTCTGTCATCATTTACTCACCCTCAAGTTGTTCTAAACCTATATGAGTTTCTTTTTTTATGCTGAACACAAAAGAAGATATTTTAAAGACTATGGGTAACCAAACAGTTGATGGACCCCATTGACTTCCATAGTATAGAACAGAAATACTAATGAAGATTCAACTGGTTTCTGACATTCTTCAAAATATCTTTTTTTTTTTTTTTTTTTTTTTGTGTTCAGCGGGTTTGGAACAACTTGAGGCTCGAGTAAATGAAGACAGAATTCTCATTTTGGGGTGAACTATCACTTTAAACACCGATTAAGCATTGATTTCAGTCCCAATTCTCATAACTGCAAAAAAGTCATTACTGTAATGTGAGAAAAATCTAGATATTAAATATTTATTTTATTATTCAAGTATTTATGGGGAAAAAACAATACATTAAATATTTATTATTTATTTTATTATTTAAGTATGTACACTGTAAAAAAATATTTTTATGATTTGTAATCACAACATTTTTTTCATTGTCAAATCAACTTAAATTATTTATGTGGTTCAGATAACATAATACAGTATTTTGAGTTTCTGGTGATTACATCAATCTCCTTTATTGTATTAACTCAATTTTTCCATTTCAATGAACTTCAAATTTTAAGGCAACCAGGTTACTTCATTTTTTAAGTTAAACCAACAATATGTTTTTACAGTGTATAAATCATGGAAGCTTTTGTTAAATCTTTTTAAGTTTTAATGACTTATTATAACCATTTTTCTATAGTACAGTAAAAGATTACTGAAGTCTAATTAGAATCACCTCTAAAAAGAATGTAAATTAACAAAACAATAGGGGAAAAGCATTATGGTAATGCCATTTTTGAGAAATGTCTGCTTAAAGAAACAGTTCACACAAAAAATAAAACTTCTGTCATCATTTACTCACTCTCAAGTTCCAAACCTGTATGAGTTAATTTTTTTCTGTTGAACATAAAAGAAAATATTTTAAAGAATGTGTGTAACCAAACAATTGATGGTAGAAGTTTTTTTTTTTTTTTGTATAACCTCATACAGGTTTGGAACAACTGGGTGAGTAAATGATTTCATTTTCAGGTGAACTATCCCTTTAAACTGTCTTAAAATGTTTTTTCTTAATTCAAAATATGACTTTACGCAAAATACTTTCTTATTTTTTCTTCTTGGATGCAACGTGACCTGAAAATGTTTTGTGTGATTTAATGCTCGAAAATTCGCCCAAACTGTAATTGTGGTGAAACATAAGGCATGCATATAATGGCTGTGGATTGGTGTTTTTAGGAGCTGCCCTCCCTGCACTCACTGCCCCAGCTCGTCCTGATGCCTGGATCTCATCTGTCCTCTCCGTCATCATTTCTCCTCTCACAGGCCCAATCAGGACACCAAGGTCAGTGGATGTACTGGATCATATTAGGGATGATGTTGCTCACTGAGAAAGTTATTTTTGTTTGACTTAACTACAATACACACATGTTTAAATGCTGTTTCCTCCAGCACTGCTGCAGCCCAATCTGCTTTCATTGCCATCCCAGTCCCAGACAGGACTCTTACCACACCAGCCAGGCCTCGCACTCACTCCTCAGGTACATCACAACCTAATGTTGGATTATTTCTTGAAATAAATGAATTAATTAATGTAAAAATGTTAAAATGCCAGAAACACTGTACAATAAGGTTTCATTTGTTGACATTAGTTAACATGAACAAACACAGAACAATACTTTTACAGCATTTAATAACCTTAGTTAAAGGAGTAGTTCACTTTTGAAAAAAAAAACTTTTGCTGATAATTTACTCAGCCCCATGTCTTCCAAGATGTCCATATCTTTCTTTCTTTCTTCAGTCGAAAAGGGTTTAAAAAATTAAGGTTTTTGATGAAAACATTCCAGCATTTTTCTCAATATAATGCACTTCAATGGGAACCAAACGGTTCAAGGTGCAAAAGACACTTTCAGTACAAACTGCAAACTGTTCAAAGGGCTTTAAACGATTCCAGACGATGAATAAGGGTCTTATCAAACAAAACGATTGCTCATTTAATAAATTACTGTGACTATTAATGTAATGCATAATACCAGGGTACTTTTTAAGGTCATGAGAAAAGGAAAACACTAAAACACATCAAAACAATAAGCAAACAAAGCATGTAAGCAAACAAAAGTGATAACAACTGATTACCTAGACTCTAACAGCTTCATTTTCTCCTAAGGCAATGGGCAGGACAGGGCTGGCTGGCTCCTCTATGGATGGACACTTGGACATGTCTCACTTACAGGTCCCTAAACATGTGGGATCACCACAAGATGAGCCTAATGACCTGGAGGAGCTGGAGCAGTTTGCTAAAGCCTTCAAACAAAGACGCATCAAACTAGGCTTTACTCAGGTAAGACTTTATGCCTGGTTTTATAACTGTTTTAGATGTATGTTTTATGGTATTGAACAGACTAAATGCAACCGGTCCTACTCAACTCCCTCCGAGGGGTCTCAGGCGTTACAGACGGGTGCTCTAAAAAGGAGGGACGCTGAAGACAGCAGCCTCTAGTATCAGTCGCTACTGCGCTTCTTGAGATTAGGCGAGTGAGGTTTACACGCACAGGCACAGCTCTTACTGGCCCACGACAGTTACACTCACTCACCTCTAACATCCGGGTCACGGCACCAATTGTAACTGATCCTGAACTGCTTTGAGCAGAATTTAAACATTAGTCTCTGGTGTGGGAGGTGGCCACGCTAACAAGGGCGCTAAAAACAGAAGTCAGTCGTTAGTGCGCCTCTTAAATACAGGGGAGTAAGATTTACATGCACAGCTCTTACTCATCTATGACAGTTAAGGCCAATTTATACTTCTGCGTCGAGGGTACACCATAGTGTAGGCGACGCCATTGTGAGTATTTATACTTCTGCGTTCAGGTCTTGGTTGCTCTGCAGTACTGCTCCGAAACTCTAGTTGGCGGCGGAGGGTTTTAATGGTCCACTGTGTTTAGATTCCTCGCAGCTAGGTTACTTTGGATATCGTTTGAATTTGAATGATTCTGATTCCGATTCCTTGTTTCGATTCCGGTTCCTAACGATTCTCGATTCCGATTCTTTTAAGAGGCAGGGTCAAAAAAGTTTAGCTAACCTTGCTAACCAACGGTCTTTCTGAAGGAAATAATCCTTTCTGAAGGAAATACTCCTTCTGTCACAAATACTCCTTTTGTCACAAATTTTGCATTTTGCCGAGATTTTGTTATTTTTAGAAAAGTGTAGCCACACTTTGGACCGCTGACAGAAGCTACTCATGTTCGACTCTCGCGGTTATGCCAACACTAAGTTCCGGTAGACGCTTCTTCGTTGGTGTTGTTCAGCGGTTTCTTCTACCACTCGACAGACTGTGAATACTGAAAAAAGGAATCGAAATTTTAACTTTTGAACGATTCCAGGAAAAACGAAAAGTTAGTCCCGGTTCCAATCGATACTCGATTGTTGATACCCAACCAATGCCACTTTTTTACTATATACTATATATAGTGCTAGGATGATTATAGAGCTGCACGAAATTGTAGAAAAATATTTGATAATTCGATATGTGTCATTTTAATGTCAATATAAAACCATGGGGTGGTTAGGGTTTCTGGTAGGCCTGTTAAATATGAATAAATGTTTTGTCAAAGCCAGCTAGTTGCCGACCGTAACATAAAGAGGATTGCACATACAAATGAATGTTTTGCATTGCAAGATTATCTATTATGGAAAAATCTGTTACAGAAATATAACACAATGTATAGAGATTTAAATGAACAAAATAATCATCCAATGGGGTACTAGATGTTGCAAAATTAAAAGAAATAAAAATAAAAAACTAAAAGAGAACAAATTGGAGCAAACGACTTCTTTGGAGAACTACTTTCCACCAGAGGAAGTAAGGTTGGGTAAATCGGTCCAAACATTTATACTATCCACCCATAAATTAGCCAATTAACAGTGATGTCACAAGGATGTACTGCCACCATCAGGTAGAAAATAAAACGACAGGGTTGTAACAGTATGAATTAAATACTGATTATTATTAAAGCTACAAACGTTATTCAGTCAAGAGCAGATTTTGTCAATTATTGTATTAACAACATTAAGCACACAAACTGAAGCAGCTTTATTAGGCTGTCGTCACTTTAAGAATCACTTTTTGATTGCTTTAAACTAATAATTTTTTAATATGAATGAAAATGAAAACAAAATCAATTTAAAATCATTTCAAAATATTTTTTTTTTCTAATCAAACCGTTTTCGGAACGGTAATGTTTAGTGAGGAACACAAAAACGGAAACGTTAAAGTATTGATTCTACTCAGAGTGAACATATTGATATGTACAGCCTATATATTTTAAGCCCTGCTTTTAAATGACGTTTGACCTAACTTGTTTATCTCATTGAATTGAACACAATTATCTTGTGCCTTATTAAAGTAAAAAATACACAGTGAAAGAAAGTATATTCCATTCTTTGTTATCAACAGCATGATGCGCATTAAACATTATGTTATGTCAGGGCTTCCAGATAATTGTTGCATTGTTGATCATAGTTTAAAGTATTGAATACTAATGCGTGTGCCTTTCCCTTTAAACACAGATACGTGTAATTATCTCAATCCACAACTCAATCCAGTATACAAATCAAAGCCGTGCATAAATTTGAAGAGGCAAATTAGCCAGAGAACAAATTAACATGATTACAAGATCAAATTTACTCATATTATCTGGGGCCTAGGACTTTATTCTGTTTCCAGCTTTTGGAGGTCAACGCAGCACATCTTGTGCTGAGAGGTTCCCACTCAAACAAAACGCAAAACCGCAATCACTTCAAAATTCCTCAATAGACTATGTGACAGAAAATTAAAAATCAAGGTATTACTTTAAATGAATCCAAAAAAAAAATCTGCATTGCAGCTGTAACTTTGCCATTAAAAAAAAAAAAAAAAATCTGTCCATGGCTTAGATCTCATAGTGCCAAATCAAGACAGATCATAGCAAATGAGAAATGAGAGGAGAAGAGGACAAGGAGAGCTGATGGGAAGATGCAGACATAAAAAAGAGTGAAATGGAGTCACTGATTGGGGCGAGGGAGGGGGCGAGACTGAGCACTTGAAATAGAAGGTCTATTTATTGGAGTCTGATTGCATCCATTCAAAAAGGTCACAACAAGAGGCCTCTGTTTCATGTCTGTAATCTGGATGCTCTGTAATTAACACATTATTTACATAAGCATGCATGTGAAAACCTCTTTCAGACTTGTCATCTTTCTCCTTCGCTCCGACAAACCCTTCAAAAACATTTCTTCTCCGTTTCTCGTTCTTGCAAACCAAACGATCTCAATCCTCTTGCCTCATTTCCCCACTCCCTTCATTAAACAGTGATTTTCTCAGCTTTCTTCTTCCAGGTTTGATAGCATTTGGCTGACGCGCTGGAAAGAGCTCATTGATATTAACGTTTTTCTGCCACTTCTGAACTGCATCATTGTAAATCACTTACCGGAGATTAAGGGCATTTCTTTTTTATTGGTTTTTGTGTTATGATTAACCGCTGATAATTAATATTCACCCTCTTTAATTCGTAATTGCGCTTTGGGTCAGCATTTGTGGCTCACTGGCTATCCATATTTCAGGCTTGAGATCGGGATTTGAAAAAACAAAAATAAATAAATAAAGGAAATTAGATTAAAATTATGGACAGAGAGCCGGTCTCCTCCCCCCCATCTAAAACAAACCACAGAGTGACATTATAAACAGCTCCTCATCTTTAGGTCAGTATTAATACATACAGTACTTCTTATTGTCTGTTTTTCCTGAGTGGATTCAAGAGACCTTTGAACATCAAAGCCCCTGCCTTCTCTTTTCTCTCGTGCTCATGGTGTCTCTTTCACTCTGTTTCGTGCTCTTCTTTTTTGACCCCTGGTGTGATATTTAAAGTTGCACTTTGATGTTGCTCAGCCTTTTTAAAACTTGTCCTCTCTGTCCCATTCTTCCTTTTGTCTATGTTGTGTTCTGTTGCATTAGCAGTATGCTGTCATCTGCAATACTCCCATGTCCTTTTCACAGAGAACCTTCTAAAAACTCAGCCAGGGGCTACCAGCTGCAGCTAAGGGGACGCACTTCCTGCTAAGACAGGAAGTTCGGGCAGGTGTCGCGGATTTTGGTTCTTTGAGCTCAGAGACTTTTAGGCCCCATTTACACTGCATGGTTTAAAGGGATAGTTCACTTTGAAAAACAATTGATATGTTTTCGCTTACCTCAAGGGCATCCAAGATGTAGGCGTCTTTGTTTCCACGGTAGTTTCAATTTTGAAATTTTTAGGTCAAACCGTTCTTGTCTGTCAGTCATATAATGCAGGTATACGGGGTCCACCTCAAAAAGAAGAAAAGAAGTCCAAATTAAACATGATTTAATGACTCGTAATGTAAGAACACACTGATGGACTAAGACACGAAACGAGCGTTTTTTTGTGAGAAAACAGAATTTATATCGTTTTTACCTCTTGTAATCATAGTCACGTCAAAGTGATCTGACGGCAAGGGCACTTCTATCTGTGCAAAAATCACCCCCTATAACGGGGCCCAATGATTTCTGTGATCACGGAATTGTGGACGGAATTGTGGAATTGGCAAATTAACATGGGATCTAGTGTTAACGCGGAATTTCGTGGAATTTTACATATCTGGTTGAAATTCTGTATTTTTGTGGGAGAAGAACGTATGTCTGGTGAAAATGCAGACCAGGGGAAGCAAATCTGGGTGACACAACCCTTAACTTCAAGAGCACACTCTTTTTACGACTAAAATAACAGTCAAGGGTAAAAAAAAACCTGAATTTCCAAAAATTAAAACAAAAAAAAAAAATGGGGGGAAAAAATACAACGCATTTCATAGGGCC
Organism: Cyprinella lutrensis; assembly: GCA_027497675.1. NCBI lineage: Eukaryota > Metazoa > Chordata > Actinopteri > Cypriniformes > Leuciscidae > Cyprinella > Cyprinella lutrensis. The sequence continues at coordinate 31,652,760 of JAOTRC010000034.1, forward strand.
CTAACCTCTTTCACTAAATCCACTTGAAAGAGTGAATGAAAACGAGTGAGTGAATGAGCTCACTTTCATCTAAAACATTTCTAATATATAGCATTTTATGGAAGACAGAATGGCTGACCACAGTATCCATGTACTTGGTGTGTCAAAAAAAACAATAAAAATCTGAATGTATAAACCAGTAGGTGACATTTTCCGCAAACTGCTACTCTCAGAGCTAATAAAAACATTAGCTGCCATCCCCATCCTCTAATAAAATAGAGCCGCTTAGTTAAACTCCTTACTGACTGCAGTATATTAATAACATCATGTTTAGTTTTAGTATTTTTGCTCAGAGACTCAGTTTTAGCATCCTGTGCCTCTGCCAGAGACGATAAGCTAAAACCACCATACTAATCCCTCAAAACTGTGACCAGTAATGTTACGAATAAGACACCGATGTCGGGGTGCAGGGAAACATGAAAGCTAAATCCTCAGACATTCATTTTAATAAAGGTCTCAAAGCGAGGTGTTGAAGCCTAGTCGTGTAATTCCTGACATTTAAAGTCAATGCAATATCTCATTGTTCCTTGCCTTTGCATTGTTAGACAAGAGTAGGATTAGTTGTACTGTGGATGTATTTAGGGGTATGCTTCAAAACTAGAATAAGAGCCAAACCAGTCTAAAAGTTCAAGAACAATTTATTGACATTAAAGTCTCATTTCAGCTTTATTTTCAACAGTGCACCTTAAGTAAGATGGATTTCTTTAGATTATTTATTTTGAGTATTTTCAAGTATACGATGTCATTTTGTCCATCACGTAATACAATCAGAACTTAGACTGAAGTTATGAAAATATTTCTTTTAAAATTGGTTTAATGAAAAAAAGTGTATTTGTCATTAAATTAATTCAGTTACAATTAAACGTTTCACAAGACTTAAAAAAAATCTGCTAATGCTGTTAAGTGTAAACTATAGAGCCGCACATTACTATAACATTAAAGGTTGTAGCCTAGACTTTTAACCTAAATTCAGAGGCTATTTATTTTTTATACATTATAATCAACACACAACACATTCTATGAAAACATGTAAACTAAACATAAGGCAGTTTGTTGATGTTTGCATGTCACAGTTGTCATTTTCATGAAAGAAAAATAATCAAGAGATCCTTAACAGGTTAAATATAATATATAAGCTAACATAGTGCACTTATTTAGTGCAAGAGTTCATTGAACCAAAGTTGTGGACAATGAATCACTTGTCTGTTGAGGTAAATATAATGCTAGTGACAAGTTACGCTGTTATATTGATGTCATTCCGCTGCTGAAACACTGATTGAGCGATTACACATGCCTTTCAGAAAGTATACTGTAACTTTCAACATACCTTCAGGTGTCCAATCTGTAACTGAAGAAGAGATGACGCGTTTACTCGCGCGCCGCGCTGCCGTTTGACATGAGGAGCCACGCGACACATCAAAAAGCGCCAAAACGCCATTTATTGATTGAATTCCGTGACCAAATAGAAAGAATTTGAAAGATTACACCTTGCTTATAATCGAAAGTAACTTGTTATTTGTTGTTAACGGTGGTTAGGCTACAAAACTGAATTCGTTGTGCAGGCTACTACTGTACACATTACCCATGAGGTCCATTGAGGCGGGGCATAGATTTATACACTAGACCTCACCTTGGCTACGGCAGTTCATTGGAACGAATGCGTCAATAGAGCCGCCATCTTGAAACAGGGGAGCCCATCCACTTAAATGCATCAGCATCAATGTAGTAGACAGGTCTAACAGAGATAAAATCACCATAAATCATCACGAATGCGATTGTTCTTGTTTTGTTTTTTTGGGGGGGTTTGTTCCAACGGTCAGACATGTAGGCCTATTTATCATTGATTCCAGAAAGAAAAAAAAATTTTTTTTAAAAAACATTCTTCCTAGTTCAGAGAACATCGTACGCTGCACAAAAGTCCACCACCGTCAATGAATTCGAAGTAAAGCCAGAGATAGCAGCGTTACCTAGTTACCGGTACTTCCTATGACAAGACCCCTGTTCCAAGAATAAAATAATTGAAAAAATAAATAGGAAAATAAAAAATAAAAAAATAAAAAAAATAACTTAAATAGACAGACTTATAAACTAACTATAACAAGAGAAGTATATTTCTAGATTTTCATTTAAATATTTTAGAATATAATTCCATTGCTGAAATAGCTTTCTTATTTTTAACACTTATCAGAGATTCAAAGTATATGTCAATTTCTATTTGAAAAAAAAATAAAATTGTGATGATTGTATGTTTGTAATTTGTATTCTAAGAAAAATAAATAAATAAACGAATAATACATTTGAAAAAAAAACCCTGTTCCAAGATGGCGGCGGTTTTGACGCATGCTTAGAACCCCAAGGTGAGGTCTAGTATATCTAACAAGAGCAAAAATACGCCAATAACATTTAAATTAACTACTTCCTAACATGATATCAGAACACTCTTGTCCCATACACCGCACGACCCAGAGTGTTATCAAGGTAGACTGGTTTAAGAAATCAACGGAACGTAATCGGAAGTGAGAAGAGTAGACAGGCAAGCCCCTATTGCTTTACACATCTCTCTCCATGACGGTGAGAGACTAATTTTTTTATAGCAGTAAATGAACTAAGAACATCTTACCTAACTTGAACATTAACACACATATCTTTACCATCACAAAAACTTTAAGTTCTTACTGCAATAACACATAAATCA
>JAOTRC010000034.1:31699871-31710916 GCA_027497675.1 Cyprinella lutrensis
TGTCGATTTCAATCTGTTTTCCTAATCAACGTCAATGATTACCGTACATTGACAGCGCTACAGATTTTGGGTCACAGTTAATCCCAGAAGTTGATTTGCTGGCTTTAAGTTGTCCCTATCCTAATGAAGTTTTCAGTTACGTGAGAGGGATAGCTCGTAGCAGTCGAGTTTCTACTCACATATCCTGAGAGCTTCATCAGCTCTGAGTGGCTGGAGCTCAAAGGCCTCGGCCTCGTCCTCATCTATGGCGATGCCCAGTCTTGAGCGCTGTTTCAGTAATGTCAGTCGATCGGTCATGTCAGCCACCACGAACTCTTCATCATCTTCAGCCTGATCCGGTACAGAGTTTTCTTCCTCTTCATCCTCCTCATCAGATTTGGTCTCAAACGGGTTGGTACTAGATGGTGGGGTTGAAATGACCTCAGTGGACATGACCTCAGTAGACATGACCTCAGTGTCATCTTTTTCTAAGGAAAATATACAACAAAATTGAAGAAAACAATTCTGAAACATATTTACGAGGCTCCAAGCCAAATAAACTAGATATTCATGAGTAGAGGGGATTCACACCTGAGTAACCTGAGTCGAATTAAATGAAATAACAAACAAAAAAATGTTTACCTGGAGACTGAATGCTTCCTAAAGAAATGGGCTCAGCGTCTTTGTTTAGTTTCGGAACACCAGAGTTGATCAACTCGACCTCTTCACGCTCCCCACTGCAAAATATCTCATATTATCACATCAACTTACAGCCTATAAAACTATAGAAATGATGTAGAAACCTTAAACTCACTCAGTCTGAGGTAATGGAATGATGTTGTGTAGTTTGGTCTTCATGCAGTCAGCTCTTTGTGTGATCAAACACTGCCACCTAGTGTTTGGAAGATCAAACAAATCAAAACCGATAGGGGTTATGAGCTGCATGTTCTTTGGGGTTCACTTATATTGTTATCCATATTTTTACATCCTAATCTATAAGCAATAAGCTATTTTCTATCCTGTTTTCGACCCTCCTTTTCAAACACGTATCCCGATCAAGGCTCACTTCTATGATAAGGTAATATTTTTGCATGTTGAAATAAGTACGTACTTGGAGTTACTACAGTTATAATTGACAATGGATGACTGACGGTGTGTCATGTAATCAGAATTATGAATGAATGTCCCATTGTTTGTTGCACTGTGGTTTTTATAGGCTATTCACCCTTTTTGATAACATTAAAACTGTTTTTCCAAAACTTAGCACTTCAAAATGTTTAGTAATTCTCACAGGCATCTCTATCGTTTTGTTGCTGGAGTAATCCTGTGTTTGCGTCGGTCTCATATTTTACTGCTATTTGACATACGTAAATTGGTAGGCGGGGCTAAATACACAATGATGTAGAAGTAGGCAGTGATCTTGTGCAAATGTGGTCTTTCGTCACACTATGAAGTGTAGCAATGTAAAAAAGAACAAAACAAAAAAAGAAACAAGTCAACAGAGCTCGGTTTCAATAAAAGCTGTTTTTGGACTAATGAGGATGTTTGAGTTCTGAAACTTACAGGATATTATTATAGTACGTTTTAACAATTTACCTCTTGTAATTTCTGACCCATTTAACCTTCAAATGGTCTTCGTTTCCTGTTTACACTTCTGGGCTTTTGATTAATTGTACAAAAAATATACATTTTTAATCATACAAATAATATATAATTTTTTTTTGTTTACTTCTCATCTATTCATTAATGCTGTGTTTTTAGAGATATAAAGTACTTTTGTATCCACATACCACACAATTCCTCAACTACACCATTAGCTTGCATATGAAATATTATTCTTTATGATATATTGCTTTTATGCTCTAGTACTAGGCCTTCATTTCTGTGTAAAAATTTTCAGATTTATGCCGGATTTTTTTTTCTTTTGACACATGAAGAAAATATATTTAGTTTTTTTCACATTTCCCATTCATTTCAATGTGGGGGCATATTGACCCCGAAGACCAGAAGTGTTTTTTTAATACATTTTTTTACATACCTTCAGAACAACCGAATCAAGCCCAGTTTTGTGTGTGTAGATAGATAATGTATGAAAAGTCACAAAATCTTATTCCACTGAGATGAAGAGAACCTTTTTTTTATTGAGTAAAAGTCGTTTGGGGTCGTATAAAACCCATGACCCGATTAAGGGCTATGGGCTGGAGGAGGCGGTAAAACCACATGGTTTTTGTTTTGAAGTTAAGGTGTTTTATTTTTGGTGAGTTTGAGTTGTGTAAAGGATTGCTGTTAGAAAAAGCCATCTTGAAAGATAGCTTGAACATCATCAGGGGAGGAAACCGTGGCATAAAGGATTGTATCATCAGTGTATAAGTGAATGAGTGAATTAACAACTGCCTGGGGAATGTTATTAACATAAATTGAAAAAAGGATTCAGTCTTGGAGGTCACCCCTGGTGACCGGTAGAGAATGGGAAAAAAGGTTTTCAAATCTTATACGTTGAACCTGGTGAGAAAGATAATTTGAGAACCAAACCAGTGAGTAATAAGTGACACCAATGCTGCTAAGTCTGTGGATGAGTGTGTTATGGTCCACGTAGTCAAAGGCTTTTGCAAGGTCAATAAATATAGCAGCGCAGAGTTGTTTTCTATCTATCGTGGATGTAGTCATGAGAACTTTTTAGTGGTAACTGTAACACAACCATACCCTGATCGGAAGCTAGACTGTGCCCGGGGACCGTTCACATTAAAGTAACACTATGTAGTTTTCAACCTTCATAATATATTTCCAAGACCCTTGTGATGGTACATCGACTTAAAATAAGTGAAATGACATGTCTGCCATAGCGTATTGTTTTTATTGGCACTTTGTAACTTCGGGTTTTGTGGAGGAACCCGTGCACAAAAAAACCTACAAAATTCGACTGCTTTACGGCATATGTCACTTCCCTCACTACTTCCTCAAATTCGGACATGAGTAACCAACCAGCGTTTGTTTTACGTTTGCTTTTGTCATGGCCGAAGCAGTAAAAAAAAATAAGAAGAGAAATTTTTTGACTGAGGAGACTCGGAAGAGGAAAAGCCTGAGTGATAAAGCAAGAGGCCGGACAAGGATCAATATTGGGTCAGTGTTTGCTCGCTGATGTGAGCTTAAGGAGGAGGAGGGGTTCCTCACTTTGCCATCATGCAGTTGGACTAGTAAATATATTGCTTGCATAGCCTAATACCTCTAGTTTTTATAATTTGTTGTCTGCCTGGCTATTAGGGGTGTAACGGTACAAGTATTCGTAATGAACCGTTTCGGTTCGAGGCTTCCGCTTCAGTACGTGTACAAACCGAACAATTCCTTGGACCATTTCCTCCCAACAAAATTCGCACTGGCGTGGCCACCACAACGTTGCCCTACATCAAATGTCAAGTGTAATGAAACTGCGCTACTCATTACGTACTTCACGGATCATTTATCAGTGCGAACCAGCAACATCTGTGCAGCACTTTCCGATCTCGATCAAGCGACACTGTTACTACACAGCGCTAAGAGATCCAGTAAAGAAAACATTTGAATTCGCCACTGAAGTAATAACATCGCTGCGAGATCTAGTGAGAAGCATTCACATTTCTCCGTTATTAACCGTAGATCTCTATTAGATCAAACAGCGCTGACGTGGAAACGAGGAAAAACACGACCAGAAGTAAGTGCACAAGCCTGTCCCATGTCTTAAAAGTGCCAAATGTCAGTGCCCTGAACATACACTAAACCCACACCATCTTGAATACTGCTTCGGAGTGGTATTTGAGGCTAAGCGTATCCTATCATGCATCATGTTTGGGAACTTATTTTACCCTTACCCTTCCAGTCTACTAATACTGTACCAACACTCTAATGAGAGTTAGTAGACATGTAGATGTAATGTTACATATAGTCAACAGAATGTGTTTAAGGGACCATGAAAATAAAGTGAAACTGAAAACATTCCACTGTAAGATAAATGAATAAGAGCATTAAAATCTGCACACAATATTACTTTTTGCCTATTATTTGCTTGAATCCTCAATAACTTATCTACTTCCAACCTTTTGCAAGGGTTATAGTAGTTTATTATAACCACTTCCTCCCCTATTTCCCACAATGTTACCACATTGGATCCTCTCGCTTTTTTTTGTACCCCATATGGAATATCTTGCTTAGTAAATGTAGCACATCATCCTCCTCCTCCCCATCCCCTATTATCTCTGTCATTCCTTACACCTACATATCCATGAATCACAAACTCTAAATTTGGCTTTAACCAAGTTTCCTGGATACAAACTAGATCTGGATTTACTTTACTGTCTTTGATGAAATGTTTGAATTCCTGGCCATTTTGCCGACAAGTGTGGTTATTTGAAACAGGCCCATAAAAAACTGTGCAGAGTGGTGGGTCCCCAAGATACACTCTACAGGTCTAGAGGGGAATCAAGGATAATCAATTAAGGTAAAAGGGGTGGAGCCACCTTAACTTCAAAGCTGTATAAAATGTCAAAGCCAAGCACTGGAGTGTGTTGTGGTGTTTGTGTAAAAGTTTGTTAGGATGGAGTTCCTGAAAGTTATCTTAGTGGTGGTTGTTGCATTTGATCTGCCTGATGTCTCGGGAAGTTTAAGGTACAGTCATAGTCCAAGAAGCATGGGGCCAAAATCAGATCCAGCTTCCAGAAGTCCTGCCCTTTCTCCTCCAGGGCTCTGGAACCCTTCTGTCTCCAAAAGCCTTGTGCAAGAGCCTTTTGGCCCTCAGGAGAAGCAGCTGTTGCAGGGTCCAGTGAAGCCTTTGGATTGGAGGTATCCCATCGTTCTTTCAGTTGAGGTAACCTGTGACTCCCAGAAGCGTAACGGTTCAATGGGGTGAGAACCGGGTTCTCCTAAAGTTCCAGCAGGATTTTTTCAGCCATGGTCAGTTGATCCAGCCAACTGGACTGTCTTTAGGCGGATGCCGGCTTGTGCTAACTGCCTACCACTGAGCCAGTCCACAGACTGATAACAGGATTGTGCAGGCTGCTGGGCCAGAACACTGACTGGTAGCTGGATTATGCTAACTGCAGACTGCTGGATTGTCCACCGGCTGGTGAGGTCTTGTATTAGTTGCAGGCTGATAGGCTGGGACACATTCTGGTAACGGGTTTGTGCTGACTGCAGGGCACTAGGCTGGTCCACAGACTAGTAACAGGTTTTTCCTAAATGAAGACCACTGAGATATGGTCCACAAACTGTGAGCTGGCTTAAGCTGGTTGTTGAATGCCAGACTGGTCCACAGCTTGTAAGCTGGCTTAGTCTAGTTGTTAGATGCCAGACTGGCCCACAGATTCATCCTTCCTTAATTTGTTTCTTGGTGAAAAAGACTGCTTGTGGTTTTTTTTCTATTGAGAACTTAAACCCCCAATCATATCCCCACTCCACCACCTCATCAATTGCAATTTTTCCTTCCATGTCATGTCCTAAGCTTTTTCTATATCAAAAACACTGTAATGACTGATTCTACTTTTTGCCTGAGCCTTTTTTATTTTATTTTCTAGTCTTCTAACCGAATCCATGGTACTCCTTCCTTTCCTAAAATCACGTTGATGGTTTGCTAGCTTTCCACTTTTCTAGTATATACGATAACCTTTCTGTTATCATCCTTTACATAATGTTGCATACATTTGCTGACTGCTATGAATAAGCTGGCCCACAGACTGGTAACGGGAATGTGCTGACTACAAACTGCTGGGCTGGGACAAAGACTAAGAGCTGGTTCATGCTGACTGCAGGCCACTAGACTGGTCCACAGACTAGTAACAGGTGTGTGCTAAATGCAGACCACTGAGATCTGGTGTTTAATCCTAAGTGCATGTCTCCAAAACATTGACAATCTCTGGCAACACCAGAGCTTCTGAGGGCAGCTGTGGTGATGTGAGGAATTTATTAATTGGTGATTTTGCTCTTTAGGAACGATACCATTGCATTGCACCTTGTCCCATTCATAGCAATATATGAGTGCCTCGTCTTGGTGTATGTAAAGTCTTTGGAATGACCCTCTTGGTAACCACAATCTTTTTACAGCTGAATGAGGATGAGCTGGTGTACACCTTCTCTCTTACCTATACCCCTGAGGTGCTTGCAGGTACTTTGATTACCTGGGGTGATGGTGCAATGCCATTATCAAATTGAAGTGATCTCTGTGACTTTCTGTACTCTCTCATACAACTCCATTTAACTCCACAACTCCAAGTCCATTTAATGGGCACTTTCATGAACTGCAGGCTCCAAAATGCAAGCAGTGATTGCTTGAGGCCAACATGGATCCCGTATGCCTCAACAGAGGCAAGTCAAGAAGTCTTGCTGTTCTCCCTGAAGATCATGATGGGTTGGTACAGATTTCTTTCAATAAAATTAACTTTTACCCTTGCTATTGTGGCTATGCCTAAAATGTTTTTTTTTTTTTTAATTTTTTTGTGTAGATGATTGGTCCTATCAGAGGCCGTCATACTACTATTTCCTGGGTGGCGTTATTAACATCGAGGCGTCTGTGAAGCAGTACAATCATGTGCCTCTGCGTGTGTTTGTGGACAGCTGTGTGGCCACTCCTGATGTGAACTCTCTTACGAGATATTCTTCCATTGAGGTAAGGTCATGGCCCTTGATGTGGTAGGACTGTTCAAGTTGTTTTTTGTATCCACTGACTGTCATGTTGACGTTCATGAGTTGCTCTTTTTGATTGTCTTGTCAGGTGCTTTGTGGATGCCAAAATTACAGCTTCCAGCTCCCACTTCATGCCTCAGTCACAGGCTGACAAGATTCAGTTCCAGCTGGAGGCATAGTTCCAGGAGAGCAACAAACCTTCTGTATGTACTATGAATTTCATGAGTTAACTTGACTTTTCCTCTCATCTGCCCCGGTTTTTGTGACTTTTCCTCTCATCTGCCCCGGTTTTTGTAACTTATCACCCCTTGCAAATCTTCATAACGTGTCTTCTGAAGGCAACTATTGCTTCTGCACCCAGTGGTGCTCAGCAGAAATCCTGTTCCTTTGCCAATGGGTACGTGGGCATTTTATTTTTATATGGACTTTTCTCATGTTGAAGGTTCCCTGTCTTTGTTTGATTGCAGGTGGTCTGCTGCTGATGGTAATGACCAAGTTTGTGGTTGCTGTGACTCAACATGTGGTCCTGGTAGTGAATTTGCTGCTTCTCCCTATGGAGGTTGGTAGCTTTTGCTCTTTCTAAGGTTGCTTTTGATTCAAGTGCTCTAACTTGGCTTTTTTTCTTCTCTAGGTATTCAGTGGGAAGGCAAGGCCTCACTTGGTCCTGTAATGATACAAAGGCAAAAAAAGCTCAATAAAACTGCCAAATCAATCCTTGACTTTATCTGACTTCTCATTTTTTGTTTAACTGGTTTTGTCTTAGAAAAAGAGCCTCATTCTGCAAATGTGGTAAACTGAGTCCTACTTGACTTCAAGTCCCATAAAGTGTGCAACCACTGGGTTCCAGAAGTTAATAACTTCTCTTTTTCTGTGGGGAGTGTTAAAAGAACCTTTTAAATGCCACTAATGAAAGCTCTAGATTGTGCTTTTGAAGCCATTTGTTTGTTAGAACTTGTTTAATGGCATAATTCCTGGTGAAAATCCTAACTGAAACATTTATATAGGGCTTTCATATGTATAACTGTACACTAGGGCTGTGCTCAGAATATTGAAAAAACATCATGAACTCCTATCGATGCGAGTATTGACACAGCAGCTGCCTTATCGATTCTGTTGTGCTTTTGAATTTAGCCATTTCTCATGTGACGCCAATTTTGACAACTTAAGATTCAAAATGGATGAATATTTTACCACTGTTGACAAAAGTAAAATAAGAAATTTGGGAGAATTTTGGGTTTAACACTACCTGAAGTTCGACAAGAGTCCTGCAATATGCAAGAACTGTAAAACGATTGAATCTCTCTTAGCATGCGCCAAGACATTATCTGACCAGTTGGATAGGTAATAGCACATACTTGTCATCTCAGAAGCAGCCAACATCGCCTGACAATTGTCAACTCTCTTTGCAAGCACATGTTAACATGCCCCTGATCATTAAATGTTTTCCTTGTTTTTGATCTCCGCCAGTCCTTTTCAATGGATTTACAGCCATACGTCATTGCCCAGAATAATGGCTTTAGAAAATTGTTTCACGAGTGTGAGCCACACAACACAAAACCAACTTGCCAGTTTTTTTTTTTTTTTACAGAAATGGAAATTCCCTGCTTGTATGATAAAGTTAAGCGAGATGTTCTGCTGTCAAGTGATCCTCATTTATATAGCACTTTTAACAATTAAGATTGCCTCAAAGCAGCTTCACATAAAATATACCTTTTAAGGTAACAGAGATTGGTTTGGTTATAGTGATTAAATGTGCAGGGCTATATATAAACAAAGACATTCGAATTAGCGTCAATGCAATTCTTCTTATGATGTAACGAGTAACGAGTACATCAGGATTTAAAGAAAGTGTTCCCATTTCCAACTGTCCTAATTTATGCAGGCTAACATTGAAATAAAGAAGTCGATAGAGTGTTAAGTGTATGCAAGGTATAAGAGATGTGGTTCTAAATTTGAACTGACAGTGTGTCTGGTTCCCGGTCAAAGTTAGGAAGACTGTTCAAAAGTTTTGTTAATAAAAAGGATTGAAAGTCAGCAATCTCTGTGATAAAGTCGTTATGGTGCCATGGTGGCCTGTATACAGCACTCAGCACAAATCTCAAACATGATTCATCTTTTACACTACATATTTTTACATTAAGAACAAACACTTCAAAAGAATTATATTTGACTTCTATAACTCGACTTCTATAACTAGACTTCTCATTAATTTGGAAAATATTACAGCAACACCCATTTCATTATCAAATGCTTTTGAAATAAGGGATCGGATATTCAGCAACCCAAGCTTTATCATTTGTTCATTTGTATTAAATCTGTTTTTTATTTTTTGAACATCAGTTACATTTTTAATCTTAGATCAAACCACTGAAGGAGGAAAGAAAGAGGGTGGAATAAGGATCGGATATAGGAATTTTGGCACAATCCTGTGCTTTCCATTCTGTGACAGTTGAGCTAAAAAATAAGTATGGTGTCTGAAAGTTACATTAGAAAGGTCAGTTTGTGTGTAAATGTACACGTTTGACCAAAAACCTAAAGCTCTCTCTATTTTGCTGTAGATCATTAAAGCATTATGCGGCCTCAGAAGTGTCTGGAATCCGTTTCAACCTGTAAAGTCATTGCCGATAGTGCAGCGAGGGGATGAGTCAATTTCTATGCACCCAACGTGCTGTTCTAGAGATCCTACACGACAGGTTTCAAGCCATCCAATAGATTCGTTTCCTATTTCGTACCTAAACTTTTGAACAGTCCTCAAAACATTGACCAGGAACATCAATGTTAGGCTGCATAGATTAGATCAGCCGGAACCAGGGAACACTTCCCTTAAATCCTGATGTACTCGTTACATCATAAGAAGAATGGTGTCTATGTTAATATTAGTCTTGACTCTGTTAATTCCGAGGTTTACCGCAGTCCGTCTGATCCAGATCTGATGAAGGACCTGCCTCTGGATGTGACGACAACTTAGTCCTGTCACTAGTCTCTCCCTGTTGTGTCCTCTTTTGCTTTAAATACTTAAGTTCTGGATGCTGGATTCTGATTGGCTGTTAATTTCATCATCTGAAAAAATTAAGCATTACATTATGGTGTGAACGGAGCTTCAAGTGCTGCTTTTATCTGCCAAAGAAAAGATAAAAATATATATCCCTTCACAAAGACTTTTGGTAAAAATGGCATTAACAAAAAACACCAACAGAGAAATAGATTGTAAATTTTAATAAAACAAAATCAGACAGTTTTCAATTAATTAAATGAAGAAAAGGAAACCATGATTACTCAGATAACAGTTAGCATTTCCTAAACCACAGGATGCAGTGGCCAGTCGTTTCACTGCCGTGAGACGCCTTTCCCAGCCACAGCACAGAGGATCATAGTTTATAAAAGGATTGACATGCAGCACACTACATTAAATCAATCAATTATTCTCATGCCATTGGTACGTATATAAAATATCGAAGCTATGATTCACTCTGTTGAAGATGGGCAAGTTAAAACTAATGTAATAACTTGGACCTGGTTCCCATCATTACTTAGAAAACTATCCCGGACAACTTGACTCCTAAAGAGGTGGGAGGGGAAGAAAAAAAACAAAACAAATTCAGACGGCACTTAAAACTAGTCTTGGGACTTGGATCTGGAGCGGGATCGGGATTTGGAGCGCGAGCCAGATTTTGAGCGGGAGCGTGAATGCCTGTCTGGAGACTTCCCAGCCTGAGGCGTTGGAGAGCGGGAAGCAGACTTGGACTTGGGACGCCCCCCATCACCATTCTCCACAGGAGAAGCAGATCTGCTCCGGGACTTCTTGCCGACAGACCTCTCCTGGGACCGCCCGCGATCTGACTTCATTTTAGAAGTGCTCTTAGACCGGGACTTGCGATCGTCTGAGCGGGAGCGAGACTTGCGACTGGTTGACCGACTGCGGGATTTGTGTGTGTGGGACCGAGAGCGAGATTTACGGTTGCGCGAGCGAGACTTGCTCGACGGAGACTTGGAGCGAGACTTGCGTCCTGACTTGGAGCGGGACCTGGAGCGGGAGCGGCGTCGGCGAGAGCGAGACCTACAAAAGACAATCAGAGGCTGAAGGGAAAGGAAAAACATTCACATTCAAATCAATTTTCTTTATTTATTCCTACCTTGAGCGAGATCTTGAGTTGCTCCGAGAACGGCTGCTACGCCGACTCCTACTACGAGAACGACGCCGACTACGAGACCTGGGGGAAAAAGAAAATTATTGTTTGTCAACATACTCCTATCCCAACATTATATATCGTCGCTGCCCGATGAAAACCACGTACGTCCAAAACGGTTACTTTTCAGGAAGTGAAAAAAACATGTTATTTTAAAAACAGCTGAACGCAGCTTTGTCATGCTTGGCACAACATCTTTAAATGTAACCATATTCTTGCCAGTGTCATGAT
>JAOTRC010000034.1:31770796-31780923 GCA_027497675.1 Cyprinella lutrensis
AATTAAAACGAATACGATCTCCGTCCACACCAGCGTTTTATCTGCGTATTAGAATTGATCTCCGTCCACATTAAAACGACTGAAAATGCGGATCACGTGACCATTCACCAACACTGGGCATGCACGTGCCGGTGTAAACAGTGATTAACGAATCAGGGAAGGATACGTCACGGCTGATAACACCCAATCATAGAGCCGAGCGTCAGCGTTTCTGAAGTCCTCCGTTTTGTCTCGTCTACACTAAAACGTCCTCTGGAGATTCAAAATGCAAAACGGAGCTGCAGCGTTTCTAAACTTCGTTTTAGGTCTTCGTTTTTACCGTTTTAGTCTGGACGGGATGTGCAAACGTAGCAAAAGGTCTCCGTTTTTTAAACGAAAACGCAGTAGTGTGGACAGGGCCTAAGACTGAAGACAGAAAGTCTGGAATCAACTTTCATTGGTCAAGGACTGCCCATGAGGATATCTTAAGGACATTTGACATAACCAATCAGTTTGGTTTGTTCCTAGTCATGTTTAGGGGCATGAAAATGTAACGACGATGTCCCTGCAAAACCAGACAGGGGTGCATTTATGAATTATTCATTCAAGAATAGAGCTGCGAATTTCAAAATCCCACGAATGCGTTCTTCTTCCATGAGCGAGTTTTGCGTCACGGCATATGTTTCCAGACGGACTGTGGAACGCAACACAACGTCTCACAGACATCCTGTAGAATTCAACCAATCAGATCGCGACTTCAAAACTCCTGAATTGTTTCCAGATAAGTGTGTCATATGAATCAGACATTCAGCCAACGGTCCGTGGGTGTGACGTCTGAGGCTGAGACTACTGAACCATCAACACTAAGGTACACAACAATGCGACACATTAAAAAGACTCTAAGACCATGTCGTGTTTTCATTCACGTCAAATGAAATATGTAATCTACCTCTGAACTAAGTCCATTAAAATGCTTCACATTTCTCAGGTAACTTCCTGCATGATGTACAATGTACAGTGGTTTTAGAATGCAAAAACTGCAGTCAACAGGATCAGGTGCACCTAAAATTATATGTACGTCAACACCTCCAAAATGCACAAAAGCACAACATTTGTCTGTCTGTGAAACCAGTTTTTCTGTCTGTGAAACACCTATCATGTAACGTCTTTATGTAACAGCAATGTGAACTTATTACAGTGATAACCTGTCTGGAGCAACCTGAAGGGCCTCAATCAAGGGTAAAGTGGTGATCATTTTAGTGGGGATTGAACCAGCAACCTTCTGGTTGATATTGATGTCATGGTGGACAGTAACAGTGACATTAACATCTGTGTTGACGACACCTTCTCCACCGGTGAAGTATGCTGCTTCCCCAACCACATACCCTGGTCATACAAATGACCATTAAAGAAGGATACCCGGCAGCGTCGGTTTTCCTCTTTGAATGACGAATATAGACTAATATATCTGCAAAAATGGACAGTTGGCTCATTACACACAGGCGCAGAACACGCATTATAGCTGACAGTCGGTTGTAGTTCTCTCGGTGTGTTCAAGTGCAGCTTTTTACCTCGACAAGAGGGGACGAGAGGCGACAACACAGTCTGCTTTCATCAGCGCTAGTTCGTTGGCGTCGGTTTGGTGTGTTCCGGGCTTTAAAGGATAGGGAGGGGATGAATACATATGAAGAAAATTTAAACCAAAGTTGAGAAAGAGCAGGGAATCCTACAGGAGAAAGGTGGAGTGCAGATGCAGGACAATAATGTGGAGGATAGTTTTGATGGGAGTAACAAAGGAGAATATTAAGATGGCTAAAAAGCAGAACCAGATCTTTAACAGCATGGATTCAAGGTCTTCTGAAGTTCACCAACCAACCACCCATGGCCAGTGGCCACTGGCTCCCCGAGACCTCAGAGCTCTAACCATTCCCACTGAGCCCTCAGCTAGTAAGAAACAGCCAGTCTCACTCACAACCCTGCACCTGTCACACTTTCACACCTCAACTAGCCCAGCAATCCTGACAACTCAGCTTCAAGCTGAACGTCACAGCAGACCAGGTTCAGAGGGAACTGAGAGAGGCACCTGTTACCATTAGTCCCTTCCTGGAAAGAGTCCTTGTACTCTGGAAAACAATGTTGGTCAGACACCAAAGCACCCCACTGTTAACAGCAGCTAACGTCACTGAACTCAGTAAAGAAGTACAGTCAGGCATATATGGTCGACCCCGTTGGGCTTGACGATTCTATCTACAGCTTCTTTAATAAATCTGCGATTGTGGGATAAATAAGGGAGTGAGGCAGGAGTGAGAGATTAGATTACTAGTTTACAACTTGCAAAAACCAAGGAGCTGGTTCACTTCAAGTGGAAAACGATGTCTGGTGTCTTGTCTAATGTAACAGGCCACTTACAACTCATTTTACCTCAAATCAAAAGATAAAAAAATAAGAAACGAGGCTATATTTTGCATTAAGAAAGGACCATGTGTTCACCAGAGATCTTCAGCTCTTGAGTAACAAGAAAACTGCGGTTTTTGGCCTCAACTATTAAATTACAGCTAAAATGGCATAATGCAGTCAGTCAGTGTAATGACTCATTTTGGCTTCATAGTGGCATTTTGAGGCTCTAAAGTCTCTTGGCTTTGGTCTGCACTTTGGTCTCATAGAACATGGATGACCTTTGCCAATCCGTAAATCCTCTGGCTCTGCGGCTGATGCTTCTGACGAAAAAAAAAGTGGCAATTTAAATCCCATTTCTCGTAAGCTCAATTTTCTGTCATTATAAAAGACACACACTGCTGTTTATGCTTTGACAAGACTGATGTAACTAACCTTTCACACGTCTGGCATTCTGAGGGGAAAACCACAATTATGAGACAAAGTTGAAGCATGACAGGCAAAGATGATGCAAAGAATTATCCTTGAAAATGAATTAGCGGAGAGAACAAATTTCAAGATAATGATTGAGTGAATGTAAAAATAACAAAACTTTTCCCTTCCCAACCCTCACTAAAACACAAAGACCTAGTGTAACTGATCACAGATCAGCAGTAAACCTCAACAATCACCTCATCCCGAGGACTGTAGCATGTCAGCAGGTTGTCGAGCTGTATAGATGGCAGTCAGCATGGCAAAAGGTTGGATCTGAGGAGGTAAATTTCTTTCCTAACAGCTCGTCTGGCAAAGGAGAATGGGAAAGCTGCAGCAACATTACTTGCAGTTTCCAAGGTGACGCAGCTGGGAGAGTCAAAGGGCCTGTCACGTGTGTGTAGCACGAGGACTCTGTGTGCTGTTCTGGCCCCAATATCTCCAGCCTCCAAAAGCAGACTGGCTCCCACAGCCACTTCCTACTTTTTCAACACGGGTCTATAACCCCGTCCCTGTCTCTCTCGTTCACTCTCTCTCCCCAGCCACACTTCCTGTGGGAACTGTAGGCAGCGAAGCCATTTAAGAGCTCAACATCCTACAGTCCTTTCTATTTAAACAGGCCTACTACTTTAGCTATTTAACTCATGTTAATTACACAGATTAGGGAATATCGCACACGATATATCGGTCACCATGTCAACGGGTACTTTTTAATGTTATCGTCATGAATCCGATAAGAAACTTTGTCTGATATATTAAAGCTGATAGGTAATTGATTATTTCCTTTAGCTGAGACACTTCAAATGCACACTGTTCGCCATAATGGTTTCGTATCGCTTGACATATGATTGGAATCACATCAAAAAGGAAGAGAAGTTAAATGCAACATTTGCAGCACAAATCTCACAAAGACTGTAAAGGAATGTTGTGAAATCTTTGTGTGCTGTGTCAATGGTATCAAAAAAATTGTTTTGAAAGTGATTCCAATGATGTCATTCCTCTGTGCCATTATAGGGGATTATCACGCTGACACGTAGTACTTCCACATGATCTTTGCACACTGCCACTTCCGTTGAATCACCGATCACTCTGACGAACTGATGACGGACTACACTAGGTTTATTTATATGGCATCCCTGGTAAATTAGTCTGATTCACTATAGTGCCGGTGTCGTGCCGAAAAGTGATTGTCTGCCGAAAATTGATGGCGGCTGCGGGAGCGCGCGTTAAAGATGTATCGCCCATTCTCTTTACGAATGCAGTTGCTTTTATGTGGATCAAACAAACATAATGTACAAATAAACATCACTCACCCAGTACTTTTTACCTATTAAAATACCTATAAAGGGTCAATATACAACCATTATAATGCAGTACTATTTCACCTGCCAAAAAGTGATTGAAGCCTCTAACTTACATATTGATTGAAAGGTTATTTCTGCCCTGAAATTAGTCGATTATATTCATTAAGATTAAATCTGACTGATTATAACTCACCTACTATTTTTTACCTATTAAAATACCTGTAAAGGGCCAATACAACCATTATAATGCAGTACTATTTCACCTGCCAAAATGTGATTGAACCCTCTAACTTACATATTGATTGAAAGGTTATTTCTGCCCTGAAATTAGTCGATTATATTCATGAAGATTAAATCTGACTGATTATAACTCACCTACTATTTTTTACCTATTAAAATACCTACCTTGTTTTATTTTAAAGTTTGGACTTTCATCTCGGCGAGCCGCTTTAATCCGCTTTAATCTTCCTTATCAATTCAGTCGGGAATCCATGAAAACTTAAGTAGTGTTGGCGTTGTTGGTTAGATTTACAAAGTGGAACAGAGCAGTGACATTTAGCCTTCGAACTGCGTCGGAAGTTGACGTGTACTATGTTGACAAACCCCGCCCATGAAACCTGGAAGCGTGTTAATCCCCTATTGTTATAGTTGTGGTGTTTTTAAACTTGCCTATCTTTATCGTTATAGCTATCATCCTTGGTGTGACCGGGCTTTAAATCACAGTAGTGTTTTGCAACAACAGCGAGACATACTGATCACACATAAATACTCAAGGGCTGTTACATTTATTAGAAATCCCAGCATTTAATAAAGTCTAATAGTATAAATCACAGAACTTTTAAAGCCATGACAATATGTCACTTCCTGAGTACTCAAGCCCCGCCCCTCCACTTCTACTTTACCATGATTCACTATGACTAGAGTGAGAGTGAGATCTTTCGGTTTCTCTAATTTCTCCCAATTCTTTCCAACAGCCCATGTTTACTCAATCATAATTTGTACTTTCAAAAGCTTTTGTTCTTAATTAAGAAATAAAAAATAAAAAGCATTAGTGAACTCTTGTCTTCCAGTGTCTGGCTTACTGGGGTGTCGGCCACGATTAGTACAGGTTTCTATCTACTCAGCAAGCTGAGACATGTCAGACACACTAAGAAGTGGTATTTAATTAAATGGACCAAAGCTACCATGTGGAACTGCTCATATATTACTCAACCTTTCTCGTGTCACTTGTATTTAGGTGGAATATTCAGGTGGAATATTAGGTGGAATATTGTAAGTCTATATGTATGTGGTCATACACAGTCCCAACTGGGGTACTCCTTACTAACAGGTAGTGCTATCTCCTCCAATACAGCTATATTCAGAATACCATACTATTCATATTTCTGCCAAATTGTGCAAAGCAGTGCTGTACATACTTCCGTATTTTCAGCAATACGCTCAGATTAACTCATCATGAAAGGACTAAACAAAAAATTGATTAAAAAGACAAAGAACACTTTTTGTTTCCAAGATGAAAACTAGTAGCATATACTGTTCATTGAATAATGAATACTGTTAACACATATTATTTGTATTTCCACTTAGCAATGCACGATATTGGATTTTGGCCAATATTCGATATGCCGATATTTTCAAACTAATGCCGATATGCATTTGTATTTTTTTTTAAGTGCAAAAAAAGCTTATTAAAACTTCAATTAAAGTTTTCAGTCAAGAGCAGTGAGTGATTTCCTCTTTGTTTTGTTGCTTTTTATATTTCAAATATTTCAATGTGATTTCAATATTGAGCAAAATAATCATGATTTATGATTTTTTACCATAATCGAGTAGCCCTAATGTCTATCACAATTTTGCCTAGCACGTGCTTGAGTTGACCAATGAGAATAAAAAGAGTTTTAACTTAACTGATAAGCAGTGAGCAGTGTATACTAGTTTTCCATTAACAACACAGCCAAATTTGTGTCCCATTTATAAAAATGACATTAAGGTTTCTGATTGGCTATTGCATAAATGTCTGTAACCTTGGATCATTGTAAATAAAAGCTTGAATAAATGTGGAAGAACAGATAAGATTAAAAACACCAAACAAGAGCTCTATAACTCATGTCTGTGCCTGAACGAGAAAAATTAAAAAGATGATCTCATGGTATTTAAAAATTACGGCAATATTCAGCACATCTGTTTTTCAAGAATTTCTCAATCTCACACAGACAAACACAAACACGCTGGCACGCATTTTTTTTTTTTTTTTTTTTGCAGAGCCAATGACAGCAGCACATAAAATGCTGACAAGGGCTTTTGACCATCAGCTGACCAAACAGAGCAAAGCCTGCCTTCTACCAACAAAACCAGAATAGCTGGGAAAATCTGAGCATTTAGCCCTGCTCCATACACTGCGATTTTAAATCCATAAAACTAGAAAATAATTCAGCCCTCCTTAGGATGAACTAGTTTCAGATCACATTACACTTCCTGTAATCTGTCAAATCGATATGGTTAGTTGGAAGGTGTCACATGAACAGGTCTAAAACTTGTTCTAAAACTGATTTGTCAGACACTAGGGACCAACAGACTTGCAAGATTAATGTCAATGTGACTTTATATGGAGCAAGCACCTGTCATCATAGCAGGATGTTCCTGATGGTATCTTTCCCAAAATCCTATGTCATGTGCTGAGGGTCTGATCTTTCACAATCACAGCTAAACATGGCTCCCCTCCAATTTATTTTTCTAAAATGTTGTATTGGTCACAACTTAGACTTAGAACTTAGATCATCTGATAAAGATCAGATCAGAACAGACTGTCAAAAGCTGAAATACTGTGTCAAATTCAGGTTTGTGAGGATCATAATCCTGTACGTCTTGTACAACGTCATGTGACAAAATTATTTAAAAAAATATTTCTAGTATTGAATCTATTCTCAAATTAATTTCTAAAAAACTATAAAAAAATAATAATTAAATTTTAATAAAAACATTAGAGTTTTAAGTGTGCAAATGTATGCAAATAATTTAAGTTTATTCACATCCAAATAATGATGTTTATTTGTGAAAAACTGGGTTTATCAAGCAAAAGTAGTTTAGTTAAAATCTCTCTTCCTGATTAAAAAACAGCCCAGTGTTTAAAGGATTACTTCACCCAAAAATTACTATCGTGTCCATTCAGAGAATTTCTGAAATAATATGGATTACTTTAAGATCTCTTTATTAACATTTTGAAGGGTCAAAGTGGTAGTTGCGTAGCTGTCAATGGAGGAAAGAAAGCGCTCAGATTTCATCAAAAAGATCTTTGTGTTCTGTAAATGAACAAAAGTCTTACAGGTTTGGAACGACATGAGGATGAGTAATGATGACAAAATTTTTATCTTTTGTCAAACTAATCCCTTTACGGTGTTAAATGATCTTAAGCAAAATCAGAAATTTATTGCACTTATTGAAGTTGCAATTTACTAGTACGTTCACACCAATATAAGAGATGGAGTCAGGAATTTTAACTAGTTGTGTTGTAATAACTTGGATTTTTAAAGAGATGTCTGTTTTTAAAGAGATGTATACGACATTTTCTGCTAAACAACAAATATTTGTGCAATTCCCTGTATAACTAAAGATGTCATTTAATGGCTGTGTGGAGGTGGCCTATGATTTACTGTTGTTTTTTAATAATGAAATGCAGTGGGCTGCAGTGTTTACAGTACTTCCAGGTTGACACTTCTAACTTGATTAATGTAGCCATTTTATTGGCCTGTTCAGACCAGAAGTTAATCATAAATGAATGAATCCAATATATATCTTGCCACAAGGAGCACATTAAACAGCCTCCACATTCTAAGGCTTTCAAAAGCTAAATCTCCCTCTTGGCCTTATTTATGGTAAAAGTAATGCCAATATTTTGAAAAAATTATATAGTAAAAAATAATAATAGTGAGTCTCATTCACGAAGCATGAGTACGCAGTGAGAACGATTTTAAGAACAAATCACGATTCACCAAAAATGTTATTCTAACTATAAATTTACAAAAAAATATAGGAACAACAGAAACCACACGTTCGTAAAAAGCATTTCCGCTGTACGGCCTTATAATCGTATTAAGAAGTTATATTTCATCCGAAAGTGACTATAATTACATTGAAGTGTGTTGCATTCATTGTATAAATATAATACATATAGAATAAAATTACTAAATAATACAATTTCATTTCCTTTTAAATAAATTGCATTAAAGTTATAGCTTTCTCTGAATAACACAGATACGAGTGTGTATAGCTATCTAATGAGCTGGCTAATCTGGGTCTGTATAAAAGGGGTTTATTGTGAGAACTGGTGAGAATGGCACACTTGGCATTGCTCAAGGTTTGGGCGAGAGCTTGTCTGCAAACAGCGGCAAGTTTGACGAGAGTGACGAAAGGCTGTAAGGAAATCGTGGGATGGTTTGTGGGTGTTTTATGCAAATGACTAACCTTGTGCACATGAGCACTCATTCAAGCGGTGTTCATACAACACACGACTATGTCGCTGCAGGTCGCCAGTGGTTGCGCTGGAGGGCATTCCCACTACTGGTTGCCTAGTAATGTTTGTGAGTGACATTCACGGATGTTACTCTATGTTAGACAACTAATCTGTTTTCTTGCCACTATAAACAAATATTTTGGAAGGAAAAGTCTAAATATAAATGGAATCAGTACATAAAATGCATAATATTAAAGATGAAAGAGAAACAGTGAGTGCTCTTTGCCATCATGGATATTTAACTGCAGCAAACGGGCAAATACCGGTCTATCTGGGTTCCCGAAACCATTCAGTCACTGAGTCAGTAAGGTGAACACCACTGTATGTACACGGAGATATATCATGAATTATAGGACAGTTTCTGACTGCTAAAATGAGCTTCTCGTTCAACTTGCCTCGGTCAGACTCAGCAATGAAGAGTGACGCGCTCCACTGACTTCACTCCTATTGGTTGTCGCTCGCGAAAATCGCTGTTCATTTGGGTAAAGTTCAAAATTTTTCAACTTTGTCGCATCGCTGCTGGACACGCCCCACTGGTCGTGACCGCGCGTGTCGCCGGAAGTCGCCCGTTCACCATTGAAAATGAATGGTATCATGTCGCTTGGTCGCGTACAGTGTGAACACAGCTTTAGCAAACTCCAAATTCACCATCATCAGAACGATGTTAAGAACAAAATCGTGTGCGTACAAACATGTTGTGAATAAGGCAGAGATTTTTTTGTGAGCTCTCCTGTGCGTACAAATACGAAATAATCTGCGCAATATTAGCATTGAGACTCTATGTCTCTAATAAAAGACAAAATTGTTTATAAATATAGATCATTAATACTTTACATATACAGATTTAACTTTTTTAGCATTTTCTTTAATCAATTTATACATGTACATACTGTACGTAAAAACAACACTCTGCTAGCCTTAGCCATTGGCATTAGGGCTGGGCGATAAAACGATCACAATAATTATGGCAATTGAATTTTTCCTCGATATCAAGAGGTCGACAATGTTTATACGCCAAAAATGGAACGAAACTCATTTGAACCGCGTGCGCCATGTGGAGCATTTTTCCGCTCAGCACAAAAGTTAAAACGGCAGCGCACTGAGCCCAGAGCGAGCTCATGCTGACGCGCTTACTCTGATCATCTCGCTCACGAGATCCAGTGAGAAGCGCTCGAGTTCAGCGAAGAACACAAATGTCAAGTTCAAACCAGATTAAAGGCAGACGAAAAACCGCTGACAAAAAGGAGAAACACTGCGTGCAATGATACACTCAGAATCTGAATTGATACTGAATCCATTTAGTCTACCATGGATTTACTGTATGGTTAGCCAGTAATATTAACTGCACCATGAAATGTGGGATATACATATTGAATTGTATAATATTATTAATGTAGACAATGTATTAAATGACTAATGGAATACAAGTACAGTATTTAATAATGTATTTAACTGTTAGGCTATTGTTT
>JAOTRC010000034.1:32031776-32042784 GCA_027497675.1 Cyprinella lutrensis
AATTTTCTCATCTTTCTCAAATTCAACATGTTTACTCGTTAAAACCTGTGTAAAGCATGCAGAGAGCATGGCAAGTGTAACAATTATTTGAGTACTAGATTGCAGATTTGTGAGAATTACATTGATCAAAAGAATCAAATTTAAAAGGGAAACAGTATGTTTCAGTTGTACGTAATATGAGTGAGTAAATCTGTCAATCTGTGTTTTCCATGAATTACATGTTTTTTTTTTTTACATTTTATGTAGAATTTGAGCCCATATTTTACCCAAACAGTGAACGTTTTGATCAACCTCAATAATTTGTTAACACATTGTACATTTTGCTTTAGATTTTTAGGTATACTGACATTTTGTCATGGATATAATTTAAATCGTCACTTCACCTCTGGAAAGATGAATGTGTATTTAAAATGGGTAATTTATGTAGAAGAAATGTGAAATTATTTTTGAATTTAGATCTTTCTAGACTGAGAAAAGCCAGAAAAGGTGTTTTTAACTTATGTGGATGAAAGACAACAACTCCCAGAATGCACTTGCTTCGCTGCCCCAGGAGGCCATGCCTACTGGTAACAGAGGTGTTGTGCTCTGAAACGTATTAATTTCAATGGCTGGCGCCACATGAGGACGTTTTGTTGCTTCGTCGACCAAAGCAAGCGGATCTAGCTAGACCGGAAACAAAACAACAGGTACGCCACACACACTTGTTTGGGCTTGCGAGCTGGCCAAATGGTAGGTTAACGTTAAGTTTTGAGTGGATGACGAGCGTGAGACGCTGAAATGGATGCCAATAAGATTCTACTAAAAAGTTGCCAAATGGCTCAATTGACAAGACCTAAGTGATCTGTGTGTTTTGACTACGAACATGGCACTCAAGGCAGGGAGTAATGTAAAAGTCCAACCTAGATATGAAGAACTTATAACATAAGGGATGAGTAGTAGATTTATTGTGTCACCGATAAATGCTTTTTGAGAAAAAATATTTTGTCTATTATATCACAGTAAATGTTGTATTCCTGTTGCTTAAACAGTAGAGCATGGTGTGCTAGTAATGCCAATATCTTGGATTCAAATCCCAGGAAATACATTCACTAACCTTCAATGCTGAATGCATAAACGTTATATGCTGTAGAAACTAGTGCTGTCAAACGATTAAAATATCTAATCGCGATTGATCTAATAAATGTCATAGTTAACTCGCGATGAATCGCACAGATTTATCTATTCTAAATGTCTCTTGATTTATTTTTCTCATTTTAATGTTCTTATCAACATGGTAAAGTGGATCGGCTTGCTTTGTGCAAATTAGGCAGTTGATATCGCATTAATTTTGTTAATCAAATGTATTTAAAAAAAGATTCCCCCAACATCAGTTAAAGCCTTCACCTAGTTGACTGTAGAAAGATAAAACATCAGGGTTCACTTTGAAACACAAGCATAATGGGTTTCTGTGTGTGTTATATAATTTTTACGAGAATAATTCTATAAGAATGCTTTACGAATGTACATGAATGTGGAATTTGTGAATGTTATTTATAAAAGTGTTTCGTAACTGTGGGATGCTGGTTGTGTTTCCCAAATTTCTCCCTATTTTATGATAATATTAGAGCTTTTTGACATTACAGTGAAGTTTGGGAAATGATGTGGTGTAAATGGAGCCAGCCTCTCTGATGAAGCGTGTCCTTTGTTTTGAGCGCTGCTGAACCACAACTACAGCTCCTGTGTGAGCCCTGCAAGAGAGAGCAACACACACCGTTACATGTGGGGTTTGTGGTTGTGCCTTTTGACTGAATGTCTAAATATACCTCAATTTCTTCTGGATAATATCTCTGGTGCCCTTATATATTTATAACTTCCAGACTTTTATAATTTACAAAAGCATGATAGTGGGTGAAATCAGAATGTGTATTTCCTGCCGATTTCATGACACACATGTGTAATCTCATATTTATGCATGAAGCGTTATATAAAGGAACAAATATGTTGAACTGGAAAATACAGTGGCTAGTTTGGCTGGAAGAAAATTTAAGAATCAAAGCAAAAAGCTTTAAGTGTACTTTCAATGACATGATTACATTTTATTATTAAATCTAATTAAATTTAGGACACTTGTCAAATTACTCCTTAGCATGCTGTTACTCAAAATATGGAGTATTTCTAGAAAGATGATAATAAAAATCAGTGATTGAACCGAATTATAAATAGAGTCCAGTCAATATCAAATTTAAATTTGTAAATTATGTCCAATCATGTTTTATACCTGCTCCAAGAAACAGCTATTTCCAGCAGACATTCCTATTCCACAGGCACTGAACCATAACCAAAGGCGCATCCTAAAAATAAGAAAATACAAACTCTTCTAGAGCTCTTTTTTTGCTTTTAACCAAATACTTTAATCTCAAACCAATTCCTCATATGCATTTGTTACTTATCCTCTAAATTATTGGTCCAAAAGAGTGATTGCTTCTGTCACAAAACTAACATTAATCATCTCTTGTGTCTATGCTGGATTTCTATGAACTGCATTTTAGTCGTTTCCTTTTCTTTTTCTTTTTTTTCATGAAGCGAGGAAGCCAATTCTAGCCAATCCTCACTTATGGGCAAAAAGATTTGTTGAGATTCTCCAACAGCAGTCTTCGACATATCAAGACTGTAGCAATTATTATCAGGCTAATCGTCTGCTTTAATGGCATAACCGGCCACCTCCTCTCATGTCCGAAACTTCCAGGGACACCCTAATGACGACCGAGTGTGGAGCATCCGGCTGGTCAATAGTAATCATTGAGCATGGGCTTGGAGTCAGTAAAAATGATCAGGCTCTTCTATCAACATCACCTATAACCTACAGTGGATACCTACCCACAATCTTACGTGCATTTCTGTGTGTGGGAGAAACCGTATTGGATATATTGCTGAGTGAAAAATGATAGAGCGTAAGAAAGCAACAGATAGTAGAGACTGTGTGTGGGTGTTAGGAAAGAGGGCTGGGGAGGCATCGGCCCTTGGAGACCTCATTAACTGGTAAGCTTTCACCAGCTGATGCTATCTGCTATAGCAATTCCCATCCAACCAGGCGTCATACCACAGAGGAGAGCGTAGGCCTTGCCGGGGAGCATTGGGAAGGGGCTGAAGGGCTGGAAGACTGCAGTGATGATGTGCTCCCATGTTTAGAAAGATCACAGTATACCTCACTGCCATCTATACCATCGCGTCCTATCTGTACCTGACTGAAATGAAATTCAATCCAACTCTATCATTGAGTGGTGGCACCAAGTTCCTGTCATGAGGAACGGCAGAGTAAATGCTTATTGGGAAATGCAAACGATTTAGCCATGGGGAACAACTTTCTTGGTACCTACTTATAGCACTTAGACTTGAAAAAAAAGTCTGCTCTGTCTTCAACTTTTCAAACCAGTCGGCTACTCATTCCTAGTGAGCTTATGGGATGGTAGTGTCCATGAGCTTAACATTTCAGAATCTAAATAGGTGCATTACGTCATCTGGGTATTGTATTCAGATCTTATACCAGGGGAGACTAATCCTACTCATGGAGAGCCAGATTCTTAAGGGCAACTTTTTGAGCAATGTTGCTGGGCAATGTTGCAGTCAACGGGCAACCAGATGACACACAGGGCCTATGACCAATCCAGATAGAAATGTATTGCCCTGTTTCAATGAGGAAGTGCCCAAGCAACAATCGGTCAGGAAGACTTCCCAGCAGCATTGCTCAAAAGGTTGCCCTGTGTATCATCACCTTTAACGACTTTAGGTACAAACCTAATTAAACACTTCTGACCCACCTTATACATGGTTTGCATCTCATTTTCATACTAATGAACGTCTGTAAGCATTTCCTCTCATGGGAATCCTCGCTGCCATTTTGAAGCGCGTTCCACTTCGTCAAGTAGGCGAGGGAAGACTCTTGACCTCTTCAATTTTGACTGAGAGAGCGAGTCAAAATCCATTCTCTTAACCCAGTTTATTGTTCATTGAATTCTATTAGTATGCCATTCATGGGTTTATCTCCCCCATCAAGTCGCCAAGAAACCATCAAAACATTGCAAGTGGTCCAGTCAGATCCATCTTTCCAGCTCAATCTATAGTGAGACTTTGGGGTGTGGCGGAGCCAGAGGGTGTTTAGCCGATGTGGGAGCCTGGCTGATGTGTTACATGGGAAAAGTAGTACCCACAGTACCCAGACCCCTCGCAGGCCGGGGATAGCCTTTAGACTGCGCTGTACTCCCCCGTCACGGCGGACGCAGAACCAGGGGGAGGCGAGAGAAAAGGAGACTAGGATTAGGAGACAGAAGATTATTGGTCCAGTTCCAAAAACGCACTGCCATCCGGTCCTCCACCACCTGGGTGAACTCCTCTGTGATGCCTGGCGATGGTGCTGGATACCCCTCGGTGAACGGTCCTGTAACTCCTCCAGCACCTGGAGGAAGGCAATGGCTCACGATAGAGATCCACTTGTCCGACACGACATTTGCGTGTTGTCACAACGCCTCCCCACATTTGTACTTTGATGGGCGTTCCTCAAGTTTACCGCTATGGACGTGCTTTTGAGCCAGCGACCAGTCTAGAACAGAAGACCTGCGACAGACTTCCCCCCGTCTCCATATGCTCTACTTCTATTGGATAGTCGTGGCGCGTTCAACGGAATTCATTTGCATAAAGATGGGCATCGGCCAGCTTTTTGACGCGCAGCATTTTTCCAAATGAAGCGCCGCCTTCCCGGTATGCTTTGCGGGCGCGTTAAAGTCGCGTGACGTCACCTATAGGAATAAAGCGCGGCGCGACAGAAGTGCCGCACGGACAGGTGGATCCGCACCGTTCACTGTCACGCGTGTCGCCGGAAGTCGCCCGCTCACCATTGATAATGAATGGTATCGTGTCGCGTGTAGTGTGAACGGGGCATTAGAAGTCATATCATCTAGTTTGGAGTAAAAGCATGTTATTAAATGTTGTCCTTTGTCGGACAAGAGGTTCATATATGCTTTCACAAATGCGTTTCAAAATGTTATAAGTGACTCAAACTCACAGTGCTTTCAGATGGAGCAGCGTTTACAGAGCCATGACAAGCCGTGCAGTGACAATTACAGTGATAATCGCTAGCCAAATCAGTTTAAGTGCGATAACATGGAAATTGTGGTTAATCGTGCAGCCCTCAATCAAACATTCATGTACCCAAAAAGGGAGGATAGCAGAAAGCCATAAAGTATTTGTTTAAATGTTGCTTGTCGTTGTTGCTTGTTCGTTTAACTTGGTTGTGTTTTGTATTTGTGTGGGTTTAGTCGGGACGTGGCAGGAGTGTAGCTGCTGTGTGTATGAGGGAAGTGCCCTGTTTCATGAGATACTGCTTTTTGACTGGAAGGTCTTTGGGACCGCTGAGGGACTTGTGAATGGCACCTTTTTGTAATGTTTATGGGTGTTAAATAAAGTCTAATCATGATGTTTATTTTAAACCAATATTTGGTTGTTTTGTATTTTCTGTTTCCTTGGTGTTGGTCTGAAATTTACACACACAACGTGTTTTTGCATTTTACACGAAGAATCTTTCTTGAAACAATGAAATTACCTAAGATTCAAAAATTAAAGTTACAAGTTTTTTTTCTAAAACCACTTTATTTATGTTGTTCTTTAATTAAGAAAAGAACCATAATATACACTGACCTAAATGATTATTTGGAACACCTGTTTAATTTCTCAATGCAATTATCTAATGTCAACCAATCACATGGCAGTTGCTTCAATGCATTTAGGCGTGTGGTCCTGGTCAAGACAATCTTCTGAACTCCAAAGTGAATGTGCAAAAATATTACTTTTCTTAAAGGAAAATAAAGTGCAGTATTTTTTTTCATTTTATTTCAAGGTGAAATGTGACCCAGACATGTTTTTGTGAGATTCCCCATTATTATTTTTTTCTGTCATCAGACAAGTTTTGTTTTATTAGGATTTTTCTTCCAAGTAAAACAAAAGAAAAAAGATGTACAAGTGTAAATAGATGAACTGATTATGTATGTTTGTCTGTGCAAGACTCATTTTACAATGAGAACGGTTCAGACGGTTTATTTATTATTTACACAGCTGGAGCTGAAGTCTTTGAAAGCCCAAACTTTGCCAACACTTTGTTGTTTCAGGTTTTTTCAGCCATTGCAGTGGTGTCTGTAGTCAGAATGCATGGACACGCTGTTGTCAAAGCTCTCATAGACGCGCCTGATTCTTGCTCCAGGGTTATGCCTTTATTCTTAAAACTGCAGTCCAGCGTTTTTCCTCTTTGTCGCCATCTCTGTTAGAAATCTGCAATTGCAGTCATTCGCGGAATTATCAAGTTGTACTTCGACATGACACAGCGTGGATGAACACAATGTTTGAGGAGAGTGTGTGTGTCTACTAGCCGAGACTCTTCTTTATGTGTACAGATGTGACGTATTGACTCAATATAGCTTATACTAGCCGAGACTCCTTCCTTATTCGTACAGATGTGACATAATGACTCAATATAGCTTATACTAGCCGAGACTCCTTTTTATAAGCACAGATGTGACGTAATGACTCAATATATATTATACTAACCGAGACTCTTCTTTATGAGTACAGATGTGACATGGTGAATCAATATAGCTTACACTAGCCGAGACTCCTTTTTTATGAGTACAGATGTGACGTAATGACTCAATATAGCTTATACTAACCGAGACTCTTCTTTATGTGTACAGTGTGACGTACTGTAATGACTCAATATAGCTTTTACTAGCCGAGACTCCTTTTTTTATGCGTAAAGATGTGACGTAATGACTCAATATAACTTATACTAGCCGAGACTCTTCTTTATGAGTACAGATGTGACGTGATGACTCAATAGCTTATAGCCAAGACTCCTTCCTTATTCGTACAGATGTGACGTAATGACTCAATATAGCTTATACTAGCCAAGACTCCTTTCTTATGCGTACAGAAGTGACGTAACATAACTTATACTAGCCGAGACTCTTCTTTATGTGAACAGATGTGACGTAATGACTCAATATAGCTTATACTGGCCGAGACTCCTTCCTTATGCATACAGATGTGACGTAATATAACTCATACTAGCCGAGACTCTTCATGTGTATAGATGTGACGTAAGGACTCAATATAGCTTATACTAGGTGAGACTCTTCTTTATGTGTACAGATGTGACGTAATATAACTTACACTAGCCGAGACTCTTCTTTATGTGTACAGATGTGACGTAATGACTCAAACACATGCTCCAATCTCCCGCAGAAATCCACCAGTACCACTGGAATTAAAAACATTATTCCAAGCTTACCGATTTTAATCGAGCTGAGTCAAGCAGATAGTTTTCATCACTGGCTGGTTATGTATTTTCTCAAATATGTATTTTGGATAACTTTTAACTTGATAAAAAGCTACAGACTGCAGCTACATTTGAGTAGGGTTACAAATAAACGTGGATTAGCACAAAATCCATTTTAGTAATGTACTCAGAGCCAGTGAAAATCCTATCTAAGTATAACGGATTTATTTATGGAAATCCTGTTATGGACAACCCAATGTGGACATCAAACATTGTTTATTTGTTAGGTTTTTATGTCCAGGCCACAAAGTTCTGCATTCATTTTCAGTGCTTGTATTGTATTTTAAACAGCTCTGGGAAACTATGTTATGGAAAATATGTTATGAAAATATGTTATGAATCATTACAAGGATGGGAAGGTATGTGCCTACGCTATTTTTCACTCTGCAGCGAGAGGTGCATAGCAGAAATTATGTGTTTTTCTCTTTGAATTTACTAACCTTCACCTGTTTCTGACATGAGTGGAATTCAGTAAAACTAGTTAATTCTGCAAGCGCCAAGACCTACCTTGCACTGTGTTTGCACTTGTCTAGATCTATTAACACATACGTTAAATGCATACATTAAAAATGCAATTCATCTCTTTAATGATGAGCATGATTATTTCTGAAATAAAATTCACTGACATTTTTTTGAAAGTCAAAATGTCAGGGTAATACCAATGTCTTTGGAAAAGAAAACTTAAAATGCTATTTTAGCATGATAATGAATATAGAAATGTTAATTGGTTTTGGCGGACAAGATCTGATACTCTGCTGCTGCTGCAGAGCAAGTATGGACTTGCTGCTGCCATTAGATACACATAAACGCTGCTTTAAGAATCTAAGATATGCTGCTGCTGATGCATAACCTACTCACATAAATCCATTTTTATATATTTTAGAAGTATTTTATATTCAAAAATCAAAAAATATTTTACACTTTGCCGGATAAATGGCTAATTTGTATGAATTTGTAAAATCTCATATGTTTTCGTACAGGGGGAGACCGGGGATGATTGTAACATTTTTGACCTTTCTGACAATGTCTTGGAGTACTTTTAAGCCTTTTTGAAAGCTTTTTATTCAACACTTTTCAATATAACACAATGGAAATATGTGTGTCTGTGTGTGAGTCACTAGACATAATTGACCACTATAAATTTAACTTGAACACAAAACATTATTTGTGTGTGAGCTAATCCGTTACTGTCATAGTATTGGCCGTAATAAATTGAAACTGAACACTTGTGTTGGTGTAAGCACGTTTGTTACTGTCAGTATTGGCCATAATAAAATTTAAATTGAACGTGCGAAGTGTGTAAGGTGTTAGGTTGTAACGTTTCATTGTTGTTAAAACTAACCCAGAGTCATGTAGCCATGAACTAACTCATCTAAAGGCCAATTTATACTTCTGTGTCAAGGGTAGGCCTACGCCGTAGTGTACTTCTGCGTTCAG
This sequence comes from Cyprinella lutrensis, assembly GCA_027497675.1. Taxonomy (NCBI): domain Eukaryota; kingdom Metazoa; phylum Chordata; class Actinopteri; order Cypriniformes; family Leuciscidae; genus Cyprinella; species Cyprinella lutrensis. The sequence goes on from JAOTRC010000034.1 coordinate 32,040,574, forward strand.
GTCTTGGTTCCTCTGCAGTACTGCTCCTAAACACTAGTTGGTGGCGGAGGGCTTTAATGTTCCACTGTGTTTAGATTCCTCGCGGCTAGGTTTCTACAAGCAATGGCGACTGAAAGAGAGCGGAGCATGTTGGAGTTGGAGCTTATTGAGGTGGAAAAACTGTTAATTTTAGTGAAATTACTAAAACTAAAAGGCAGAAACGAGAGAAGACATCGAAGGAGATTTTACGTGCGGAAATGCGTGAGATGGTACGTGAGGAAATGCGTAGGAGGAAATGCGATGCTACCAAGCCAACCAATCACAGATCTGGCGGTCCGCGTCGTCGCGACGTGTAGTCACATTTTTTGAAGAGGTGCGTGTCAGGCTACGGCGAAGGGTACGCGGTATGGTACGCGTCTGTGCGTATGCTATGCCGTACCTACTGCGCGCACCCTACGCAGAAGTATGAATAGGCCTTAACTGGCAAAACATAAGCACTAACAACTTGCATGACAAATATCTACACAGACACACAATAAACGTAATTTAGATTTAATGAGTTTAACTATAAAGCATAAATTCCCATAACAAAAATAAACAAAGTAAAAAAAGTTACGTTCATACCTCAAAATTTACTTTACTTTATTACACGTGGAATAAGGACTAAACTGAGCATGTGCGAAGTGAATCAGGGGATTTGTAACTAGTTCCTGACTGGACAGATTGGAATTGATACAACTGACCCGTGTTACAACCATCCCCGGGCTCCCCCATTTGCTATTTTTTTCCCAAAAAAATTGTTTTCATACACATCAATAGTAATTGATACAAAATGGGAACCTCATAAAATAAAGTCGTCATGAAACATAATTTGCGATTTTTCTTCCCTATCCGGCGCAAAATGAACCTTTGGTCTAATTACACATTAGCAGTCGAACCGCGAACGCCGAGCAAAGTTCTGGCTCGTTCACATCTCACCGGCGCACTTGGCTCGGCGTTCGTGGTTCGACTGCTCGAGACTGTTTTCCAACGATGGCTCCTGCCTGTATTCGCGAAGTGAAATCTTGATATTTGGATAATTTAAAATACATATATTTTCATAAAGAAAAGGAAAGACATTAAAATCGACTCGATCAGATCCTGTTGTCCTGATGCTGTGGTGAACCCAGCCTCTCTCAGTAGATCATCTACATGAGTATGACATCACTGTTCAAGAATTAGCATGAAGCCTAGAGGCTCAGTGGTTTCTAAGAACTCAAAGTCTCTTCTCTGAGTCCGTGACCCTTCAGACATCCCGTCATAGTAGCTAGCGGCGTCGGTACGCGAGGTCAGACAGAGTCCACATCTGTCAACTCATCATCGACACATCTATTAAGGTGACCTTGAACATGATATCTCTGATCCTATTCCCCCTCCTCAGAGACCCTCAAATCCTGAAACGCCAACATGTCTTCATTTCCATTCCACAACACTGGACAAGACACGCAGGGGGATGATTTGACTCTTAAAAGCCAGAGTTCATTTATGAGTCTGCAGGGTTTTATTTGCGCTGTGGAATAGCTTGTTCTAGCATGTGCTTATCATGGAGAAGATCCGTGTTTTCCATTAAGGAGGTTGGAGGAATGTAGTCAACACATAAACAAGGTGTCCCTGTTATTTACTGATTTCATGTGGTCGATTTCATGCTGCAGATTTCAATCGGGTGTAAACACAACAAATGTCAGTCAAGAAAACGCTCAAGGGCAACATCTGTAATGCAAGATTCTACCATATTTTCATGCTTCCGTCAATTATTTTATATGTTTTGTTATATTTAAGACATTACCTTTTGAAAATATATATATCATATTCAATTCATCATCACATACTATGGTTAAAAAAAATTAGGGTCGGTAAGATTTATAATGTTATACAAAAACTCTTTTAAAAAGTGAAATATGATAATAATTTTAAATAAATGTTTTCTAATTTAATATAATTAAAATGTAATTTATTCCTGTGACTGCAAAGCTGAATTTTCTACATCAGTGTCACGTGATCCTTCAGAAATCTTTGTAATATGTTGATTTGCTGTTCAAAAACATTATTATTATTATACATATGTCAAAAACAGATGCTTAATATTGTGTTTGGAAACAGTGATTCTTACAGTATATATCCACAAGTTTCCTACGCCCCATGAGGCCTTGCGTCAAAAGTGGGCGCGACTTCCGGTTCGAAGTAAACAAAGCG
>JAOTRC010000034.1:32138302-32149232 GCA_027497675.1 Cyprinella lutrensis
GATTGGTTTACTAACGAGGTAATTAACAAAACGGCAGAAAAGAGACGAGCACCCAAAGCGTATCCAGAAAGCTTGTAATGCTAGATATAAAAGTAGACGTTTGTTATCAGCGGACAATGACCGTGAGATGGATGGGACGAACGCACGCCATTGGGCAGAAAGAACATGTGGAAAGAACCTATCAGCATGTTCAGCGCAGAAGTCCCATCCCGAAAGTTCCAGAACTCTGAAAAAGCAGTACCTCACTAGCAGGGACTTTCTGGGGGGGGAATTTTTTACCCGGAACTTAATTTAGATCCTGGTTCCTGAGGTGTAAACACACCGAGTACCACCTCAAAGTTCCTAGTTCCTGGGGAAAGTTCCAGCGGTGGAAACGCAGCTCAAGATGGATCACTCATTTCTATGAATAGGAGAAAGTGCAACATGCAGTATGGTGGAATGAATGTTCGGCCATATTCACCATGACTCTGGCGAAATTCAACCATTTCAATTGGAAACCATGCACTCTGGAGTTTTGCGCGGGGTAAAAAAGTTTCACAAGCAGATACTGTAGTTGCTTGTGTTGAAGTCGGTCAGGTGAATTCGCCGTGATGACCAGAAAGCTGCTTGGTTTGAAAGTGACTTATGTGTTAGGTGAGCTGTGCTTTTACAAACATCGCTACCCTATTGACAATACCTGCACAATTTTGCTGAAATATCGCTATTGTGATCGCACAGAACCAATCACCAATTGGTTAAGTCATCACATCACTGCAGATGCCATCAGAAGCTGAGGCCCATGCCAAAATCCATTTTAGGTAAAGTCAGTTCACTCAGCAATTGGCAGCCATATTTGCAACGCCCCCGGGCAGCTATTTCTTGCATCCCATCTACTCGAATGGGGAAATTCTGAAAGCTGAAAAAGTGTTTGCCACACTTTCATTTAAATAACATATTTCAAATCAGCACAATTACACGAACTGTCCCATAAATGTAGTTTCTTAAGGCCCTTTCACGGTGAGCATGATTAAACAGTGCAAAAGTATATCGCGATGATGCTCTTGAATCGAAACAATAGATCCCTATGGAGCTATTCACACCTTGCGTGATCATTTGCAGTGCGACAAAGCAAGCTTTTTTCGACCAGTGTGTCTACTTTTCCCCATCACCCTGCAATAAAATGAGCCGTCTAATTAGATTTAGTTACATAAAAGTGTTCGTGTTCGTAGGCTCAGGAAACTTTAAAAAAGATTATATATCTGATTTGGCCAGCCAATGCTCATGTGCAGTCCTAAGCACACACCGGAGCATCTTATGTCAGCTGTAGTGACGCAATGACTTTACCAATTGATGATTGACTTTTTATTTAGAAGGCGGGCTTAATCTGCCATATTTTGCAATGTACTTCGAACCGTCTTGGTATATCTATAGTTTTTGCTTGGAACTGCTCATGTGCATTAGCTGGACCAACCTGAAATATTTGTGCACAAAAAACATCATTTATGGGACTGTTAATGTCAGATTTTATTTCCAATTTAAAGTATGTTACTTAAATATGAGTTTGGCAGCATTCCCAAAATAGCTGCCCGAAGGAGTGGCAAATATGGCCGCTAAGTAAAGCTGACTTCCCATGAAAGGGAAGAGTAGAGAGTAAGTGCTCTCTCTAAATGTCTGTTCTTCATCTCTGATAATCTTTTCTTAATATAATAGTTCTGATCCAAAGATTTGATTGGCTGAGTGCTGTATTTAGTATGTTGTTTGTATCACTCATCTTAGCAGTGTTCCAGAGTATGTGAGTGAAGCAGAGTGGTGTCATTTTGCCTTCTGCTAGGAAGGCAAAAAGCAAAATGCTTACTGACTTTCTTGATATTAACTTGTTTATTGAACTGTTCTATATTTGCAACCACAGCCATATTCAGGAAAACAGCACTCTGGATAAATGTCTCTTGATTAAAAAGGACCTATAATGCCCTTTATTTAGTTGTTGGGGTCAACTAAAATAGGTCTGGTGTTCATGCTTGAATGTTCAGAAAAACACATTATTTTTCAAAAAAATTACATTTAGGTGAATGTAGGTGTACTGTAGGTGAATTCTAATTAAATAGGAAAAGGAAAAGAAGCACAGAATCTAAGACACTGGCATTAATTTAGTACATACACCAAAAACAAATTTTGTGAAAACTAAATTAAAGGAATATTTATAAATTGCATTGTTTTGCACAGCATTACAATGACTAGAAAGTCTTTAACTATGAATGCTGTGTACAAAAGAAGTAACAAACATAAAGACAAAAAGAATACCAATGTGTAATAAGTACAATAAGAAACTGGGATAGGCTTCAGCACTATTCCTCTAGAGGGTTGTATAAGGATCGATGAATGAAAATAAAATTACAATAATAATTGAAAAGTAATACATTTTTTTACAGTAAATTCTAATTAAATTTTTAAAATTAGTCAAATCCAACTCCGTAAACTCAGCATCTGTTTTCAGAAGTGCCCTGCCTTCCACTGGTCCACTGACTCTTTCCAGTCCAGTGAGTTTTAATGTGTAAAGGTTCAAATTGTGTGCTGAATCTGCTGATGCATAATGCACTGCCATAGGATTAATCTTGTTTCCCGTGTGGGTTGCATTTTTGTTGTCTATCTTGCAAATCTTTGTTCGATCCAGCCTCATGAAACTACTGACATGGATGTTGAAGCCTGTAAATGACTTGCATGCTCTTACGGTTTATGGAGAATGTGATAAAATACATTTTGTTGGGGAAAACCTTTAAAAAAACTCTTTGAATTGATATTACAGTTATATTATATATTCATTGATTCAGAATTATATAGGGTACAATGAGACTGAATACTGGACCGGTGATGTGTTTCTGTACAAAGTTTTGTGAACAGAGCTAGAGTCCAATAACTTAACCATTTTTATTTGCTTGCAGTGCATTTTAGTATGCTATTATCAATTTCAGATTTGCCTGTCCCTAAATGTTGTGTATAAAGCAAACTATTGTTCATATCTGGCTGTGAACGACTAATATGTGGCTTCTCTTGTGTTAGATTTCTCATGTTAGGTAACAGATGCTGCCCAATTGCTGTCTGCTTGAGTATGCAGTTGATTGGCTAGGGGTCAAATTGCTATCCATTTAGTGTAGCGTAGTCCTAAAGCTTTTCAAACAGTCAATATTCTTAATCAGATGGGATTACTGCTCCATAAACCATCAGCTATTGATCTTAGCTATCTATTTGTCTGCCTGCTTCAATCCCGACTGACACCTGATTGGTTTGTTCGGTGATAAACACATCAGGGAGGATCCCCACTTAGACACAGAGTCATAGAGGCTGATTTCCCAGAGGCTGATTTTTCTTAAAACAAACAGATTTTTAAATTTGATTTCAATGTTTATTGTGTGATTAGAATTAGGTTTATGGTAAACCTGCTGTGCATTACTGCCCGATGCACCTCCGCCAGTGCCAAATTGCAAGCCACAGGGTCACCAGCTGGGAGCCACCCTTTACCAATGTTTCAGCCCTTTAGTCCCAGAACATCTCAGGGTGTTGGGCCAGTGGGCAGGAATGTCTCCGTGCTGCTCCCTGCAGCTGGACTTAGATCTCAGGTCCTTATGCCTTGAGGCTTCTCAGCACCCCAGCTCTTGTCATTCCTCCTCAGCCATAGCCAAAAGCTTCCTTTCTCTGCCTCTTTGGCATTCTCTTTTATGGCTTTCCTGACCTCGCCTGAGCCGACTTGTTGACTAGGAAACAAAGCCATGGCAGCCCACCTCCACTAGGTAAGATGTTTCTCTCCATCACTTTCCCTGGCATTCCATTACCAGGCCGGTATACTGTGACTTTTTCCGCTTGTATGCCTCCTTTACTGCTTCCTCCCTGGGCAGTGTCAGTTCCACTAGCACCACCCACTTTCTCATCTCTGACCCCAACACAAGGTCCGGTCTCAATGAGGTTTGCATGATGGAAGCGGGGAACTGCAGCCATCTGTCCAGGTCTGCTCGTAATGCCCAGTTCCTGCCACTGGCCAGGATTGATGCTTTGTGCTTAGTAGTGCATTTCAGCTCTACCTGTCCTCCGCTTACAAATTGGACAGGCTTGCGCTTAAGGCTCTAGAGCCTCTTGTTTGCCAATGCCCTTGCTCATTTTTTCCATTCTGCCAACTTCCTTAGCACCTAGTCATGGCGCCACCTGTAGCGGCCTTGAGCCAAAGCAGTTTTGCACCCACACAGAATGTGATTGAGGGTTCCCTGAGCCGGATCGCACAGGCCGCAGATTTCTTCAACCCAAAAACCACTGTGCCAAGTTGACTAGGCTAGGAAGTGTGTCATAAGTGGCTCATATATTGAAACTTATGGCACTTTTCCGTTACCAGTACCAGCTCGACTCGACTCTGCTCGACTCAGCTCGCTTTTCGTTCCATTTTCCATTCCAGACAATACCTCCACAAATACTACCCAGTCGTCATAGCGATGCCTTTTGTTCGTTGTTGCCCTATCAAGCTCTCGCTGGATCCTCTCTTCGGCCACCAAACAAAGGAAAGTCTGCACCTCCTCGTTTGACTATGGCGTATTCTTCCGAGTTGCCATAATAATAGTAGTTAGTTTAGTAACTATCTCTTGCCAAACTATTTAAAAATAGCGTGGAATTCTGGATACTCCATCTGGCGCGTGCAATGAGGACACAGTTAATGGTGATGATTCTCTCTGAACAATCAGCAGTTGGCATTGTTTTCACGTCACATTTTAGTATCGCCTTAGCTTGCCTTAGCTCGCTCAGAACCTCGCCGGAGGTGGTAGAAAAAAGTACCCGAAAGCAGGAACAGGTACAACTTTTACACAGTGGAAAACCAAACAAAGGCGAGTCGAGTCGAGCTGGTACTGTGTAGTGGAAAATCGTCATTAACTTCTCTTGAGGAATTCTTCAAAGGTTGTTTCAACTGACTGACCTTGGGAGGATGTTGGCCGACTTTGTCCACTGGCCTTGTTTACCTTGGCCAACAGATTTCACAAGAAGTCTTTCCTCTTCCAATCTTGTCACTTCTATAATCACTAGCTTTTTCCGCTCTTTTATAGCTGCTTTTGACCAGAAATTGCATGCCTCACCCCAGCCAAGACCCCATCTTCCCTGTTGGGTTCTCCCAACAAACTCTTGGTGCTTCAAGTTGGCGATAGCGTTGTCGACGCAATCGTCTGCCTTCCACTTCCTGCCGGTCTAAACCTTGACACCTGCATTTGGGATGAAATGGTCACTTGATTGTCTAAGCTTGAGTACCAGCCTGGTCTTCTCTAGCTTGTACCCATGTGAAATGCTCTTTAGTAGGAGCTGAAGAGTATTTCTTACAAACAATGCTCCATCAGAAAGGTATCACGGCAACCCAAGCCATTTGTGGATATAGGTGTTGGAAATGGCATCCAGCCTTGCTACTGTTGTCGCTGTTATTTCACAAGATGATTTATCTCCTTTCAAATTTGTACATAAATTATAACTGTCCCACTGGGGCTAATTTACTGTAACTGCATTTTTGTTGAGCTGAGCCAAGTCGAAGGTATTGACTGTAGCCATCAAACATCTACTACAGAAGCTGTTTATAGAACATAGGATGAATTTAATCTAGTATATTAGTGTTGTTGAACTCACTGGTTAAATCTTTAGAATTGTGTACAGAAAATATTTAGCTTGCTAGATTTTAAATATAATCTCAACACGCTCTATCTGTTAAGTAGTATCCCAGTGGACAGTATAACTGAACTGCTTTAGAAAGATGTCAGTCCCCTGTTGTTGTGCCCCCCCCCCCACACACACACACAACTGATATCGTATTACCATGACTGTGCTTTAGTCCATGAAGGACCTCTCAAAGTCAGTGCTTTTCCATTGTTTGCTCTTAAACCAGTTACAAATGCACATGTGTAAAAACGATGCTCATGTATCAGCAATAAGTGAGCCAGAGCCTAGGACCATGACTCAATCGACCACTTTGACATTGCCTTGCAGCACTTTCACCTCGTAACTCATACCTTAAAATCCTTCCAAATTATTAGACTCAAAATGCACCACTTTAAGCATGAAAAAAGCAAATATAATCCTTTTTAGTTGCATTTATACAGATTTTTGGATCTGCAATAGGGTTAATTTTTACTAATAGTGAGTATTTATTTTTATCTGAACAGGAAGCACTTTTCCTGGTAGATGGCATCTGTTGGTTCAGACAATCTCTTATGTAAAGCTAAAGCACTTTTAGTTGCTCTGGATAATAACCTAAAATGCCTTCAAGTTTATATGTAATGAAAATTACATTACCTTCTTTTATAGATCTTATTGTTATGTCTTAGATCTTATTGTGAACGATTGATCAATGCATTTTTTTTTGTTTTATTTCATAATGAAATCAAAATGTCTCAATTTAGAAAACTCAATCTTCTGTTGAAACAACTCTTTCATTTCTCTCTGGTCACATATGCTGGATTTTTCACTCAACAACCAGTGAATTGAACCAAGTACACGCCCTACATTTTTCTTTTAAAAAACCCTTTTGCTCCGCATGTAAATGTCACAATGGGCCCTGTTTACTCCTGGTATTGAGGTGCGTTTTGGTTGATCGGATCACAGTGGATATCAGTAAATATAGGTGTACACGGGATCTTTTGAGCTTGTCCACTAGACCACTTCCAGAGGTAGTTGCATTCACCTGTTTTGCCATCGTAAACAAGACCCTCCCCTCGAAGAAATCAGGACAGAAGTGGTTGAAGGGGGACAAAAGAGACGCATTAAAACACCAGTAAACAGGTGTGTCTCCCTCGTCTACTTGTGATCCGGTCGACCAAATCACATTTTAATATTAAGGCCAAATATGGAACAAAATATTTGTTGCTACTAGGGTTTGTCACGGTACCAAAATTCCAGTAGTCGGGACCGATACCATTAAAATGTTAAGGTTTTCGGCATCAATTTCGGTACCACAACAAAATCTGTTTGAACAACTTTTCCAGTTTATTTACCTATTTGAACAAAAAAAAATCATTGAAGGCTACATGCTGTTTAAACGAAAATATTCATGATATTGAGAAATATTGAAAAAAATCAAGTGAAATATAAGCAACCTTCTATGCAATTATTGTTATTATAGTAGTAATAGTAGTAGTAGTAGTAGTATTTTTAAATAATGGAGACGTAATTAAATCTATTGTACAGTAGCCTGATATAATTATTTCTGTCAATTTCTTTAAGTTAAACCAAACTTTTATTTTGATGGGTTGCCTTAAAGACCTTTGAGGTTGTGTATTTGATATGATTTTTCTCAAATTAAATTTTTTGGTACCGAATATTTTGACAACTCTAGTTGCTACCTGTGCTTAATGGATGGCAGACTTCTCTGGACCATTTTCACAATGGCACGTTTCCACAGTTGTCAACATCGCAATTTTTTTTAATAATTTCATTTTTTTTAAGTTTATATTGCTATACTTTTAGTTATTGCAAGTAAATTACAAAAAAAAAAAAAAAAAGAATTAACGATGCTGCGAGGGTGTTTCTAATACAGCTGCTGAGGGAGTGATTGGAAATTTGACGTCTTCCTCTCTTCTGACTGCTGGAATCAATCTCTTGATAATTTTCCTCTCTTTTGGAAAGTTGTGGAAACGTTTCATGGATTTTTTTTTCTTTTGCTTTTATGGCAAATTTATAGAAAAAAATATATTTTATATAAAATATACCCATTCACCACTATTAAAGTTTACTCAACTGTGAGGACTTCCGCTTCGGAGAATCCCCGGAAATGTGAAAAGGGTCCATTATTTTGTTCACATGAACCTAAATGTTGGCACTGGCTTAGGGGCTTGCAACTTAAAAATAAAAAAGTTGCATGAAAAAAAAGTTAAAAATTCAAACTCCCATCAATTTGATATCTAATCTCTGAGATTAGATAGCTATTGAAACTCTAGAAAAGTCCTGGAAGATGTCCTTTTTAGACAAAAAAATTGGGTAAATAGATGGATGGATGGATATATTTTTATTTCTATAGTATATTGGCGGTCCTAGTGTTATATTTGTAGCATCATGTAGAGGGGTTCTTCACGCTGGTGTTATTGAGCAGACTTCTCAATGTGTCTTAGTCAGTTGAGACAGTCTGTCAAAAGACCTGTAAGGTGGATCAAGCCACTGCCAAGTTAAGGCTTAAGCTGACTGATAGTGGATCTGCTGTGTTGCGAGTGAGTTGAGAGAGGAGATGGTCTGAGTCAGCTTTTTCCACTCTTCACCGCTCATCTCTGTGCTGTGCTTGTGTATTCTGCTGAATTTATAGTTCTTCTTCTCACACCCAGAAGGTCTGTTAGAAAATAGCTACTCAAAGCCATATCGTGACTTAGAAGCTTTTGCCAGACGCGCACCTGACATATGTTTTTACCCTCATAAATTGCTGCTGTTTTGGTTTGAGACGTCAGTGAGACGACATGGTAAAGTAAATATTGCACATCTGGAACGTTCCCTCAGGAATGTTTGTGTTATCACCTTATCCACGCTTGAGCGTACTGTGGCTCATCTGCCACGTCAGTTGCACAAACACAGACTCGTTCACTGGCGGTAGAATGTGATGTGTCTGTCTGGATATATTCTCTTCCGGATGCTCTCTTTTCTAATGCCAAACCGCAGATGTCTCCAGAGCAGAATGTCTCGCAGTGCTCAAAACATCACTTGATGAACCTGTGAAAACATAAACAGTTCTACTTAATTTATAAACTTTTTTTTATTGCCACATGATTTGTGTGTTTTAGAAAAATGGTGCGGTACCACAAACTTGACAGCTAAAAAACAAAAGAAAAGGAATTTTGCTGTTCACATGAATAAATGCTGATGTGGACACATTTCTTTGGCTCTCATATAGGAATCCTATAAGGAATTTAATAGTTCTGGTTCAAATTCCAGTTACATTATTAGTATTTTTTTAGAGAATAATTTTTTCACAAAACCAAACGATTTTAATTTGTGTATTTGTCACTTGTTACATATTTTAGAAGAAATATAGCTTTCCACTAGGCTAGTATAACACTTTGGCATACTTTTAACAGGAGTACTTTTTACTGAAATTATACACTTGAATTTAATATTTTTGGACACTTCGCTCATTCATTTACAGTGCATGTAATGTGTGATAGTTTAAATGTATGTTAAATCCAATTAGCTTAGCTTAACTAGAGTGTTTTTGAGCCACTTAAGAAGGACTTAAATATAACTTTTTTTCTATTTCTATTGTCAAAATTTCTATTGTCTTTTCAATAAGTTTACTACCAATACTGACAAGTGTTTATGATTAACTAACATATACGTTATTGAACTTGCATTTCATATAAATTTGTAATTACACATTTGCAATGAGGAAGTTGCAATTATACTTTAATGTAATTTCCAGCAGTTAAAATTTAACCAAGGACTTTGCAAGTGTTTTAGCATGTAAAAAATGTAGCTACTTTAAAGCACAACTAAAGATTATTACAATTAAAGATTATTGAAACAATGGTTTAAAATATACTTTAGAGTAAAAAACATTTACTTTATTATTACAAATTGCTCCTTTTAAAAGTGTACTGACCATAGTCATAATAGTGTACTCTTTTTAAGTACATTTAAGTGGCCTTTAATATCATATTACTTTATACTTTATATATCAGTATTATATTATTTTGCATTAAGTACAGTTTTTTTACATTTACAGAACTAGGCTTGTGATTATTGGCACACTGTGTGATCCTGATCCACACTCCAGATTTTTGAACTGCCCACTTAGACAAGATAAGACTGACTGACAAAAATTTAAAGCAACCAACCATAGTTAATTTTGTTTTTATGTGCCATTTAGAGGTGGATTCATTTGAAATCTGTCAAACATTAATAAAGAATGGAGAGTGGGAGGGAAACACTCAAATAATGGTATAGCCCAGTAGTCTCCGTAAACAGTTTGGCAAAAATGGAAAATGGCTAAAAATGTGTTAAGACCTTTTGTATCCATGAAGGTGAAATCATACAAACTGACTTCCAGTGGTGCGTAGTAGAGGCCAGCCAATTATATCAGAACTGCTGAAATTTGTTCTACACTTGCAATACTAGTCTGTAATATGTACCAGACAGTCTGTGAACAGATTGTGGGTGGAACATGGGGCATTCTGTCTGAGCGGAGGTTTCCGCAGACTGCTTTGGCTTTTCATTTCATTTAAGTAGAGACAGATTAAAAACGTAAAAGTAGAGACAACTGTAGGGCACACGTGTAAGCATGTGTTTATGCATTTATGGACCACTCTTCATATCTCTTCCATCACTCTCTCTGGGAATGGAAAAATGCCTCAGACCCTCAAGAAAAGCTGTTCTATATCTTCGGCTGGGAGGGATGATTGTAGATGTGTTTAGTTTTGTTCCAAAGCAATTCATGCTTTTTATCCCCAAGTATGACTTTCATTAATTCTTTATCTGTTGCTATTCATTTTGGCTTTAGGATTTTAAATTTGGATGGATGAATTGTTTGCTGCTTTCTCGTGTTCTGTTTTGCTGTGTCATATGACTAAGCATTACTGGAAAATCTTTTGGTAGACTTGTTGATAAGGAACACAAAATTAAATCCTTTGAGGAAACGTGCCTCAAGGTTCTGTACTTGGACCATTTGAATTCTTCTTTATCATGATAATTTTAGGTCAGGATGTAAAGTTACATTTTACTAAAATGTGAAATTTACCTATAATGTATGATCTATAGAAATACAGAAGAGCTGCACAAAGCAAATGCATTCATTGTTTTGTGGAGGGTTTATTTGATGGTTAAAATGCATCATATTAGTCATTCTTTAAAATGAATATATATATATATATATATATATATTTGGCCAGAATAGTTTATTAATGGATTGCAAATACTACAATATCAATCTATGATTTTTTTTTTTTATCTGAATTTAACGGGATCT
>JAOTRC010000034.1:32264155-32277055 GCA_027497675.1 Cyprinella lutrensis
GGGACGCTGGAGATGTATGTGTGAGTCCGTACATGTCTGTGTGTGTGTGCGTCTTGAACTCCAATTGAACCAGATTAAATATTTAAGGTGCAGATGGAACTGTCTGCATGATGCAAACGTGTCACAGTCCAAGCGTGTTTTAACGTCACTCACACGCACTAATGGTTCCCGACCACTCATTAGCTCAATGTCCTGGTTTTCATGGATCTCATATGCCTGGTGCCCCAGAGCCGAGAAACCACTTTTCTACCAAAATGGTGGTGGCTCGACTGGTGAATACGCAAACGTTTCTCAGTGCAACTGCCTGAATTTTTCCGCAGGTTTTCACAGACTCAACTGATGATTTGACAAACTTTGTTAATATATATCGTGTCTACAAACAAAAGGTCTTTGTTTCCAAATGTTACGTTAATCTTACTTGAAGTTTTTATTCCATCGTAAGCTGCTTTTGATAGAACGGCCAAAACAAATTTGTTAAAATTAATTCTTACAAACTATATTTGAAAATTAAATCATTTTAGTCGGACATAAAAAAAAGAATAAAGACACTTATGACCTTTAAATTAAATGAATGGATCAAATAGAATCAAATAAATTCGAAATAACAACTTTGCAGAATCGTTTTTACAGACCAGTTTCCAGCTTAAATGACCACTAGAGCCAGCAGGAAAATGCAAAGAACTTCTACTCCTTTTAACACAAATGATGAGCATGGGGATTATTATTTATTAATAAAGACTTATGTTTTGTGCTGTTTCTTGCACTATACTATGTTATGTCCTCAAACAGCTTTTACCCTAGCATATGGTTTGTAAACTAATACATTTCGATGTTTCCATCACACAACAAGTCTTGTGCAACACGAGTCAGGATAAAAAATAAAAAATAAAAATAAATAAAAATGTAAGGGTTGGTTCAACAAATGTGTTTTTATCTCACGTTTTGCTTTGTTCGGCTATGTATAAGATAAGGTTAGGAGTACCTTTTTTAAAGTGCAATTTTGACATCTCTCACTGGCAGTGTTGGGAAAGTTCACTTTATACATGAATTAGTTCAAAGTTCAGTTCACACATTTTAAAATGAACTAGTTCAGTTCATACTTTATACTTTAAAAAATTAACTAGTTCATATTTCTTTTTTCCGTATGTTGCGAGCTTCTTCTTCTTCTTCTTTTTTTTTTTAAATTATTGCCACAGCCCATATACAACCAGAGACAACAATTATTTTATCGATGGGCAAAGTTTGCACAGAAATGTAAGATTTTTCCCATCCTCACCGGCCTTGTCATAAAACCCGTTTAAATGATCATACAACGCCTCCTCGCTTGTTGCTTTGTCGACGGCGGCCGTGGTGTGACACTGGTGGCTGGTGATGCCAGATTGTTTTTTTTTTTTTTTTGTTCGCTACATATTAAAGCCTGTTTACGGGTGTTTTAGCCTGGTTTTCTCCTGGAAGGCTCTATAGAAATCTAGCACCCTATTGTACAAAGTTAAACTGAGAGAGCGTGCGTTCACAGACACCAGAATGAACGAGTTCACTGTAAAATATGAACGTGTTCAGGGCAGGCACAACACTGCTCACTGGACATTTAATTTCTGAACTGCTGTGAAATGTTCAACAATTAAAGGGTTAGTAGTTCACCTTAAAATGAAAATTCTGTCAGTATTTACTCACCCATTTTGCAACCCCTTAAGACCTTCATTCAAATAAAATTGTTATTTTTGTTGGGGTTTTTTTGCACACAAAATGTGTTCTCATCGTTTGATAATCTAGAGATTGAGACATTGTCACTTGGACTATTTTAACGATGTCTTTAATAACTTTTCGAGGCTAGCAAGTTTCAGTCCCTCAAGGAGTGATCCTGCTCTCAGATTTCATCAAAAATATCTTAATTTTTGTTCCGAAAATGAACGAAGGTCTTACGGGGTTGGGACAACATGAGGGTGAGTAAATACTGACAGAATTTTCTGGATAAAACTGAACATGCTTTTGCCGCCACTCATTCATTGGACATTTCACTCACTTGACAATGAAAGTGTTAGAGGCAATATAATATCAGTATTTCGAAATGACGTCAAAGGCACATATTTATAATGCACCTGGGTTGAAGATAGTCTTGCTTGTTAGGATATACAACTGCACACATGTTGTTTGAGAGTAGTAGTTTTGAAAAGCAAATGAAAATCCAACATTTCTGGCTCAGAATTGCCTTTTCTGTGGTGGAAAATTGTGCAACGCTCCCATATTAGACACCAGCTCATGGACCCTATTGGTGGAAAAAGGAACTAGATTAGCTGTGAAATTCATGAAGCTCTACATCGCTGCAGGATCGGGCATGAGGACGCTGAAAATAGATGTGGTATAATGAGAACCACAATGGGCTTCAACTAATTGAACAGGATCACACCATTCTTTCCCTCTGCACAGCAAAAATGGGTGAAACTCTGAATAATGAGACTCGCGCTGGCTCTCTCATTGACAAGGACAAAGCCAATCTGCAGAGAATCAGGGGTCGGAGGTCAGGGGAAACCTTGGTCCCGCGTTCCCTTGAGAGACTCTGGTCTTTGTGCTTTATCTAGCATTGTCAAGCAGCCTGAGGACAACTAGTCTTGCTTGCTGTCCGAGCAGAGCACGCAACAATAAATCAGCTTCATAAAGGGTCACAAGCGCCCTGGCGCTGATGGCTGGAACACGTATTCTGATTATCAGCAACACCGCAAACACATACATCACGCTTCATCCAGCGCTGTAGCAACTAACTAAGCAGATCTTTGTAGGACTTCCTCTAAGAGTGGCTGCAAAAACATACATTGTTTGTAGTATTTTACAGCCTGTCATAATCTTTAAAGTTAGATTAACATGTCCAGACATGTTAAATTACATTTACAACTCCTTAACAGGCAACTGGTAATTATTTTTAAAATAGTATGCATGCTTCATGTATATATTAAGATTTTTCGACCTCATATTAATTGAGAGAACATATTAAGTATTTGTCACTTTTTTTTAGTTGACTATTCAATGTAAAATGGTAATAAAACAAATTGTAGAGGAATTTTATCTAATTCCAATAATTTAAATTCAAGTGGCAAATCACATTTCATTTTCTCAGATAGTCTGCTTTTAAATTTACTCTATGGTTAGGATGCCATTAAACAAACTCCATTTAAACACCATGGAGAGAGAAAAAAAATCAATGTTTGTAAAATTCTTATTGTATAGTGTTTGACTATTAAAAGCAGACATGGATGTTTCCTCTACAATTGTTTCAGGCCACTTCTCTAATTGCCTTTCAAATCTGATTGCAGCACGGACCTGTGTTCGAACCGCCTGTGTGTCTTTGAATTTTGTTTTCAACTAAAACCTAAAGGCTTTCCAATAAACAGAGCTTCCATCACTGTTCACCCCGGCATCAGGTCTGTGTATATAACCATAAAGGATATAATAAAGTCAACCCTCCACAAACATCTCTACTTGTCCTTCCATTTTCAGGAAGATGATATTTTTTTTCATCCAGAGATTAGAGGGCAAACAAACAGCCAGACAGATGTGAAAGCCACCTGCTAGTCTTTCCATCATGCAGACTCTCTCAGGCCTACTTCCTCCCCAATCTGAGGCTCTGATCTCTTAGTTCGGAAATAACAGCACGTTTAAACTGCAGATGCGTCAATTTTGTAGTGTCAGTGAGGGTCATCAGCTACCTCTTTAAAAGGTTGAGTCAGGAAAAAAAAACTATATATTTTATATTTGCATTATTTGATTTCACCGTTTTTTTTATGCATCCCAGGGGGGTGGCTGTCTCAACCCTGTAGCTTGAAAGCACCCTGCTGAGTATCATTTGAGGATAATGTTGTGCTTTAATGCCACGTTTAAAAAGCTGCATCGTATCAAAACGATTCCTTAGAAGAGCAGCATTTCCGAACCCCTCTGCAGGCCGCATTGACTGGGTCTGCCGAGACTGAACCGATCTAAGCAGAAATCAATGGGCTGCAATCTGTTGAATAAGACTGAAGAAACAAAGGAAGCTCTATGTTTTTTTTTTCTTTTTTGCACAGGAGGATTCTGTCAATTACTCTTTAAACTGGGAGTCAGTCTTGCACTGCACAGAAATATTCTCTTTCTTGTTCTTTCACCTGACACATGCATTCAGCAGTCTATCACACACACACACATACATACACACGCACATGCACATACCATACACAATCTTAAGCCATGAAAAGGTCAGTAGATACTGAACACACCATTATAATGAAGGTGACGGGTCCAATGAAACTCCAGATAAAGTGATTGTCCATCCTGAGCCAGCATCTGCAAAGAAGACATGTTCACAGTAAAGGAATGCAACAAAAGCAAGCAGTTTACAGAAAACATGTCCAAGTAATCCTGTTATTTAAGACAAAAGCTAGATTTTCAACATTAAATGTGCCCTCTGTAAAAATTGAGGTTAAAATATCCCAAAAATGAGCGACACGCATCAAAAGAATGAGAAGAAATAAGGTTGATTAAAATGTCATTAAAAAAATGACAAGTTATAGTGCTGCCGAGATATTAACCTGAATTCGCATGCTAAATTACTAGCCCCGGCCCGGCAGGTGTCATAATACCAGTTTCGGCCATGGGAGGCAGTATGCGGGCTGGCAACATAACCACCAGCCAAACTGCAATAGACGAGTAACTCGCGCGGCATGTGTGTACTTTAACCTGATGTCAGTCATGTGGAAAATACAGTCCACTACTACATTTCAGTTCAACGATGAGTTAAAAAAACGATTGGTCAGTATTATGCATGAGGAATACATTTTGGTAAGTTGTAACATACTGTATCGTTCAACAGTCTTCGTGTTCTTTTACCATTAGCTAGTAGAGATGATCGGTTCACGTGCGCTATAAGGATTTGTTGTGTAACATTTGCAAGCGCCAAAACTGAATTTATTGTTTGAATTGCGTAATAAAATGAACAGAATCTGAGAGCTGAGATCGGTCTCCATGTCCTTTTCTGTGCATGAAAAAAATGGATGTGTGGCGTGAGAGTCTGTAAAAAGTATCAGTTGTGTGTCTCACAGTGAATTTGTGAGAGTTGGCAGTTCTGAATGGCGCTAGCTTGGTCCACATCAGGGAATGCTGTCTGTCAAATTAATTCAAACTAATGATAAAAATGTAATATGAACTAAACGAATACCATAAAACTAGAAATAATAGCCTGGGCTTTAATTTTCCCATATTGTCAAAATGCGCCGGCTTGTCTTTGAGACGGCCTTTATAATTTAGGGTTGAGATGTTGTTCATTTAGTCTCTAATCTCTAAAAATCTCCAAATGATCCACGTGAAACTGCGGTCTTCCAACCTTTTACTATCGTGTCAATTGATTTGATTAATATACAAGGGAGACAGAGCAACACAGCGCTCGCCCGTGTTGTTTGAAGACGTGAGTGCGCGCGGCCGCGGAGGAGTTTCTGGAGGTATACTGCCCCCATCTGGTATAGAATATGGTTTATGATTTGATTTTAAATGCCAGAGGGCACCTTTAAGCACAGGAGTAATGTGCGACCTCTTGCTGGTCCCATCAAAAGCATAGCATTCTGGACAACTTGCAGTCAATACAGTGTATCAAGTGTAGTAGGTCTTTTGGAACGGTTTCAGATATTTGTATCGTTAGTTACATATCGAAATATCAATATTTTTGATAACACTAGTAGGTCTCATTACTCTATTGTTGAGTGGAACACGATCCTTGAAATCATTCTAATATGACCAATAAACATTTTATAATCATGATTATGATTTTTTTTTTAAAGATTCTTCAAAGGATAGATAGTTCAAAAGAACAGCATTTATTTGAAATGGAAATTATTTATTAACGTGTGACATTTTTAATGTTTGACTTTTCACTTTGATCAAATGAATGTGTCCTTTTAAGGAAATAAATGCAAATCAGTTGCATTTTTATTTTAGTTTTGATCCAGTATGGTTGTTCAATATCCTTTGAAGATTCACATTTGTATTTCAGACTAAATTTCCATCCTTTTGTAGTTTATACTGTTTAGTGTTGGTTTGGTGGAGAGATCCTGCGACCGTACTCTTCTTTTCAGTGACGTCTTGCTGTCTGTGTCCATTTTCCTTTCTTTAATACGTCTCTAAAGCAAAATACTGCCTTTGTATAGCCCATGAAGCATCAGCTTGACTCCTGCACGGTAAAGCCACGTGTGTCCCACTGCTGATAAGCTGAAATACGTGAAGTGTGTAGAAGCACTAGTGCCTGTCACTGTACTGACTACTCCAGCCGGATCAAATACTTCCAAATAATCCGCGCACTTCCTTGAGCCAGATGTGCTAACCGAATCAAACATGGAGAGAGGGAGACATGGATAAATCTGCCCCCCGAGTGCATGATCCGACTGAGCATGTGTAACAAATTCTTAAAAGCTTGTTGAACAGGTAAAGAGTGTGTCTAAGTCTATTAGCTTCCATCTGTGATGTCTAAAAGTTGTCTGGAAAAAAAAAACTTTTTGTAGATATTCGCCCTTTTAAATGTACTTTCTCGTCCAAGAAAATGGACTGGAAATACTGATTTCCGTCCAATAAAATACTCTCATTGTCCCTTCTCCTTGCTCTGTATATGCTCTGTGCATACAGAGTGCTCTGGCATCTACTGCTGCTATGCAACACAATGAATACAACCAGTTCAAGATGGCGGCCGAATTTCTCAGTTCCCAGCGGCCAATAGGGCATCTAGTCTCTGTATGATATCTATGACCAATATCGCGCCTTGGGATGAGACTGGGCCCACACCTGCCACCAATCAACTTCATCAGTCTGCAACACATATAAGCCTGCGAGTTACACACTCCATT
Source organism: Cyprinella lutrensis (assembly GCA_027497675.1). Lineage (NCBI taxonomy): Eukaryota > Metazoa > Chordata > Actinopteri > Cypriniformes > Leuciscidae > Cyprinella > Cyprinella lutrensis. The sequence goes on from JAOTRC010000034.1 coordinate 32,271,010, forward strand.
GTCTGCTCTTGACTAGTACAAACTGAAGTATTGGATGATATTTACCTGAGTTACCCACCGTTATTATTTTTGTCGCTGCTCCTGATTCCTGTGTGTTCCCATAAGAAAACTGTAAGAGTTTTCCTTACTTCAAGTATTCAGAAACATACTGGTGTTTGTGTGATTGTTGTGGTGCAATGTGCATGCGTTGGGCTGATCCTCCCATCTTCTCATTTGTTGTTGATTTACAAATACTCACCATTTGATGAATCCTTCTTTCAATAAACTTGTTACTCACAATCTCTGTGAGTCTGTGTTCAGTAACACCCCTAAATATTATAGGTAATGCTTAAGTACTGTAATAAAGTACTTACAAATTATTTGCAAACTATTCGTTTTGTTGTAGTTTCGACATTGTTAGTATATTAATGTAGCTGTTCATTCATCGTCACTGTAATTAACCAAATTATTGTGTAATCAGATCATATGTAAAGAGTTGGATTTTTTTTATGCTTTAACAAATTATTAACTAAAGTTCTCAATAGGGCACGGAAAATATTAAGTGGTTTAAACCAGCCTTTATTAGACATTAACTGCGTTAATATTAAAGGAACATTGTGTAGGAATTGCTGCCATCTAGCAGTGAAAATGTATTTTGCTTTCAAACAAATTGTGCTCCCTAGTGCCTCACGTTATATCATTGGTAACCATCAAGCTGTGTTGACTGTAGAGATCCACTTTTGTGACACGAAAGTTGTGTGTTGTCGCGACGCCTCCCCACATTTGTACCTTGATGGGCGTTAATCAAGTTTACCGTTATGGGCGAGGTTTTGAGCCAACGGTCAGTCTAGAACAGAGGACCTGCGAGAGACCGCCCCCCCATCTCCATATGCTCTACTTCTATTGGATAGCCACGGCGCGTTCAACGGAATTCATTTGCATAAAGATGGACATCGGCCAGCTTTTTGACGCGCAGCATTTTTCTAAATGAAGCTCCGCCTTCCCAGAATGCTTTACGGGCGCGTCAAAGTCGCGTGACATCACCCATAGGAATAAAGCGGAGTGCGGCGCGACAGAAGTGGCGCACGGACAAGTGGATCCGCACCGTCACACTACACGTGACTTTGTGGGTCGCCAGTGGCTGCGCTGGAGGGCGTTCCCACTACTGGTTGCCTAGTAATGTTTGTGAGTGACATTGACGGATGTTACTCTATGCTAGACAACAAATACGTTTTATTGCCACTAAAAACAAATGTTTTGGAAGGAAAACTCTAAATATAAATGGAATCAGTACGTAAAATGCATAATATTAAAGATGAACAAGAAACAGTGAGTGCTCTTTGCCAATCGTGGCTATTTAGCTGCAGCAAATGGGGAAATACTGTTTCCATCTGTGTTCCCGAAACCATTCAGTCACGGAGTCAGTTCGGTGAACACCACTGTATGTACAAGGAGATATTTCAAATATTATAGGTTAGTTTCTGACTGCTAAAATTAGCTTCTCGTTAAACTTGCCTCGTTCAGACTCAGCACTGAAGAGTGACGCACTCCACTGACTTGCTCGCTCACGAAAATCGCTCTTCATTTGCGTAAAGTTAAAAAATTCTCAACTTTGTTGCGTCGTTAGACACGCCCCATCCAGTTGCGCGTGTCGCCGGAAGTGGCCTGCTCACCATTGACAATGAATGGTACCAGAGCCTGTCTAACGGAGAGCCTTGGCACTTCCTATTACCCCCATTGTGTATCTTGGTTGCAGTTCCATTAGAATTCCACTGGAGGTGATAGCGGGCGAATGCAGAATGAATGGGAGTCTTTGGAGCTAAACGGCTAAATGCGTCTCTTTCTCCTGCTTGTCGTTGAATCAAAATAGATTTTATTGTTGATTCTGATTCGGCATTCATTCAAACTTTAGAAAGTATAATAAAACACAAAAATATATATTATATAATAGTACACTCTCAGAAAAAAAGGTACAAAAGCTGTCACTGGGGCTGTACCTTTTTAAAAAGTAAACTTTTGTCAATTTTAGGTGCTAATATGTACATTTTAAGTAATATGTAAAATTTAGGTGCTAATATATGTACATTTTAGGTGTTAATATGTACATTTTAGGTGCTAATAAGTGCATCTTAGATGTTAATATGTACATTTTAAGTGCGAATATGTACATTTTAGGTGCTAATACGTCCATTTCCGGAGCTAATATATCCATTTTAGGTGGTAATATGTACATTTTAGGTGTTAAGTAAATTTTAGGTACTAATTTGTACATTTTTAGGTCCTAATATGTACATTTTAAGTGTTAATATGTTCATTTTAGGTGCTAATATGTCAATTTCATGAGCTAATATGTCCATTTGGTAATATGTACATTTTAGGTGTTAATATGTACATTTTAGGTGCCAATGTGTACCACTAAGGTACCAATATGCAGCCTTTGGGTACAAAAGTGTACCCTTTGAAAAGGTACAGCCCCAGTGACGGCTTTTGTACCTTTTTTTCTGAGAGTGTATAATGCATTTTATCTTTGGTTACAAATATTAATGAAAAGATATAATGTACATTATGAATACTTATATAATGTTTATATGACCTGCTTTGCCTGAGCCTACCTTTTTTACTCTAAGTGAACGTGTCTATTTTTATTCCTGCAGGTTAATCATCAGAACATCTTGTTGTAAACAACATCTCTAAAAATGAACACAGGAGAGTGTGTCGAGCCGCTACGAATCTTGGGTACATTAAAGAGTTATGACAGGTAGGAACAACCTTCTCAAGTTCATTGACTGTGTGTTTGCTTTAGAACCCCTCAGAAAGCGGTGGTAGAGTGAATGAAAGGCCACATTTCATCTGAAAAACTAATCAAATGCTTGTAAAAGAGTTATTTTTTTACTTCTTATGGTTCCCTTTGCAGTTTTGCATTGTACAGATCGGCCTATTCTTTATTGTAGCTCTCACTCTAACCTCTCTCCCACACAAACATAATTCGGCTCACTATGTGGTCTCAGTTCTCCAAATGTGTTGTCCTTTGCCCTGCTTTTCTGCTCTTGTTGTTTGTTGCGTTGCACACCATCTTGTAGATTTCGATGATGCCGCTTTGCCCGACAGCTGAGAGGAGCTCGAGGACACGCTTTCCGTTATCAGTCATTATAACACCTAGCCGTTCACCCGCAGGGAACTATTTACAGGAGCTTTAGAACAAACAGCCTGACATTTATCACTCGATTGTGTATGTAGTCTGGGATATTTCTTGTTCCTTGGTTGTTCGTAGCAAAAAAAGAAAAAGCCTATCTCTTTTGTCCTTAAACTCAGTTTGTTAATGTCTAAAATTGATTTTAAAAAACGATGGCCAACCATTCTTTCATGCCTTTAAACAATTTAGATGGAACATATTAATAGCTCTCTTTTGAGCGTTGGACGTTTTTTGGGCGGGAAATTGGGTTCTTTTCACAGGCAAGATTATAATTTGATTGGCCATTGTCATATTTTTTTTGGTCATTATGATAAGCTTGCAAAAAGCTAAAAGAATTAGGCCTAGACTGCGAAACAACTTGCATGTCGCGATGAAGTAATTTTCTCTTTTGTGATGTTAAATGCATTGGACTACACAAATGACTAATTCATGGAACTCGCTTGAAACATGGAAATTGTGTTATAGAATGACTTTCTGTTTCTTTAGTTAATTCAAAGCTTGACTCTTTGGATTCTTTTGGGTTTTTTTTTTGGTTGAGAAAAACACTTCCATCCAAATGTTTAGGGTCAGTTTGTGTGTGCATAATATCTGTGATTATGTTTCTTGCATGTTAAATGATTGATGGAGTGTGTATAGTACTTTCATGTAGGAAGACCCATCATGGCCATATTCCAGGCTGACAATGTCAAGATTCATCAGGCTCAAATTGTGAAAGAATGGTTGGGAGGGAGCATGAAGAATCATTTTACAAGATCTTAACCGAAAATGTATGCACTTCTTGATGGAAATAACATCACAACGTTGATTTCCATCATGAGGTGTATCCATTCTTTCTCAATTTGAGCCTGACTAATCTTAACCTTGTCATCCTGGAATATATCCATGATGCGTCTTAGTACATGGTGGTTTTAAGCAATGAAAAGCTACACATGCCATCAATTAGGCTTAAAAGTACTGTTCCCCAATATATAACATGCTAGAAACATAATCCAGTCCATTTCATATAATATTTCAGTCTAGTCCATTCATATCCACATATTAATAATGATCCAGTCAAATATTTGCCTATTTAAATCCAAACAGCCATTGTGTTTCTTGAGCACCAAATCAGGATATTAGCATAATTTCTGAACCACACGTTGAGGCAAACGGCGTCAGAAACATTGCCCTTGTTTGAGGGCTCAGGGTATTTGGAAGATAACATATTTCTCTTAGTTGTAATTAAATCAGGTAATTAATGAGGTTGATGTCGTGATTTGCTCACCTTTTTTTTTTATCGATGCTTTTAGGAAGAGGCAGATAATTTTCACCTGACTGACTGAAATCATTAGACATAATTAACTGAATAGTTAAAAAACAAGCAAGCTATCTCACTTCACTACAATGAATACGATATTAGTTTGAATATATTTCAAGCTGATGTTATTAGAAACATTTTAATTTATATTGTTTAGGCCACGGCACCCCTGCAATATCTGCGGATCACAATTTAAGCACTGGTTTTGGAAGTAAAATGTGTGAAGCATGAAAACTGCAAACCACAATGATTCAAAGTGTGAAGAAGCAATAATGACTTGTTATGCCACTGAGATTTCAATGACAAGAACTGTCTGTTTGATAACCTAAAATATCTAAACTGAAATAGTCATGGCTTGACATATAGTACATCAGTTTGTCCTTGTAAATCAGACAGACATCTGTTAAAAAAGATTTAATTATTCTAATGAGTAAGTCCAGTCAAAATTGTCAAGACCTACTGGAATTAATCACAACAGTGTTTATAGTTCATAATATTTTGTCAGTTAATTAACTGTCAGCTGTCACTTTCTGCTAGGTTTAATTCAGTCATTAAAATTCACTGAGAAATGATCGTAATGTTGCTCCTTTTCGCGCAGTTATTATGGAAAAGTTGTAAAGCAAGTTTAAAGGCAAAGTGTTCTAACAGGTTCTGAGTTTAATGTCCATGAAATGCTTTTAAACGTTCCAGCTGGTCACAGATAGCTTTTCTGAAATTAGGCATTTTTCACAACACGAGTCCTGTGATGTGTTCTTAACACATTGGAGGAAGCTCTTAAACAAACTGCGATCGTTTCAAGAAATATTACAACCCAACTGATGCATGAGAAGACCCTCACAATCCCCAAAGTAAAAGTGTTTACCAGCACTGGATGAATCACTGTGCACTTTCCTTCGACAAATTTAATTTCCAGGTTTGCTTATGCCAGGTTTGCTTCTGTACTCCCGGAGGAACGTTTTATTGCTCGGAGGTTGCTCTTTCATGAAGTTCTCTGTATAAAAAAATGAAAGAAAAGAAAAATATCTATCAACTTTGTCTTTGATGTTTCTCCTAAAATGCATTTCGAAAAAAATTAAGACAAATTATAGCTTGGATAATATGGCACTGGTGTAAAAATTTATATATTTTAAAAAATTTTTATTTATTTATTTTTTTTTTTTTTACAATGCGGCACAAGGGTTAGATCGTTCCACAGAAGAAAGTCCAGATAAACAAGAGTCTCCAGTTTTAATTGTATTGCTCTATAAAGCACATCGGAGCCACCCCAACAATAACAAACATGTTTGCCAATTAGGAATTTAAAGTCCCCGTGAAATCAAATTGAACCTATTTACTTTGTTAGCACATATTAGTCTTGTGGTGAACAATTAATCCATGCAAGTAAATATATATATAACATTTTTTTACTATGTTAATCTTTGATCACAATCTGAAATGTTACTTCCGGTCTGGAATGGTGTCTTTCTGATGATGTAGGTTTGACGGCTTGGGTTGGGAAACACTTAAAGGGTTAGTTCACCCAAAAATGAAAATTATGTCATTAATGACTCACCCTCATGTCGTTCCAAGCCCGTAAG
>JAOTRC010000034.1:32459908-32475032 GCA_027497675.1 Cyprinella lutrensis
TACAACCACTTAGACTATTCACATCCTGTCCCCAATTTTTCTGGGTGTTCAAATACCAAATACCAACAAAGTCACCAAATTTCGGACCATTCAGAGGAAGCTGTGATTTTTAAAAGAAAAAAAAATATTTAAATTCCTCAGGTCCATTTGGGCCGAACAATCCCAGAGGGTTAAACAGTGAAGAATCTGCAGTGTTATTGCAGTTGTTTACTTTATTTCTGTACCCGAAACATCTAAAAAGCACTGTTTATTTCATAAGTATCTTTGTTGTGTTGTGTGTTTCTGTTGGCCTGCTGAATGTTAATGGACCCAATCCATGTTCATTGGAAACGGCTTGATGCAGCAATAAACAAGCTGGTAACTTAATGCATTTGAACTTTGCTGATTTAAACGCTATCTATTTTGATTACAAAACTTAAAATAAGAGAGCAAATATCGGTATCAGCCAATAATTGTTTGTTAAAATCCTACTGGTGCACCCCTACGTGTTTTTTAAGCCGATAAGAACTAGTCGTTGGTACTAGGATTCACTAAATAATTGAGAAACAAGAGGGATTCAAGACACAAATCAGGCTGGAATCAAACCTCAGACTCCCACATGAGCACCACGGCTTGAGCTAACGCTAACGCTAGGCCACGGCTCCACAACTGCTAATGCTAATTTCCCGCTCTCCCTCGGAGAAGGAAATGGGATCACACGCCACACGGAGAGGTCTCTTCAAACTAATGAGATTTTGTTGTAAAGTGACAGGCTGATCTCTCAGACAAGCTTCATTATCCCGAGCTCAGTCTCCGTCTGACGGCTCACGGGGAGAGAGCGGGCGGCAGACGCGGCTCGAAACGCTTCACCGTGTGCCGTTTTATCAACGCTCATTCGTGTACATTTGGACAGATATCAGCTTTCGTTTTATTGCGAAGCAGTTCAATAAATCGTAGAACAGCAGGAGCCATAAAGACATAGCGATGACATCTCTGTTTATGAGCTTAAAAATAAAAAAAATCGAGTTGGCATGAAACATTCTGATCTATGTCTGAAATGGTTTGCTGCATCATTAGCGCATCTGTTTGTTGACTAAACTCGCTGTGTAGATCATCGCAGGACAGACGGTGTTAAATGGGACAAACTCATTGAAGGGATATTGGGACGTGGTGTAAATGTAAAACTGCTCTCTTGTCCTTCGTGTGTTGGACATGATTGATTCTCTCCCTGAGGTAATTCAGATCGATTAATTCAGATTGAGTGTGCACACAGGGGGAACGTGGTTTCGCTGAAATGAATGGGGATCACAGAAGCGGGATGGAGGTTAATGGAGTGGAAGGAAATCTTTTGCTATTTCAGCAGTTAAAAATCAAAACATGGCCATTTCAGATGAGCAGGAAAATAACGTGGAGAGCTCACACACACACTGCTGCATCCACACAACTGAAATCTGTGAACGCTGCTGCGGTGGATGCGTGCGCAAGCCGTATGACATGACCTGAGAGATCACCAACGATCATTTGTATTAGTCTCACAGCATGGAGAGTTGACTGAAACATTCCCGCTGAGCTCGGCTAATGTGTCGAGTGTACACGGATGAAAAACACAGTTCGTTTACAAAAGGCAGCAAATAGTTCTGCTTGGTAACACTTAACAATAATGCTATATATGTTAACATTATTTAATGCATGGGTTGGTTGGTTAGTTGGTTAATTGTCTGGCTGGTTGGATCATTGACAGAACAGAACAATGAACTGTATAGACCAACGCCACTTTTGCGTCATCTAACGGTAACGCCCCCTTTTGGGGGAAAACACCTCTACACTGTCTATGGGAAAACAAACGGATTCCCATGAGAACAGAACTTGCACTAGATCTGCAAAGTTTATTGATAGCAAACATGGCCCAAACTTAAAGAAGCTAAAGTTACTGAATACGGGGTTACAGAGGTGTCCCTTTGAAATGGTCGAAAACTGGATTAATGGCCCCACGCAGTGGCCAAATATGGAGTATTCAGACATCTAACGTTAACGTTATCTCTTGGAATCACCAAGTAAGCACGTTAGTTAGCCTTTTTTTTCATTAACACTCACAGTATGACAAACGATGATGAATGGATCATATTTAACTTGATTTAAGCTGTTGACAGCTTAGTCTTTCTAACTAGCTAGTCGACAAGAAAACTGTCAATAGCTTAAATCAAGTTAAATATGATCCAAGTGACATGGCCACATCGTCTAGTAGTTTGTCATACTGTGAGTGTGTAAATGACAAAAAATACATAAATAAAAAAGGCTACTTACTTGGTGATTCCACGAGATAACGTTAACGTTAGATGTCTGAATACTCCATATTTGGCCACTGCGTGGGGTCATTAATCCAGTTTTCGACCATTTCAAAGGGACACCTCTGTAACCCCGTATTCAGTAACGTTAGCTTCTTTAAGTTTGTGCCATTTTTGCTATCAATAAACTTTGCAGATCTAGTGCGAGTTCTGTTCTCATGGGAATCTGTTTGTTTTCCCATAGACAGTATAGAGGTGTTTTCCCCCAAAAGGGGGCGTTACCCTTTGATGACGCAAAAGTGGCGTTGGTCTATACTCAATACAACAGATTGCTTAAAATCAAGTTCACAGGCAATGATTGCATTTCTTCATTCTGTCATGATTCTGCCTTCTTGTCCTTGATTTTTCTCTAGTCGTGAGGCAGGATCATGACAGAATCATGTTTTGTGTCTCGTAACGAGACAACACAAGCACATGGCCCAAACAAGCTATGCACTTGCACACAAAACAGGATTCTGTCATGATCCTGCCTCACGACTAGAGAAAATCAAGGACAAGAAGGCAGAATCATGACACATTCATGATGATCAGGAGACTCCAAAAGTGTGTGCACATTCCAAGAGGCAAAACACAGTTTGATCTTTATCTTTTGTACCTTTTGTTGACCGCAGAACCTGAAGAGTAAGTAGAACGGGTTATGTTTGAGGTACCTTTTCAATCCCATCCCCAATCTGTTAAGTCCTCTAAAACTGCAATCTACCCTGCTGTAAAGACCGGCAACATACAATGGTTTCAACGGAAGACCATGATTTTTCTGTGGATAGTATAGTAATCCCTGGTGTACTTATTTACATTATGAGAACATTTGTTTAACTGCAACTACTAGAAAATGTTCCTTTTGCTTAGTTTCCTCCCTGACCTATGGCCAATTACTTGAGTAATGAACCTACAGAAGCCCTAATGCATTAAGCAAGGCTGTGCTTCATATGCAGAATAAGCGGGTGTATTTTAAGAAAGTCATTACCCTGGTGACGCATGAGCAAATTGTGGTCAATGACATAAAATATATATCATGGGTGAGGAAGGGGGGTAATGAATGACAGTTTCATTACACAAACATCTCATCAGAACATATCATACCAATCCCAGTCTAAAGACCTGTCAGGAAACACACATCCGTCAGGTCTATGATTACGCGCTTTTACTATTTTATACCTATTCTTATTTTTATGAAATACAAATTATGCTGTACCTTTGTGATGATTATGGTATGCAAACTATTTGAAGATTATACTAGAGCAATATTTATTGCAAAACTGAATAATGACCAAAAAGCTATAGCTTTACTTTGACACACTGATGTTTATTGAACCTTTGATAAAATATAATAAGAATGTCTCACTATTTGTGAGATTTAATTGGATTTGGCAAATGTTTTGCAAAGCTCGTATTGCTTAATAACCTGTTTTACATGAAATAATGTGTGCAAAGTTTGAAAATTCACAGACATTTGCTACTGATTAGATTATGACGAGGCAATTGTAGACTTAACAAATTGCTGAACAATAAAATTGAAAACGCGCATGTTATTTGTAAATTCTATTCTGATTTTTCAATGCTGCAAATGGTTTGGCAATACGGAAGGACACATTTTTGTCATGCAATAAAGCACATGGAAAAAGAAAATGAGGTAGAGATATTATTTTTGTTGTCATTCATTTATTCATGTTCTATTTTTTAATTTGCACCTTCAAAGGTAGGTTCAAAATGTGCTCAACCGTTTGGTTGAAATTAGTTAAAGGGTTAAAAAACATAAATTAACGAATAGTGTGTAAGAATATGCTCGTAAACATTAATCGTTTTAAATTTAACAGTAGAGTATGACATTATCAGTTTTACATATCTGATATTTTAGCAATACTGACAAATATTAGCAATGCTTCCAAAACCCGAATCTACTGCTTTTCTTAGGTTGGATGCTGAAGAGACATACTCATCTTGATTTTCATTTTGTGTTCTCTGAAAAAGCAGGTATACAAGGCTTAACAAGGCATCCGGGGTCATAGGTCTCTTAACAGTGCCTGCTTCATTCCCTCAACAGGTCTTGTTGGGAAGTGGGTGGTTTAGGATACAGACAGATTGGAAATGTGTGTAAACTATAGTGCTACGTGTGTGTATGTGTGCACACAAGGGTTCAGCAAAAATCTCTTTGTTTCCATGGTTCCTATATTTTTTTCTTCATTTATGGCTTGGGGCATTGATAAGTTCAGTCACAATGCTACTATATTACTACGTTTTGGAAGACTTGGAAGTTTTATATCTTTTGAGATTTTGTCTATTGTGTGTAAGTAAACAGCAGAGCCGGATTATCCATAATCATGGCACTTGGGCCAGTGCCCAGGGGCACCAAACATTCTCAACCACTAGGGGCACCACTTGACATAAGCTTTAAAAATATTTTTCGTAAGTTGTTATATTATTAAGATGAAATTCTTAAAAGACCACACATACTGTAATGATAATTTAACAATAATAAATTATATATAAATAGATAAAGATTACATGACCATTATCACTCCCCCTTCCACAATCTGTTGAGTTGGTCCATAACAAGTATACACACAAATGTGTCATTTTTATAATGGCTAAAGAAAATGAATCTAAAATGGACAAAAGGTCAATTGAGTTGTTTTGCACAAAGAAAGTTAAAGAAAGACAAGAATGAAGTTGTTTTAGCTACAATTCAAAATGTTCCAGGGATCTAAAGATTTTTTTTTTAGAGAACATCACAGGAAATGCGATCACTTGTAGCACTGAGTCTGACAAATCAAGGAAGAAGCAGTTCTACTAAACTTCATATATGAAAATGTTTTACCAGATTTAGAGCTACACTTAGGCCCCGTCCACGCAACTGCGTTTTCGTTTAAAAATGGAGAATGAAAACACGAATACGATCTCCGTCCACACCAGCGTTTTATCTGTAATGTTTATAATCTTCTCCGTTTTCGGTCTTTGTTTTTTCCGTTTTAGTCTGGGCGGGATATGCAAACATAGCAAAAGGTCATCATTTTTAAACGAAAACGCAGTAGTGTGGATGGGGCCTTATTTTCTCTTATTTGTTCCCCACTAAATATTTTTTTGTTTTTTTCACTAAATGTTCAGATTTTATATAATTATTGTGTACTTGTGATTTTCCTAGACTAAATTTTACTGCTGATTTGTCCACTTTTACCCATTTTCCATAGGTTATGATCTTTTTTTTTGATTTGATGTTTTTCTCAAAGTTGTCTGTATTAAGTATATTGTGTTTAACACAAAAGAGTGATTATCAGTTCAACACAGAGTTATAGAAATTCTATAACGGTCGATGCGGTCGGTTCAGTAAAAATGGTATCAGGACATCCCTAATATTTTCTGGTAGGCTAGATCCAAGTTACCCAGGAACTCTGTTGACATAGGCTTAGCTAACATTAGCTACAGCTTGATGAATTGAGTCGTCAAACACAGCAGGAGAGAACGCAAGTCAGCTAGCTAAAGCTCTGGTGGAAAATTATTAGCTAACACTACGGAGGCCATAATATTTTTGACTCATGGCTGAAGTTAAGTTTCTCCAGCTCTCCCCAGGTTGTCAAAAAATGCATCTCAAAATGCATCAGATTGATGCTTTAAAATATGGAATATATACAATTTTCTTCCTGGGGAGTATAAGCACCCCCTAGAGGGGTAATATCCTTCACACCTTTTTCACCCCTGACCAATGAATTGATGTACATTTTGAGTTGAGACATTTGAATATAGTTATATATTCAATACAATACAACTTAAAGCTAGACAAAAAATAATAATAGTTTCCAATTAATCAGTGATTAATCAGTGAATATAGATTAAGACATGAAAAGGAGTAAACTGCTGTAGACTCAAATTATTTTGATAAGTCCTCATGTCTGCATGTATGCAAGCATATCATTTGTCAATAGTCAGTGTGTTTATTGAGCACAGAGTACAAACATAATTTTTTTTTGTGTTAAGATGCTGAAATAAATGTGAGATCTTCAATGTATATTAAGGCAGATGAATGATGTGTGAAAGTGATTAGAGAAGGTCAGCTGTGTGCTGTGAAACACTATATCACTACATTTGACTGTTTACATAAGAGAAGTCATCTGTGAGAATATCATTGTCTTGAGCGTGCACTGCAGTGAGCTCCGAACAAGCTTCCTGCGATTTGGCTTGTGTTTCCTGTCACCTGCAAGTGTTTATGTTGCCATATTAAGCATCATGTATAATTAGACATGTTCGGCGCTATGTGTGTGGAAATATTCAACAGAATTGGTGACAGTGTAAGTGAAGTGTTGGCAGGCTTCAGTTGATGCATGTCAGAATCTCATGCCATTTTAACAGCTTCTGCACTTGCACAAATTGTCCTGAATGGATAATAATTCGTCAGATCCATTTTGGGTTTGCAGGATAAGCAGACTAGGAGTGAAGAGGTTATGTATGCACATTAAGGCTCAAACTATTTTTTGTTAGATTGGTGCAAATCCTGCATTCTAACTGATTTACATTATTGTAATATAATATAATGGTTTGGTGTCGTGGAACACACACAATTTATAATATTTTATTTTCAAAATTGACTTTAAAGCGATACTTCATCTCTGGAAAGATGAATATGTATTTAAAAAGGGGTAATATATGTAGAAGAAATGTGAAATTATTTTTGAATTTGGAGCTTTCTAGACTGAGAAAAGCCAGAAAATGTATTTTAGAGTACTGTAACCCCTAAAGTTACTACTCCAGTTTCTCCACACAACAAGGGAGAAAACAAGGTCTTCTAGCTTAGCTTCCAAAAAGATGGCTGACTCTACGTGTAATCCCAATCCTCGATAATTCATCTGTCTGCGTATTCAGTACCTTCGTCCTTATTTTCAAAAAGTTTTTGCTGGTGAAATCAAACTCACTGGCACTGATCTGTGATAGGTCTGTTAGTGCATTAGGTCCAACCCCCTATGGGCAGGTTTGGAAGGGTGAGAACTAGTGCTTGTAGTCTTTATAGAAGTCTCCCCCTCTTACACTTCCTCCTACAATGACGTAAAATGACTATTTTTTCGTCATTGTAGTAATATTCATTACAGTGAGGTGGTCTTTCTGCTTGACCTTAGGCCTGTCGCACCTCCAACGGTGCCTGTGGTGTAGGCTTGCCGTGGTAGTCGGTGTTACTGGTGTTACCGGTGTTCAGTCGCAACACCGGTTTCATGACATGGCCACCGCGGCACCGCGGTTGGCATGTGAAAAAAAAAAGTTTAAAGCCTTAAAAATATTGAACGCAATTATGCAGTAGTCGTTAAATCCTGCCTATTAAAACACACACAGACCCACAGAAAAGACGCGCGTCGGTATCGAGATCTCTTTCAGGCTTGAACAAACCATAACACACAAATTATGCTAAAATGTCCATAGGAGCGCAGTCTTAAACGAACGTAGAGATTTGTGAGAAAACGGGACGTGTGTCAGATCGCGTCTCTGTCACCAACGGCTGTCCGAATTCGCTCACTCGTCCGTAGGGGAAAACCTCTTCCCCCTCATGTGCTGAATGTTCAGTCTGCGCTCTGGCGACAGTCGTGTTGTCATAGACAACGAGTCCAGTTCTGTGCTCCGAAAAGATATTCTCCCACTGGGAGACAAGGCAAATTTTTTGCCCAATTGACTTTGAGATCTAGATTCTCGAGATGCTTGAGTAATATGCTCCTGTGTTCTATGAGCTCTGAGTGTGATCGACCTAGAATCAACCAATCGTTCAAGTAGTTAAAAACTCACATGCCCTGAAGTTTCAAGGGTGCAAAAGCTGTGTCTATGCACATTGTAAATGTACAGTACAAGCGAAATTACATTTATGCGAGGGACCTGTTGCGTCATGTTTGCTTGTAATACAGGTGCTTCTGTGGCAAATGTGAGAAGATGCTAACTTACAGAACAACAACATATATGCAGTTTTTAATACAATATCCTTAAATATATATAAATGTGTCGTACACACTATACAAACAAGGTTTAAATTAAAATACACAGACATCCTACGACGACAACAACTTTAGACGCATTTGTTGTTGGATTGGCTGACAGACTGACTATTTGCTCAAAAATCATAAACTACACTTACTGTTACTGGAGGTGACAGTGGATCGTAAACAGTAGACGACGATCCACACTTGAGGATTAATTTTTAAGCCACAACAACAGGATTAACCCACGAGTCCACGACAGAACACTTATGTTTCCAAGAGACATTGCCGGCTGTCGTTGAAACAATGGAGGATGGTGTGTACAGATCACCGATGGCGGGGTCTAGGCCACAACCACACTGTCAATCAAACCCCTTGCTCAATTCTACGTCACAAAGAGCTGAATCTTAGAACAGCTCGTTTGGAGACAGTGCATATGATTTACTGAGATTGTAAAAAAAAACACTGGGTGGATTTTTATCATTCTAGGGTGGTTTTGCTCACACACTGGCAACACACATTTATGTTCAAACACCATGTAAAAGGGAATTTTCCATAATAGGGGCCCTTTAATTCAAAATTAAGGACAATTTCTGGCTTCAATATATCGTGGAAAAGAGGTTTTCCTCTAGCGTGAGATATTGCACAGTACGAGAGAACCTCTCGTAAGAGAACTAACCTGTTCTTATATTTCACAGCAGACTCGTTCTCGAGGTCGTAGGGGTGAGAGACCTCTGACTCCCACGTGGCGTAATTCTCTGGATAGCGTTTTCACACGTAAAGGCAGCCTCATTCTGTTGGATGGAAACAATGCTGTGGAAATTTACAAAGTAACTCAACAGACACAGGACCTGCATGTTGATTCACACCATTCATTTGACAAGTACCAAGTGAACAAAATAAGTCTTTTTTGTCTCCCATGTTGAAATTCTTTGCTTTATTCTGGGCAGACCAACAAGTCAAGCCAGCCAGGAATCAGAGGAAGGTTGAGTGACTTGTACCTTCCTGCTATCACAGGAACGATGTCAAACCTGCAGGCAGCAAGGGCCAAACTCAGTCACTCATGTCCTTATCTCAGCACTAGCAGACGCCGCGGCTCCACTTCCTCCATAAACTCGCAAAGAGCTCCTGACTTCAAGCAGGTGAGCCGACTCTGACTTTGTTGAAAGATTTGACACAGCGGCTTTGTTATAAGTGATGAGTTATAACTTTGGCCTGTCTGTCAGTCTCTTTGCTTTAGAAAAAAAATGTTTCAGGGTATCTTCACCACAGTATTTGTAAAACATGCCTGTCACTTTACTGGCTTCTGAAATAGTTACATGATGAGTCGAATATTTGAATTCTGTCTTCCAGAGTTACCTCAAAGCACAGAAGGAGTCCAAGAAGTCAAATGTGATTGTGACGATGACATACATGGGGCATGGGCTTCCTGGAAACACACAGGATGAGATGAAAGTGCTTCAGCAGATCTGTGGAGGGGAGAACATCTGTGTGTTTAAAGGATTTGTCCAACCAGGAGGTAAAGCTCCTTATCCTGTTACCACACTGAATACACTGCTTGAGATCTTCAGTCAAGAAGAAAAAAATAATAATCTAAGAAGCTATTTCTCAAATTTACATTCTGACCACATATACAGTAAGCAATTGTTTTACTTGTTAACTAAAGGGGAAAAAAGAAATACAAAGAAAGCATTATGCATATCAGCACTATGTATAATCAAAAAGTGTATTATGCTGTACTAACTAATACAAAATATTAATAATGTAATTATGTAATAAAATATAGTAAACACTAAACATATCATAATAGAGTAACAAAAAGCACAAATGTACAATTATAGTACAATTACTTGTCCTGTAAGCTAAAAACAAGATAAGTAATCATATTTTTTTTTACTTAACCCGATAGATCTGAAATATTTATTATACTACTAAAATAAATTACATGTTTAAATAAATATTACATTTAAAAGTTTAAATAAATGAGTGTTTACATAGTTTAAAAAGTATTGTGAATAAATTTTTACCTCTAGAGCAGATTCAGTTCACATCCCAGAGACATCTGGGCTTCCCCTTCAGTGCTACTATCTTTGTGAATGGAATCATGGCAGCCAGGATCAGTTCATGCTGTGAATACAGATACACCCCTGGCTTTCAGCAAGGTCGCAGGAGCTGCTTTAGACTGACCCGTCTAAATGGAGGGAAACCCTGCTACAAGTGAGAAAGTATTGCGTGCAAGATCAAGAAAAGATTTAATGCAGGACTTTTTGGCAAGACCAAATAGGTTGTAATTGTAAACATCTCCTGCTTTTACAGATGTGTGAATTCAAGGCACGGCATTGGCACGCCAGCAATCGATAGTCCAGCACCGACCTTAACAAAAACCATCAATTCTAATGATGGTTGGTCTTAATGCTGCTACTGTTACATTTTCCCACTGGTATTCTTCAAAGTAATGATCCAGGGCGCATTATTTACTGAATGCCTCACTCTAATCATGCCTTCTGTGCAGGTGTTATGGATTTGTGCCCTTCTTCCCCTTTGTTCATCCCTCTTGGAATGGAAAGATCTGTGCATAAGGCCAGAAAGCATTCAAAAGATGGAGGTGTTTTGTCAACTGACAGTGAAGACATGAATGGCAGCGTGAAAGAAAGAAGACATCACAAACGGCCTAAAAAAACACGTAGTCAGTGGGGAGAGGGCCAAGGTTTGGAGGAATCGCAACCACATAAAGATGGAAATGAACTCGAAGACAAACCACCTTCCAACACCAAAGAACAACTGCAAACATCAGCAAAAGAAAATATGAAAGTGACCGAAAATAAAATGAAAGTGCCAGGTGAGTGCAAATCTTTTCCAGCAATTTGGTTCTCCAATCTTTATTGTGCCTGTGAGAGGATAAGGCCGTTGGATAGAGTTGCTTGCCAGCAGAATGTAAAACTTTGAAGTTGTCTCGTGAAAGGCTTTTGCTGTAAATCACTTGGCTGTATTTTATTTTAAAGACAGCACTATCAAGATTCAGGACAGTTGCATTTCTCAAGATTCATTGCAGGAAGGAAAAACTCTGACTAAGCGTGATGGGGAGAAAACTATGGATCCTTCGAAGTTGAATGGAAAAAGCAGGAACAGGGGAAGACTGAGGGACTTCTATGAAGAATGTGTTGAAATGAGCACTGGTCTGGAATCAGGCCTAGACCAACAGAGGTGGTTCAAAGTAAACAGTGAGTCAAGAACTGTGGCTCATTGCTCATAGACAGGGTTTCCCCTGAGACTTTTAGCCTGATTTAGAGAGAGTCAATCATTTTACCTTAAAGGTTATGACAAAAGTGATTTCTAATTCAAATACGTACTGTACTAAGATAAGATAGTGTAAAGTTTTATGGCCACGAGCACTGGTCCCATTACTCTACTGATGGGCGACTCAATTTAGGACAAGGACCAAAAAGAAAGACCACTTTAGACTTTTTTTATAGTGTTTACTTATATTAATGAGTTGAGTATTATGTGCGCTATGCAGTATGGCTAAAATCTTATATTAGAGTAATAAATAAATTCATACTATGGTTAAGGGGAAAAAAATAAGAGAGACGAATATTACATTATTTCCCCAAAATGTTTTAGATACTATTCCAAATCATAAAGATAAACTAAGCATAAACTAAAAGATAATTTATCTTATTTCACTATTTTCTTTTTTATTTGAATCTTGATGGACACAAACCAAAAGATAAGATCATAAGAAATAAGTTCAAAAACAACTGCTTCACATTAAAAAGACCCAAAACATGTTTATTCATAGAGTACAGATAACATAGATGACATATTGGCAAAATATAGACATAGTGTAGACACATTCTTTTTTAAATCAGACACGGTCAAGAAAGGATAGGCTAAACAATTCTCAAAAAATCTGTCATAATGAAATGTATGATGAAAAGTGAAATAGTTTTGTGTATTTTCTATTGTCTGCTAGAGTTTGAGAGGAATAAAATCAAAGAGCAGCTCACTTCAGGACTCCCTGCCAATGGCTCGGCATCAGAGGTGGAGCTTAGTGACGAAAGTGACAGCAGTGTCACAGAAGCAAGGAAACCTAAAATCAATAACAAACAAGGTTAGTACAACTAAGAAGATCAAACTTTACAATATTGTTTTATGACTAATATCTTCTACATTATCTTCAAAAGTTTGCAGAATTTTTAATGTTTCTGAAAGAATTCTCTTATGCTCAACAAGGCTCCATTTATTTGATTGAAAACACAGTAAAACAGTAATATTGTAAAATAGTATTAAAATTTACACTCACCTAAAGGATTATGAACACCTGTTCAATTTATCATTAATAGAATTATCTAATCAACTAATCACATGGCAGTTGCTTCAATGCATTTAGGGGTGTGGTCCTGGTCAAGTCAATCTCCTGAACTCCAAACTGAATGTCAGAATGTGTAAGAAAGGTGATTTAAGCAATTTTGAGCGTGGCATGGTTGTTGGTGTCTGAGTCTTTCACAATCTGGTCAGTTACTTGGATTTTCACACACAACCATTTCTAGGGTTTACAAAGAATGGTGTGAAAAGGGAATAAATATAAAGTATAAATATGTGTGTGTACCGTACACAAAAAATGTACATGAAAAATGTACAAAAATGTTTTGCTGTCCTATTAAAATGTTTTATTTACTGAGATCATGATAGCACATGCCATGCAGAGACACATACTGTCATATTTCAAATATCTGCCTCTAAACGTTTTGGATGGAATGTTGTAGGATGGTGCATTATATTGCAGTGCTAAAATGCGTGAAATTTGTTTTGGAGTGTGCTGTAATGCTTCTGGGTTGTTGGCGGGACATGTCAAATGTGACATTCTATACTGAAGGAAGTAGCCTATGATTTCACACAGCATTTCCTAATTCTTGGAATATTATACAGTTTGTTTGAACTTATATGAATTGAGTGACATAGTGACATGGAATTTAAAAAAGATATATATTGAATTGAACCTAATATATAGGATATACTATGTGTGTATTAATGAGATAATTTCATTTGAACCTAAAATATAAATATAATGTAAAGTATATTAAAGTATTAAATATTTATATTTTAGGTTATAATGTATTTTTACATTTTTATGTTTATATGGTTTTTTTTTAAATAAAGGTTGTCCATGCTATTTGTTGACAAACCATCTTAATTTGATCCTTGAGGTGCATTGCTGCTTAAAAAAAACCCCCAAAAAACAGAAACCATTTCTGTTATGGACAGAGAAAAATAAATTGTAAAATTTTTACTTAAAGGGATAGTTCACCCAAAAATAAAATAAGAAATACATTGAAGAAACCTTTTTTAATGACAGCATTTATAAGTGTTTTGGTCACATCTGGCAAAGGATAACTAGCTATTACTATTTGCATTAGTGCAATTGGTCAAATCGTCACCGTGAGCAAATAAATCCTCTGGATGGTTGATAAACGTCCTCTTATCGGACATAACTTTCATAAATTGTGAGGGGATTGAAAACGGAGAAGGAGATGATGTATTTATGATGGGTGTTAGCATGCTTTGGCTTGCTGAAGCATTCTTGTATCTGAGGAATTCATTTGATTATGTCAGTACCAGCATGATGTAGGTAGGATATGTGGGGAAAAGGGTCATTCTAATTCATAATGTGGGAATTTTTGGTAAATTTAACTAGAATGATCACTCTAATGTTCAAGGAAGTTCATCATGTCCTGTGTGAAGATGGTATGCAGTCTCCTACAAAAAATAATACAGTTGTGTGATCGGATATAGCTTGAGATTATAAGAGAACCACTTCTGAGAAAAGAAAAAAGGAAGTGCACAGTTAAAAATTGCTTACAGATTAATTGAGTACATTTTACAAGTACATTACATTTCATTCTTTCTACTTAAAAAAATCATGTTTAATTGAACTTCTTGCTGTTTCTGTAATTATTTGTGAAATTGTGAGTTTAGTTCTCTCTTTTTTCTAAGTTAAAAGTAACTTTTCTCCTTGGAATTTGAGTGGGATTATTTTTTTGCATTCGTGCAAACTTTCTTAAAGCCTTTTCCCTTACCCTATAGTTTTATTGTTTTGAAAATACAAGTTCTCAGACAGCGGCAGTATGGACTTTTGAGCATGTGGATGTAAAGTCAGCAGTAGCGATAACTCTCTTGCTCAGAATGCCGAGTCAGTCGTACAACAGTACGCCTCCACTGAAAGCCACAACAGCTCTTCAAATTGCCAATAAAAAAGCATTATATATTCATTCTCTGCCTCCCTCACACCCTCATTCACTTGTTATCAGACTGAAGGCAGGCACTGGAGGAAATGAAGGTCTTATTGGACGACCGTTAATCAGTCTCCACAGAAAGAGAGATTGTTAGGAGATGCGGGTCAGACCAATAAGGATGTGATGTCAAACTAATTTCTGTATTTATATTCTGTCTTAATCCTCTTTGTTTGTTGTTGACATTGTTCTCTAGATAACAGAGAATAGACCAATAGCCGTTTTCTTATCTTATTGAGAATCCTGAAACTCTCTACTGCCTTTAGTTTGTGTGTGTGGTGATAGCAGGATATTTCACCCGTTGTTTGTGTGTGTTGGTCTGTGTCTCTCATTGAGAATCATTGTAAGATCATCGGAAGCACCGTTTGGACTGGACATGACTTTGTTAGCCTCTTCATCTGGCATTTACTAGAGCCCAACCAATAAAGGATTTTGAAGGCCGAAACCGATACAAATATTTGTTGGTTCCGATATATCGGCCGATATATATATTTTTTTCGAAACGCGCAACAAAAAATGAACAGATTTCCCTAACATTAGTTATTTGTAGTTATTTATGAGTTTTAAC
>JAOTRC010000034.1:32480220-32495955 GCA_027497675.1 Cyprinella lutrensis
ATCATTTTATTGATTGTTTGCCAGCAGGGGAAGTCTTCCTCCTGGTTAATCAAAGTCATAAACCGCACGTCTAAAAGAACGCATTCATGACTGAAACAAAAATCATATCAGACCATGATGCAGGAATACAAATAAACTACATACCTAGGGTGCGAAGAATCCCAGACACAACAGACCAGAGAGAAATCAGCGTGCACAATGTAAAGAGAGCACATGGTATTTCGATTTAACCATACCTATTGGCTTCTTTCGTGTTTTTGCATTGACTTTGTATGCAATCTACTCGTGCAAATAATTAAATTCGTGTTTGAACCAACACATTCTCAAACCCCAACTCGTATGGACGCTTGGTCAGGACCCCTTGGCGTCACTCATTGACGCACTGGGTATACCTTTGGCGTCATTTTTCAACGAGCCTGTAGCATTGAAATTTGACGTCTTTGGTAAGCTTACTGCAATGGTCTGCTGTGAATGGGTCGAGAGTTGAGACTGCGAACAGACAGTTAGTCACTATGGTGTCTGATGTGATTAGAGTTTGAGTTCAGGTGTCTCTAGTTAATAAGTCTCATTACTTCGTCTGTTTGATTTGTATTTAAGCCCTGTGTTTAGTCCTGTCTATAGTTGTCTGTTATTGTTGAGTTCTGTTAGCATTTTACCATTTTGTTACCATAGTCAAGAGTGTTTTTATTCCTAGTTCTTTGTGAATAAACCTTTTACTGCACCTAGATCCTGCAATCTTTATTTCCATCAACCGACAGTGAGGCATCTTATAAAGCCTCAGAGATGGTACTCATGGAGTAAAAGGCAAGACATTTCTATTTAATGAAAACAGTGGCTTTTTTAAATGCAACCCTTTGCGTTGACGTTTAACCCATGTCAATAGCCTTTTATCAGAATCTTATGTAGTATTAAATTCACAGCAGTGTTAGAGGGCATGCCTCTATTTTTTATCTGCTTGCCATGCTGTTGTTTTGCTCCCTGTGTCTGCGGGCAGGAACAGAGGGGGTGTATGCGCTGTATATATCGTGCTCCATCTCCATATAGCAACCCTGTGATCTGAGGATTATTGCCTGCAAGGAGGGGATATTACATCCTTGCTGCCTGGGTGGGAGATCAGGGGATGCCATCAGTGAAACGGCAGGGACTCTCTTCTTTCTCTCTGTCTATCACAGACACAGACCAGTCAGAGTTATTAGATTTGCAGGCATGTACATCTACAGCAGGGAATAAAGCAGTGTATAGTGTCAAACTGTAGCACAGCTTGACTGAGTGACAGAGACTAAATAACAAGTATCACACTTTTGCGGGGGAGGATATTCAAACTTTGAAGAACTGTTTCACGGTTTTATTGTGGCCATGGAGCCTCAAGCTCCAAATAAGACACACACACACACACACACACACACACTGTCTTTGTGGGGACTCTCCATAGACATAATGGTTTTTATACTGTGCAAACTGTATATTAAATCCCCTTACACTAACCCTATCCCTAAACCTACCCAATTCAGGAAACATTTCTGTAGGATTTCTTAATCCCCATAAGTCTGTGTGCATTCAGGTTTAAGTCCCCACAGGGATAGAAAAACATGCACACATGCTCACACAGTGAAAAATACATCGCGGAGAAAAGAGGAGACTGACAACACCCTGACAGATAGGACAGACCAGGTTACTTTTTGGTTACTTTTGATACATATTACTCAAAGTCTCACATTTCAAATTTGGTGAATCTCACATTTCAATTTTAAAGAAATGACTTTAAAGTTGTTTGTTTTGTCCACACAAATGTATTATAGGTAGAGCAATGAAAATCTGGTGACTTGTTGCCCAGATGAAGAAATGTGTGTATATAAAAAATCTTGTGCTCAAAGTTGACCTTTGACCCTTATTTGTCAGATACTGTACTCTGCCTTTGTATTATTTACGAAAAAATAAGGAGTCGTGCAAAGACAAAAGGCAGTAACTGACATATAATCAATATTTGCTTACCACCATTTAGAAGATAATTAACTGATCACCTTTATTAAAGTCTAATTATCATGGCATTTGTTTTAGATGACACAAATACTTAGACATGTCGTTGTTGCTATCCAGTGCTGGGAGTGCTTTCAGTTGGAGTCAATGCGTAAACTAAAAAACTTCAATTTTGTGTGCAGCAAAACACAAAGATAGGTGACACAAGAGTTTACAGTGTGAATAAATACAACAACTATCTCTGATAATTAAAAACAATCATTTATTTGAAAGAGAATGCAAATATATCAATTTATTAATGGATGGTTTGAAATTCATTTATAGAGATAAACCTGCATAACTACCTCCTCCATGAACATCACTTCTCCACAAGAAGTGAGAGCCAAAAAGCCCTTCTGTTGGGGGACATAAGAGGGCAATTTTTTTTTAAAATGTCTTCTTTCTTTGTCTCCTCAATGCCCCGGTCATGTGGCCTCAGGGGAGTGGGCATCTTGAGATCAAACTTGCCCAGGAGGAAGTCCAGTTCAGTGAAGTCATAGTCTCTGTGGCTGTGCTTAAAGAAGAGGCTCCTGGACCCACGCCGTAGCTGAATTTCAGCCATCTGGCTCAACTTCGGTGCCTTCTTCGTCTTTGTCTGGAGTGGGCAGCAGGTTGGTGGCCAGAGCGATGGTGGTGTCTGGAGCGGGCAGGAGGTTGGTGGCCAGAGCGATGCTGGTGTCTGGAGCGGGCAGCAGGTAGGTGGCCAGAGCGATGGTGGTGTCTGGAGCGGGCAGCAGGTTGGTGGCCAGAGCGATGGTGGTGTCTGGAGCGGGCAGGAGGTTGGTGGCCAGAGCGTTGGTGGTGTCTGGAGTGGGCAGCAGGTTGGTGGCCAGAGCGATGGTGGTGTCTGGAGCGGGTAGCAGGTTGGTGGCCAGAGCGATGGTGCGCTCAGAGCGATCTAAAAATAGAAGAAATATGAACCTGAGATATGAATAATTATATGTTTGAAGGCCTACCATTGTCCAGAATGATCATTTTGGTTGTGCTTGGTTGTGCAGGGCCACAAAGAAGATCCACATGTGGGACTGAAATTAACACAGAAAATCGTTAACTAACTGTAACAAGCATTTAAGTCTCCCCAACATTCACGCAATAGATCTAACATTAATACTTCTTACTTCAAGCAGAGAGAACCACCAAACTGTTGCATATCAATATTGTAGCAATTATTCTCAGTATATTTTTCTTTATTAGGCTACACCCCTGTAGTTTAGTGGAAGTGTTAATTAATATCAGGAAAGGCTAACCACTGCAATGAGAACCAGTTAGAGTCAACTCCCAATATTACTATGTTTATTATGTTCATTTGTAAGTGACCTTTGGAGCCTACATTACTACATCACCCTGTATGCTTTTGGCCAGTCATTTTAGTGAAAGTGCATGTAACTCAAAAGTAATGCATAAGTAATGTAATGCATTACAATTCAAAGGCAGTAACATTGTAATGTAAATAATGAATTGCAAAAGACAGTAACTAGTAATGCATGCATTGCATTTTGGAAGTAACTTGCCCAATACTGAAGATAATAAAGGTATTTTATGAAGTGGGTATTTTTATCAAGGGTTAAAGTGCTCGAGATGCACTGATTGGATTTTCTGCGGCATGACAAGAATTCGTCTAGTTGGACTATTTGTTTTTTTTGCCAAAACACCAAGGGAATCGACCAAACAAAAAGTTGTATGTGTACGTAGATAATATTTTGCAACAAAGACACTTTATGCTGTTTCACTGACGTTAAATGACGCTAAATTACAGAAGACGCTTTGAAGCTAGCCTAGATAACTTGTGGATAGCTTGGTCTGAATACCAGCAAGGGATACGGACTATGTTCAAAACCTTTGAGGATTGTGGAAACATCGTAGATGACGTGCATTGCAATGGATTTTATGGAGTTACAAGAAAAGGTAGGATATGATTGTTTATTGCCGCCGTGCAGTATGCGTTAGCAGGCTACTGCCGCTGTGCAGTAATGTGTAGCATGATAGCTAGGCTGGGGCTAACATGTAAACATTGAATAGGCTACATTCCTGCAACGTCTGCACATCTGGATTGTCGGCACAGAATGGATTGCTGAGTGATTTTTAATTATTTAAGTATTAGATGTCATACTGTCTAGGTGTCTGTTGACCATGTTTTGGTTGGTGTTGGTGTGCTGGCTATTAAGTAGACTAGTTAGCTTCTTCGTCAGTTGCTTGTCCTAGCAATTCTAAATTAATGTTAAGTATATGGCACTTTCATACTTCATCTAATGCATTATTTTATAAGATAATTACCTTACCTTGATCTTCATGTCTTCTTTTCAACGCCAACTCCACCATCATTCTCCCTCGAGAGCAATTTGCCATTCTTACAGTAGTTCAACACTTGATAAAAAAAACCACTCAACACATTTGACAGCTCGTTTTTTATTTGGATATTTGTGTGTTATAGAAGTAAGTGATTTAGTGACAATACATGGACAGTAACTGAAGCGCGGCGAATTTTTATGGACAGTAAAACAAAGGCAGATCATCGTAACTGCAAGGTGGCACCGTAACATCTCTTTTATGAATGACTTAACAAAGGCAGAGTACGTAACTGGACTTTTGCGTCGAAGATCAAAGCCAAAGAATGGTAACTGCAGTTACCACTTTCTGCCGTGGTTGCTTGTATGGTTTTGGGAGTTACTGTGAACACAACCCTCTATTTTTTCGAAAAAACAGTCAAATTGAGTATAGATATTTATCCACATGATAAAGGAGGTCTTTAATATCCCAAAAATGACTTTTGACCAAAAATGCAGTTACTGCCTTTTGGCTTTGTAGGGCAGTATATCTCCTGACTGCTTTGTCGGACAAAATGGCGGATTATGATTGGTCAGATCACCTGTCAATCAAGCTCTCTGCGAAGGCTCAATTAACAATTGAAGGTGTGAAGACTTCAAGTAAGTTAATGAGTAGGTTTATGAATTGAAATGCATTTTAAAACTCATTTTAGTTCCAGTTCACAGAGATTTTTAGATGGTTGTGGAGGCGTTTTAGTTTGGGTACAATCTGCGATCTCTGACCCAATTCGATTGCTGGCTTCCATGGCTGCAATATGGCTGTGTTTTCTGCAAGCTGGCAACCTTGTGTGGTAAAATATTATTGGGTAAATTAGCAATGTGCGCTATCGCATAGACCAAAACAAAAACAGACATTTCGACACGGAAGGCACATTTCAAAGTAAAATAACTGGCTGTATTGCTTTTCAGAGAAATGTGTATGTGAACTCAGCATGTTTCCTACATTTCGGCAAACTTTATGGTATTTGTATGCTTTACAGTCAAAAACTTAAATACAGCATCTTTAACATATTAGCAGTCATTTAGAAATCAAATTTTCCTTGAGCTTTTGACATCTAAGAGGTCATCATATTATAAGTATATCCTGAAAGTTTCAGAACTGAAAACGTCCTTGTTAGTCAAATAAAAACTTTTATTGACACCAGGCTCAGCAAACGACTCATTTTTCAAAGTGGGGAACTATGAAGACAAAGAGGATAAAACACCACCCTCGCAGAAGATCAACGCCTACTTCAACACAGCCGGTTTAGCCCCTCCCACTGATTCGCGTATTACACGCATAGCTAAATAACATAGACCTACCTACCTCGATCGTGATGACAAACTGGATCGAGAGTGAAACTCATTATAATATGCACAACTGTTATCCACTCACAGCAGTGGGCATTCACTTTCAAGTCTTCAGTGCGAGATGCCCATAAAAGTGAGCGTTTTTGAGCTGGGCTCAAAACTAGGGTAGAAAATAGTCTATTGCTTATTCATTTTGATGATTTTTTAAATGTAAAACCAAGCGAACATCATAAGTTGACCTCAGACAATAATTAAAAAAAAAAGCCAGTTCATGACCCCTTTTAAACTTTATAGGATTGGATGCAAACAAACTAGGCTGATGTTATCGTGCGAGTTACTTTGGAAAATACATATTTTAAAAACCTTTGAATGGAAATAACATCAACAGCATGGTTTAAAATGTGTGCACTGAACCCTCAAAATTCATTTTCAGCTCGTTTTAATGTGCTTATTTGCAATTCTTATTATCAATGTTGAAAAGTAAAACCAATGTTGAAAAATAACTAATGTTATTTCCATTCAGTCGTGCTGATTAACTTTTTTTCTTTGATTAGAAAGTAAAAAAAAGAATTTAATTAAAATAGAAATGGTATCATTTTAAATATTAAATTATAAATAAATTGTAAATGCCTTTACTTTTGCGCAAACTATAAAAAAAAAAAAAAAATAAATTAAATAAAAACTTTGACCATGTTGAGTATTTTGTTCATTAGGTTTATTATTACTAATCCTTTGAGCTTTATAATTATTCCTGTTCTTCCATTCTACAAAAGCAGTCTCCACACGATGTCACAGGACACGTTGTGCGAAGTGTCTTCGCAAGCCAAATTCAAATGTGTGAGTGCGATATTGGAGAACACTTTTTTTATATAGATTGTATTGTATCTAAATTCAAGCATTGGTTCCATGGCTTTGTGGCAGTGTGCATTGCTGTGTGAAATACAAAGAATGTGTGTTGACTGGGGTGAAGTCTTATCTCTCTTCTTTGACAGAGATAACAACACGTCCAAACATTTCAAACTTATTTCCTCTTGTGACTTCAATGACCGAGCAGCTCTTTTAGTTGCAGACATTGGGGTTAGAGAGCAGAAGAGGATTTTCACCCATTCACCACTGCTTTTGATGCTGAAAGACTCGACATATTTTTGAGTCACAATCAATGCATTTGGGCTGTGAAATTTCGTACGTTTTTCTTTCTCCAATGAACGTAGAGAATCATAATCACACCATTCCTCTTAGGGTAGAACATGCATTTTAACATTATCTAAATAAATTGCTTGCTTAGTAGTCATTTTAATAAATATGTAAATGCATTACTGTTAATCTATGGAGCTCTGGTGTTCCTTGGGCAAGAAGGATATCACTCAAAATGTGTCAGGCCTTTTTTTATGAGCCTGCATTAAAATAAATTACAATATTGGCTCCCTGCATATGTCAGCTCCATTAGCGGCAAGTTGAAGCGAGAGAGGGGTAAGAGCTATGAAACGTTCTTGGAAAGGTGTTTAATGTTTTTCATTGCTAATGGTCTGCTGGTCATAATAGGTGGGGCTAATTATCAGACCATTATCACCTTACCTGAATATCAACACAAATGCACTTCCTTACAGAGAGAGTCAGGAATAATAACAATGTGCTGCTTTTACAGTTTCACTATTCTATGACACTGAACACGAGCAAAAATAATCCCTCGTTGCTAGTGGGAAATAGGTTATTGCTGATAGTAATGCATGACGAATGTTCGTAATAAAAACATGCTAATTTGTTTATTGTTTGCATGAAAATACATTTATTACCACATTAAATGTTAACATATTTTCCCTGCTGTCTAATATTGAACCAGGCCAGCAGTGCCAGGCAGCAAGGTCACTATGGGTACATTTACACGTCAACGATATGCTTAAAACAGAGACATTTTTCCTTTGTGTTTTCCACGCACAGACGACGCCATTGTCAAAACGGATCAACGAAAACGACTTAAAATGCAACTAAAACGACTAAAATTGTATTTAATTGTATTACTAAGGTAAAAGTGTAATTATGTTAGTTACTAATCAAATTAAAAGGAAATTACTTTACATTTGAAGTTATCCAAATAAAGTAATCCAAACCACATTTATATGGGTAACTTATATAAGCAATTACATTTCCAAAGTAACTTTCCTAACATTGAATATGTGAGATTCAACACATTCTTTCTGGTGTGTGACTGTATGGAATTTCTTTGAATTGCCATGAATTTAATTCCACTTCCTGTCATTCCAATTCAAATACAACTTCATGTGGGGCGGAGTCAATTCAATTAAAATTACAATTCATGAATTGAATGGAGGCCAATTCTGAATTGTTCACAAGCCTGGTGTACAGTATTCTGTCAGCAATTTCAGAACAAGTGCTTTGTTTCTGTGGTAGGTTCAATTTTTATATTTTTAGGTCAAACCGTTCTAGTCTGTCAGTCATACAATGGAGGTCTATGGTCACCACCTTAAAGAGCATGCACAGAGAAGTCCAAATCAAATATGATTTAATGACTCGCCACGTCCAAGTAATCTGAGGGCTTCGGTCTGTACAAGCACCGGAAAGCGCAGGAAGTGATCTCTCATGTGGTTGCGGAAAAAATATCAATTTTGTCTGTTGATGTATCGAAATCGTCTTCCATTGTGATTTCCTGCATATCTTAATATGTTTAGATCTTCACAGTGAAGGGTAACACTTCCGAAATATCTGTGTAAACAATGAGTGACGTACACGCGCAAGAGATAACTTCCGGCACTCACGCAGACCGAAATGTCCGTGCCCTCAGATCACTTGGACGTGGCTGTGGTTACAAGAGGTAAAAACGATATAAATACTGTTCATTATCTCACACAAACTGCACGTTTCATATCTTAGGCCATCAATGTGTACTTACATTTATGAGTCATCATGTTTAATTTGGACTTCTCTGTGCAAGCTCTTTGAGGTTGTGACCATAGACCCGAATTATATGACTGACAGAAAAGAACGGTTTGACCTGAAAATATCAAAATTGAAACTACTGCAGAAATTTTGGATGCCCTTGAGGTAAACTAAAACATACCAAAATGTATTTAAAAAAGTAAACTATCCCTTTAAATGTGAACTAATTAAATGAAAATGTATTTTAGTTTAAATTTGTATTAATTGCAAATAGCTGGATTTTTGTGGTTTTTGCACTTAAAGCATGTTAAGAAACGTAGTCAAGTGAATGTGTACTCTCTTTAAGTACACTTAAGTGGTTAAGTCATTAATATTATAATATCTGCATGTAGTTAGGACAATTAAGCACACTTCCTTTTCTACATTTCACATAAATTATAAAGCAGCTTCGTTTTAGAAAGCTACTTTTTCCATGTAACTTTTACAAGTTATTTATTTTTCTTTTATCGAAAGCTTTTGTATAATGCATAGACTCCCTCAGGAGTTGGACCAATTCAAGATGAAGACAAAAGCTTGTATTGTGCCCTGCAAGAAAAATAAGGGTTTTCACCTTTGGACAAGAATATGTATCAACTCCAGTGTGCTGATTATCAATCCAATTAAAGTAATGATCATAAGAATGGGAGAGCCAAATCTTCACAGACCAGACTGTTTTCAATCACGCACAAGCAAGCCTGTCAAATGATTTTTTTGTAGCCCTACCATTGAAAAATTGTGATATAATTTTTTTAATTGTCTCTAAGTCAGTGAATTTTACTTTGGACAGTTCAGGATTAGTTGCTTCTGAATCTGACACAAACCGCCACTGCAGTGGGGCCAAATCTCACATGGATTGCTTTAGTATTTCTGACAATTATTTTATAATCTCTCTCCTCCTATTCATCACGTCGTAGCAGGAAATTGCCTTTTTTTCTTTGGCCAATGTTGGTTGGATAAGGGAGAAAGATTTTTTTTTCATCCTTCAACATTTATCTTTAGAAACTTCGGTCATCTAAATGTTTATGAGCTGATCTTTTCCAAGACTTGTCCAAGTCATATCTTTCCTTGCCACACAATTCAGGATATGTCTGATCATGAGATATATGTACATTAATTAGAATTTTTCTTACATTTGTACATATTTATGTATATATTTTATATTTTCTTATATCACATTCAGCAATTATACCACAATAATCCCAAGGTTAACTGGTACACAACATTATTGGCTGGCTGGCAGTACATTATCCCACTTATTACAAGGTTACTTGCTAAATAAATGGACTGCAAAGTGTTCAAGACTATACAGCAACAGTATGTAGGAAATCATTCGTCTTGGAAAATGGTAAATTGTGTAGTTCAGGGCTCATTTTACAAAATATTTAAAAATGTCCAATCAGAATAATGTATTCTGAAGAACAGTTTACTGATAATGGTGTCATGATTCGTATCTTGTGTACTTTTGTCATTGTGCTAAGTTTTGTAGTCCTATGTAGTTTTTCATGTTGATTCGTCTCCCCAGGTGTTTCTTCATTATCTAGTTAATCTTGTTTGCCCCTGTGTATTTATAGTCTTGTGTTTCACTTGATACTTTGTCAGTTGCTGCACGGTTGCTTAGATCGGTTTTACTCAAGGTTTTATTTCTTTGTCCCTGGATTTCTTTATTATTTCAATGTGTTATGTCATTAAAACTTTGCAGGTAGATCCTCACCTTAACCTAGTTTCTCCAGAATGTTACAGGTGGTTCCAGATCATTTCCAGAGCATCATTAATTAGGATATTTCAGACACTTTCTCCAGATTATATTATCACGCCGATTATATCACAACGCGATAAGTGACTGTCTTTATGAGTGAGTTATCAAATCATTTGTTCAAAAACACTAAAATTGATGAATTCAAAATAGTGCGCTACTCTTCATTTTAATGACAAAAATGGTAGTATGGAAATATGTTACTTTCATTAATTATTTTAATTAATTTATTCATTCATTAATTTCATTGGTTTATTCATCAGCACTGATTAATTCAGGAAAGAAATGAGTGAATTTCTGAGAAAAGTGTCTGTTGATATCGATATTGTACAGGGGCGTTTCTAGCCCCCATTAAAAAGTATGTCCCTATATTTTGATACATATTTTTCTCCAAAACATGTTGTTTTCTCCAAAACATGTTAAATACACCCCTAGAATTTTTTTTGAATAAAATATCTCTCAAGGATATTTTTAGGAATATTTAAATTTAAAGCCTGGAACACACCAAGCTGTCGGGCAGTTTTTGTGCGTCAGCCGACTGAGTTTCATCGGTGTGTTCTGCACGGTTCCGTGCCGTCAGCTGAAAATAGTCCTCGTCGGCCAATTCGACATGTTGAATCGGCATCGGGCTGTCGGGGAAAGAGAAAACTCTGATTGGATGTTCAGCTTAGTGAAAGAGTCAGTGCACGAGAATAAAAGCAAAAAGGCAAGCAAAAAAGTAAAAACGGAAAAGATAGAAGGCTGTTCTTATGTCACGTCATCTTACCTGAGTGTTCCTTGGCGAATATTTCAATATTAACATGAGCGGAGTCAACGTATTCTCACCCCATGGCGTAACCTTTTGACCATGCTTCAATATTCTATGCTTTAGGCGCCCTTTAGCTTCAGTTACGATGCGATCCTATGGCGTCATCTAACTGACGCTAAAGGAAAAGCGTCAGTTAGATGACGTGTGTAGGTTTAGGTCTGGGGTAGGGGTAGGGTTACACGCGATCCTAGGGCGTCATCTAACTGACGCTAAAGGGTGCATAAACCGTCAGATATTGAAGTATGGTCAAAATGCTTCCCAAGGCGTTAGTTAGGTGATGCCTTGGGGGGAGAATGGGCTGGCAGAGTGGAATGAACAAAGAGTTGTTTAGCAGGATTGTGTATTCAAAACAGTAAGCACGTGCTGCTTTGTTCATGGTATGTGTATTTGCAGCCGGCAGCTTCGGTTTTCCTTTTTGAATGACGAATATAGATAATATATATGCAGAAATAGACAGTTGGCTCATTACACGCAGGTGCAGAACGCACATTATAGCTGACAGTCGGCTGTAGTTCTCTCGGCGAGTTCAAGTGCAGCTTTTTACCCCGACGAGAGCTGACGAGAGGCGACAACACAGTCGGCTTTCATCAGCGCTAGTTCATCGTCGATGCCTTTTTGTGTGTTCTGGGCTTATCACACCAGGTTGACTAAACAGGTTGACTATGAAGCTTCTTGTTTCACAGGACTATAATAACTATGAGGAAACTCAAAGGGCAAATTCCCTTAATCATCCATCACAATAATTAAAAGCAAAGAATATAGTTCTGATGTGCAGCAAAATATTTTTGAGCTTCGCAAAATAGAAAGTGGCTGTTAGAAAATATAACTAAATCATTGAAAACCCCAATTTACAGCATCTGGGCAAAAATGAAGAAGTTCCAAGTAACTAAAGATGTTATGAATCTGCATGGAAGAGGGCGCGTGTCTATATTGTCTAAATGTACGGTTAGGAGGATAGTTTGAGTGGCCAAAGACTCTCCAATGATACCAGATGGAGAATTGCAGAGATTAGTTGAGTCTTGGGGTCAAAAGGCCTTACAAAAAAATCAAACACCCCCTATATCATCACGTGTTTTTTGGAAGGGTTTCAAGAAAAAATCCTCCTCGCTCATCCAAGAACAAACTCCAGCATATTCAGTTGTCAGACACGACTGGAACTTCAAATGAGATGAGGTTCATACGGTCAGATGAAACTAAAAAATAGCTTTTTGGCAGCAAACCTACCAGCTGTGTTTAGTGCACACAGGGATAAAAAGTACCCCATGCCCACGGTTAAATACTGCTGGATCTTTAATGTTGTGGGCCTATTTTTCTGCTGGAGGTCCCATCAGATACATCAAGATTATCATGGATTCTAGCCAATACTAACAGATAAAAAAAATCAAAACCTGACGGGCTCAGCTAGAAATCTTATAATGGGCCGCGTTTGTATCTTCCGTCAGGACAACAATCCATAACAGACATCAAAATCAACACAAAAATGCGTCACCCAGCACAAAATACCACCCCAGTCCCTGACCTGAATCCTAAAGAAGACTAGTGGGCTGAACTGAAGAGAAGCACCAACATGGATCTGGAAATATAAAGGATCTGGAGAGATTCTGTATGGATGAATGGTCTCTGGTCTCTTGTCAGATGTTCTCCAAACTCTTCAAGCTTGAGAAAACTTGAATGAAAGATCAAAGATCAATTTGAATGAAAGATGAAAATGATCAATTTGAATGAAAGATCAAAAGGCTATACAATGCGAATGTATTTTTACAGCCATCTTTGATCATATTTACCAGGGGTGCCAATAATTCTGACCACAAATGTAATTTGTCTCTACCCGTAGTAGAGCTGCGAGTTTTGCAAAAAGACATTTGCCGATTTTGTTTCCTCCAATTTATTGCAGTAGGTAATTATCAACCTCGGCAGCATTCTTTTTGTTTCCTGTCTTATAAATCCCATAACTATTTCACTGTGAGAAACTGCTGCAAAATAGTGCAAATTATTTAGTGTGTGAGCGAACCTTCAAAATGAATCAAACTGAATCGTAAATTATTTCAGACCTCTTTGTAAACTGATTACATCAAAAGAGTGAATAATTCATTAATCTGTTATCGCCGGTTCGGATTCGAAACAGCGGATAGAAAACACTCATGACGTGGGAAATGGTTTTTGTGTCAGTATGTTGTAATTTCCATTGTCAGACAAGGATTTATCAGTAATATGTGACTGGGGCACAGCAGTATTTCACAGAGACTCGTACCCCAAAAAGGGTGAAGCGTTGCCCCTGATGGTATTTATTGTCTGAGCTTTTTTTATAAGAGTTATCAACTGCTTCAAACAACCCCATTTTCAAAATGTGAAGTGATGATTACGGGTAAACAGGAAATCAGTGTGTTCCTGTGGGCACCGCACTCACTTCACCTCACCAGTGGGTCATGCTTTACAACTGAACCTGGCATGCTCGGCACTCACTCTCAGTGCTATATCATCTGCCCTCTATCAGAGCTGCCAATGTGGCCACAGTCCAGCTGACAATCTACAGAGCAGTCATCGCCATATCCAAATGTGAATGGAGGATAATTAGCTGGATGCTTGTGTGCTTTCATGTGCTAAGTGGATCTCATGAAAATGTAACATCCATTGGGGCAACTAAAATGTTAAGTGCTTTTTCGTCCATGGGTTGGTTATTGGAGTAATGTGTATTTTGCTTTGCTGCAACAGTGGATTATATTTGCTGCTTTTAAATTGAGGCATTGATAAGTGAGGGATGGATGATAGAAGATTGGAGGAGGCCAGGGGAATTCTGCGGGAGGACAGATGATGTGATGGTTTTGAGTTGGCAGGCTGTCGCAGGATGGATGGTCATAGGTTCAGTACTCACTCATTAAGGATGGTCACTGAGGATATTAGGGTTGTCTGTGAATGATTTACTGAGGTCTTGGGTGAGTTGATGTCAGAGAAGGTGAAGGGAATGGATTGTGTCAAGGTCATCAGATTGGTCTGGTCATTTCCCACTGCTGCTCTGCTGCACAGGATGTGTAATGTAATAATTTTATTAGGGTTACCGTAAAACTAATAATAATAACCCAGGGTTTTATTTTCCCAAATCGTTGAACTGCACTGGCTTGTATTTGAGACAGGTGTCTATATGAGACCGCCCTTTATAATTTAATGTTGAGATGTTGTTCATTGAGTTTCTAATCTCTAAAAATCTCCAAATGCTCCACGTGAAACTGCGCTCTTCCAACCTTTTACTATCGTGTCAATTGATTTGATGATTGTCAGTTGTCAATTGAATTGAATGGAAGATCTGGCGGTTTTAGAAGATTAACAACCCAAAACAAAAAACTAAAAACAGTTTTTATTTACCCAAACCTGCAGCCACAGGCGTGTAAAAGAGAAAGGCATCTATTTGGGACTCGGCTATTATTTGAAGTTTTACGGTATATAGACCTTATGTAGCCCCGTTCCTTTTTAGCGTTGTGCTCATTGTCTTTTGACTTCTGGTCTGTATTTTCACAGCTATCTTGCAAAAGTATGAATGAACTGCTCGTTAAAAAATTTCCCGGTTGACATTTTTTAAGACATCTGCTTTACAATGCTTATGAAAAACACTCCAATGCTCATAATAACTTTTGTTAACTCTACAATAAGTAAATCCACTTCACCAGCTAATTAC
The DNA here is from genome assembly GCA_027497675.1 of Cyprinella lutrensis. Taxonomy (NCBI): domain Eukaryota; kingdom Metazoa; phylum Chordata; class Actinopteri; order Cypriniformes; family Leuciscidae; genus Cyprinella; species Cyprinella lutrensis. The sequence continues at coordinate 32,495,016 of JAOTRC010000034.1, forward strand.
TCCTCGACAGCGATACCATAGAAATATACAGAGAGACCGCAAAAACGGAAGTTCAAAGAAAATATTCAAAAGATGACGGCGCCCACATTTCAGACCACATTATAGACCAATGCTACTTTTGCATCATCGAAGGGTAACGAAATGGATTCCCTTGAGAACAGAACTCGCTATAAATCTGCAATGTTTCTTGATAGCAAAAAATGGCACAAACTTAAAGAAGCTACTGGATACTGGGTTACAGAGGTGTCCTTTTGAAATGGTCAAAAACTGGATTAATGACCCCACGCAGTGGCCAAATATGGACTATTCAGATCTAACATTACCACTATCTTGTGGAATCACCAAGTAGCCTTTTTTTTGTCATGAAAAACTAGACGATGAGGCCATGTCACTTGGATCATGTTTAAATAGATTTAAGCTAATGGCATAGTTTTGTTTTCAACTAGCTATACTAGTTAGAAAGACTAAGCTGCTAGCAGCTAACATTACGTGATTAGCACTAGGCACGCTACCTTGGCTGTTAACTTATTTTACTGTTGAAATAGTGGCAGGCTAGGACTAAAGTGATCTTGGAAGGTTTCTGCTTGCATCTTGCATCTTTTTTTGATTCCTTCTCAAGGATTTGATAAACATTTGAGTCATTACTAGTGGGTTACCATATCTTCACGTTAGAAGATTCATTATGCATTTTTTTACATTAATTATGAACCTGTACGTAGTAGTTCTTAGTAGTCCTCTGGGAGGTTATTGATAAGCTAACAGTGAACTACCTCATTCAACTGAGCGTTATTACTCAACAATTATTTAATCAATTTCTTGTTAAAGTGCAACTTGCAGGTTGGACACCCCTATATATCATAGTATAAGTTGACGATAAAACAACAAGATTTTCTGAACTGGAGTAATATATATTTAGCCATTAACGATATTTTGAGAAAAA
>JAOTRC010000034.1:32546400-32557504 GCA_027497675.1 Cyprinella lutrensis
AATCTCAGAGCAGACGACAGCAGTCTTAACACACCACACACGGCAGGAATATCTGATCAGATCATTTTACAATAATTAGATCATCCTTAAGATTGTCGGAAGGGGTAAAGGATCAGGACGAAACAGAGAGTCCTTCGGGCGGCCAGGGCAAAACAGAGAGTCCATCGGGCAGCCAGGACGAAACAGAGAGTCAATCGGGTGACCAGGACGAAACAGAGAGTCCATTGGGTGGCCAGGGCGAAACAGAGAGTCCATTGGGTGGCCAGGGCGAAACAGAAAGTCCATCAGGCGTCCAGGACAAAACAGAGAGTCCATCGGGTGATCAGGACGAACACGTAAAAAATCATGGGTCTGACAGTTTAGGTTGAACAGTGTGTGGTGCGCAGCCACGCGGCAAAATCAACACATCACACATGCACCAATTTGACTCCCGAGCATTCCCAGGTCAGATGGAAAATCTCAGAGCAGACGACAGCAGTCTTAACACACCACACACGGCAGGAATATCTGATCAGATCATTTTACAATAATTGGATCATCCTTAAGATTGTCGGAAGGGGTAAATCGGGGCTAAAATCAGCCTAATTATCCTGTCATGTGAACCAGGATTTAAGTTTTGGCCCTATAGAAGCAGTTTTTGTAACCATTGCATCATAACCACTCGACTCTCTGTCGCACAGTAGTGAAATTACCGTATAGACAGAAGTAGAAGCTTGCGGGATATCTGAAGGACGTGGAGGCATAAACGAAGAAGGGAGAAGCCCATAGAGTGTCATAAATTTGATTCTGCTGCTAGCTTTTGGACAGCTAATAGTCACGAACTCCGGCTCTGCAAGATTCGGAAGGGAATGCTTCAGATTCCTCTTGGCTCAGCTAGAAGACTTACAACTGTCAGACAGGTTGCTCACGTCACATCTACGTCGTCAAGCTCAGTTTGAGCCTGCGCATTTTGCTTGGCAAGGAAGTGAGTGCTTCTAATGGACTTTTCTCCGTTGAAGTCTATGGGGTCGCTGTGTCCATTTTATTACTGTATGTGCATGGTTATAACATATTCAGTCTGTATGCACATAGTGTTTTTTTGCCAAGTGACATCACTTGGCAACTGCTGGCCAGCTACTGGCCTGACATGAACAATACAGCATTTTAAATTATTTTCACGGATCTGTGTGAATGGGTTTGAAAACATTGTCGTTTTGACAACATTGTCGTCTCAATGTGAAAAACACAAATGGAAAAAAAGTTTCCATTTTTAGTATATCATTGTCATGTAACCAAACCCTAAACAGAACACGATTATGATTATGATATCTTTTTAAATAAAAGACTTGAAGATACAAAAACATATGAAGATATGGTATTGAAACTCAAACAATCTCCCCAGAACAGCAAATGTACAGAAACTAAGGTGCAAAAGCTGAAAAAATGTTTAAAATTATTTTAACTATGTGCTTTGATAAAAATAATAATAACAGTATTTGGGGAAAATCTTATAATAATTTAATAATGTCTGCATTTGATGAGCTACCCTTTTGCCCACAAATTCCGACCAAGAATTTTTTCATTTTGTTATACATTTGTCTTTTTCTGCTACCAACTGTGAATGTGATTAAAATAGCAGTGGGGGAAGCTGCTGGCTTTATACAGAAATGAATTGAGTGAGTTTTTTTTTTCTTTTGTTGTAAAAAAACAAAACAACGTCAAGGCATACACAGCACATTTTCTGTCAGGGATACTCACCTAAAGTTGCCCGGTTAGAGAATGAACCAATGCAAATACTTATATTTCAACTGAAAGCTGATAAAAGTAATACAGCCTTATGTTGAGGACTAAAATAAACTGGAGCAATTTTTTAGACTCTTCAGGGACTTGCTTCTTTATAATGTTTCATGCAGAAAATAAGCAACAAATGCGGTTGTGTCCTGTGAAAAGGCGAAGTATTTTCACTTCATACCAATTTGTACCTTCTAACATCAGTAAAATGATGCAATTCTACAGCTAAAATTTATTTAGGAAAAGATGATTTACTGTTACAATAAAACCCGCACATAGGGTGAATATTGCTTTCAGCCCTGTAATAGTGATGCTCTTTACCTGACTTACTAAAAGTATCATCCTTCTGAATTTATGGTTAGCAAGAAGCTTTAAAGATTAAGACATTTTTTGCAAGAGATAGAATCTCCCATCTCAAAAATTCTTTTCTAATGCCCAACAAGATGAAAATAATTCAAGTGCATGAAATCTATTAAATAAAATGTTCATGTCTTGAGTTGGGGGGGATAAAATAGGTCACAGTGTTATTAATATAAAGGAATTTTCAATAACACTTTACAGTAAGGTCCAATTAGTTAATGCTAACAATGAACAATACATGTATACAATGTATTGCTCATTGTTAGCATTGACTAATTGGAACTACTAGCAAATTGCTATAGTATTCATTGATCTCTGTTAATAAAAACTGTTCATAGTTAGTTCGTGTTAGCTCAGGTTCATTAAATAACCTACTATGAACAGATTTTGATTGTAATAATGCATTAGTAAATGTTGAAATTAACATTAACGAAGATCAATATTTTTAATTGTTAGCTTATGTTAACTAATGTAACTAATGTTAATAAATGGTGCCTTTGTATTACAAGTGCTTGTTCTAGGGTTAAAGGGAATGGGTAATAGTTACTGCATTAGGTAACATGAACCAACAATGCGGAATATTTTATAACAACAAAAATGTTTATATCTTAGTTCACAGAGCAATAACTAATGTCAACAGATATTGAGCTGAAAATAGCATTTGAAAAAAGAGAGATTAACCTTATAGCTTAACAAATGCCATGGTTCATTCTTAGTTCATGTTAAATAATGTTGACAGATGAAGCCTTGAAGTGCTTCCAGGAAATGTTTGTAAGGCAATTATCAGTACCTTTTCTGTTTTTCTAAATAATAAATTAAAGTGAATCATGATGAGCAATCATATCTATGTGATCTAAAATAAATTTAATTATGCGTTTGAAATGTGTGACCTGGTAAATCCTATAACCTGCTGCTGAAAAAGAGGATAAGCTAAATTATGATGGATGGGTTAGTGGGTGCGTGGGGTGTGTGTTCATACCACACATCAATGCAGGGTGGCCGCCTTACTAATAGATCAAGCTGGGATTCTTTGTAATCATTTGTGTCAAGTCACGGAAAGGCAGAACTGATAACTCACAACAGCAGTAGGCTTAATTAAAACAATGGTTGTTTATAAAAGAGGTCGTTTTAAAGCATTAAAGCTAATCGTGCATGCTGTTAGCATTATGAAAACCAATGGAGACCAAATCTAAGCCAATAGAAATATTTTTCTAAATACACAGAGACATGTGGTAGGCCTGTTGATTTGCATAATTTCTTATGCGGAAAAATTGATGTGATAGTGGAGCTGTAGGTTGCCAGATCTCTATTCATTTAAGATGCTTAATTCATATAAATCAGCAGTTTCAACAACCATGACATGTTCAAAGTCAGTAAAAACACTTTCTTCCCCATTCTGATGCTTAGTTTGAACTTCATAAGATCTTCTTTACCATGTCATGACCATATCATTCAGCCCTGACAAACGTTGCACGTTTTATAAAGAGAAATAATATATATATATATATATATATATATGGCAGCTGAGAAGGCCATTCTTTGTGTTCTATGTGAAGAATTTTCAAAACCTGATGAAGTCAGTAAAAAATATGTGTTTAATACTACAGAATATGCCGGATGTTACAGTTACTGCACTTGGCGCCCAGATCACAAGAGAACATCCCAATCGATTGAAGGGTTTTTTGGAAGCTAAAATAGAAGCATGCATCTTACCTAATTTAGATTTAGACTCACATACTGACTTTATTTGTATTTCATACTGTTTTGATACCCTGTATTGTCTGCATTTAATTACCATTGTTACCATTGATAACGTATATTTTTACAATAAAACCTACAAAAATCTTCTAATATCCTCAGTTGTTGTGTCTACCGAGCTGCATCGAACACATTTGTAAATTACTTTCCTTGAACCCATTGTGCAGTTCACTTTAATACCACATGCTTTATTTTGCTGCTGATTGTATCTCAAACCCTGTTGCATGCCGGTGCACACCGTTTCCAGGAAACATGGCGTTCAACCCGGAAACCGTAGCAAAATGTTGTGCACCATTTTGAACTTGAACTTGACTTTTACTAGTAATATCCAGCATCAAAAGTAGGTGGAAGCTACAAACAATTCTGGTAACTAATATGATCCACTGACTGAGTTCTACAAATTATTTTTGTAAGCTGCTGAGTGAGAGAAAATGCTACGTCTTATACACATGCGAAACTAATATTATTCAAGAGCAAAAATAGAATTTGGGTCCTAGGGCCACTGCAGCCTACATTGAAGACAAGAAGGATGTGATGTGGGCTAAGCATATGCATAAAACATTACTTTAGTGTTTATATCTTTTGACCTAAAATGGTATGCTAACTGAAACAATATTTGCTGTCTTTCAGAATACATGCTTGCGCACAAGAGCCTTTTGTCGAATCTTGCCAAAAGCTTTTTCATAATTTACTTTGCTCGGGAATTGTGAAAAATGCATTACTTAATTTTTTGACAGCTTATGCAAGAAATAATTTTTAAAAAATCTCAGTCAGTGTGTGATTCATCCTCAATCAGGTTAGATTTCCAACACTTGCGATTATTAATAGATGCTTGTGCTGATCAGCAGGACACCCAATAGTCTATTTCATACATTTTTCTTCTACAGTAATTCATGCCAAGTCTCTTGAATGATTGTGATCTTTAACATTCTCAGCACAAATAAAGGGAATGAGAGAGAAAATATGTTTTAAAATGATTGATCAGATGTGATTTATGAACCTCACTCAGAGAGTAAATGACTTATATTCACATTTTTGTACATTTACAAGATGTTGCACATTGTTTCTAAACTCCCTGAAATGCCTTGATTGTAGACACTTTTGGGGCTACGTTTAAAGGTGCAATGTGTAATATTTCTGACAGAAATGCAAATATATGATCTATAGCTATGTGTTCATTCAGTGGTGTATAAAAGGGGTGGTTGGTTGCGAATTAATTTTTTTCATTTTAAATAGTGTGTAATGTTGCTGTTGGTGCATGAATAGTATCTGCAAAGTTGCAGCGCTCAATGATATCGTCAAAGCAGAGATATCGTCTTTTAAAAATCAGGAAGTTTAAAATGCCTACAAAAAAGACTCGAATGGGACTACAACGGGTTTTAGACGCAACTAGCCCATACATTTACATCAACCCTCCCTCTGGAATATGCAAAAAAGGGCAAACGCGTACAAACATTTTGGACTTGAATTTGTCTATGTACTAATTTTGTAAATGTATTTTTCATGTATATATGAAGAGTTCAGATGCAAAAGCCTCTAAGTGCCATTTGAAATTTTCTTCTAAAATGATCATTTTTCTCAAGCTTGTATATTTAAATTCAGTAATTTCTCTTAAATAGCAACGAAGATTACCTATTAATTGTCATTTCAGTGAAATTACTGAACTTAAATATACAAGCTTGATAAAAATGATCATTTTAGAAGAAAATTTTAAATGGCATTTATAGGCTTTTGCATCTGAACCCTTCATATATATATTTTGGGGATATATCTATAGTATTTGTTTAAATAAAGAAACATACCTAGAGTGTCCGTGTATTTATAACTTGCCAATACATTTTTAAAATCATCCATGTCTGATTTCTTCCAGAAATACAAGACAGCTCTAAATCTGTCAAGAACATAGTTTTCCAGTTCCCTGAAACAGAGTGCATACTGTATAATTATAGACATTGACACCATTTGCATAATTTTCATTCTGGAGAACTGAGGAAAAATTCAGAAACAAATCAACAAGGACTGTGGATATAAACTTACACTTTGAGGAAATTGGTCACAAACTCCCAATATTTTGCTGAATCAAACTGAACTTTTGGAGGAAGCTTATCCATGATCATAGGAGGCCTTTGGACGGGGCATTGGGCAAGTCTTTGCGCCACTCTTTCCAGCTTCAACAAGAAAAATGACAACATTTACTGGAACAGTTACACGGTCATGTACACTTATGTAAAGTTAGTTTCACTTTCATGGACATTTAGTTTGTTTATCATCAGTTTACTGTCTTAGTTTCCAAAAGACTCTCATCACACCAGTTAGGCTTTTGGTTTATTTTGCTTTTATATGCTCAATTGTTTTCAGTTCCCTTATGGTCCGCTATTGTTTGTGCACAGCACACTGTTGGTTCATGCTACGTTGTTTTTAGCATGACCTGATTCTGAGTTAGTTACCCCTTTTGGCATTTCTTCTTCTGGACTAACGTGAGAGATACCAAGAATAACATTTAAAGGTGAAGTGTTTTTATTTTAGTCCAATTTAATGTGTAGAAACAAGTACAAGTAGCCTAAGACTTTTGTCAGTCACCTTGTGATTTTCTTTTACAAAAATACAATAAATTGCCATCAATCCTTAAAATATTTTATATTTTACCAAATGGCCTATTTTTGGGAATAATCTAAATAGTGTCCATATTGCCAGAAACCAATTTTCTTGCTTTTCCAGAGTGATTACATGGCATTTACAGCTCAGTTTAACTGGTTCTAAAGGGGGAAAACTTTGCAAAACCGAGCAAACATCCAAGTCAGCATCCAGTTTAAGTGAAAACAAATGAGTGACGAAAGCAGGTGAAGACAAAACATAATGAGTCCAAACCTGAGTGTAACACACACACTCCTGCTAAGGTCCTATGTAAATCACAACATACTGCGTAAATAAGTTTTGACCCCCATGCTAAAGTTGCCCAAAAAGAGGTATAAAAATCATCTTTTGGATATTGATCTTAATGCCTTAATTAGAATAATGAGGAAAACTCCAACCTTTAAGGAAACAAATTTTCTTTGTGAATGAATAATGTATCATAAATAAATAAATGTTTTTTCTTAAAATACAGGGTGCATAAGTCAGGGCACCCCTATGTTAAATTCCCATAGAGTCAGGCAGAGATTTTTTTTTTAAAAGCCAGTTATTTCATGGATCCAGGATAATATGCATCCTGATAAAGTTCCCTTGGCCTTTGGAATAAAATATCCCCACATCATCACACACCTTCCACCACACCTAGAGATTGGCATGGGGTACTTTCCATAAGATCATCTTTCAATGCAAATCAAACCAGCTATTAGGCTAACTGAAGTAAAACCATGCCAATCTCTAGGTGTGGTGAATGGTGTGTGATGATGTGGGGATATTTTAATTAAATCTATGGGAATTTAACATAGGGGTGTCCAGACTTATGCACCCTGTATTTTAAGAAAAAACATTTATTTATTTATGATACATTATTCATTCACAAAGAAAATGTGTTTCCTTAAAGGTTGGAGTTTTCCTCATTTTTCTAATAAAGGCATTAAGATCAATATCCAAAAGATGATTTTTTATTCCTCTTTTAGGCAACTTTAGCATGGGTGTCCAAACTTATTCACACCACTGTACATTTACAAATTGCATTCTGCATTCTTTTTTTTTTTTTTTTTGCATATTGCCCAATGTCTTATTTTTTAACATCAGATAACATTTTTTTTTACATCAGATTCCATATTTACATCAAGATGTGTGCATAAAACTATTTGTATTCAGTGCATTTCATAGGAAGTACTTACATTCCCATGGCCAGGAGTAGTTGTCCACAGCCAGGAGTTCATTGGGAGGAGGGAGTTTTTCAACTTCCCCCACAGTTGCATTGTAGTCATTTATGGCAACTTCCAAGGCTTTCTTCTCAACAGCAATCTTTTTTCTCAGTTGATGCCTTCGCTTATTCCCACCTACAATGAGAAACACAAAATGAGTGTGCATTCACACGATGACTACACAATAGCACCATACAAAATACAACTTCACAATATGCATGTATGTGTTATGATTATTGTGACAGATTTTGTGTAATCATTTTTGCATTTTTTCCAGAATCTATTTTAAACAATCATACATTTTTTTAAATAGAGGACAAAATTGGTAGGGCAGGACATCTCTGCACTTTGCAGAAATATTGGAAATATTTGGATATTTCACTAAACCTATTATGATTTTGACAGTTTTTCAGTATGCTGCCCTGACTTGTAGTAAACATACTTTTTTTTTATAAATGGGTTTGCTATTTTTACAATGTATAAATCAGTAGTGAATTCATTTTTTCACTAATCTGCATTACTAGTTGCCTTTTCTGCTCTCACCAGACTGACGATACAGCTGAAATTTTCGCTGTTTGATGCCCAAATATAGCCCCTCGATGGTCCTCTGCAGGTCATTTTGGATTGTTGCTTCTTTGTATGACAAAAAACAAATGAATGCCCATTTACAATCAGCCTCTTTTTAGATCCCCTGTATAAGAGCAGAGCCAATGATGCTTTAAAATATGCCATTAAATAATTTTTTCAACTTACCTGAGGTCCACTGTTCAACATCAGACACCCACTGCTGGACTGTGTCTTGCTGTAGAGATAACTCAGCGGTGAGTTTCTCTAGGTCTTTTGTTGCCTCTGCAATCCTTTGTACAGTCTGTCCAAAAGAAATGTCCATGTTGACAAATGCTGAGACAATTTAAAAACAAAAATGTTGTTATGCATATTTGCCTAGTAAGTACCTTGACGTATCTTTTGGCCAATGTCCGGTCAAGGTGTTCTGCCTTTCGCTTGTTCCAGCCACTTGCCTGGATTGTCAGCATGTCTGTGCGAACTTGACACACAATGAATGTGCAGTAATTTAGGTTCACAGTGAGGACCAAAGATCAGATACTACATTGATCATTCTCTAATATTTTCACATTAACCTGGAAATAATCATACACTTAATTAACGAGTCAGAAGATAAATTATTATAAAGAGAATCCTGATCAGTGTCTGTAAGCTGATTAGACTTATCTTCACCAATGCATTTCACCTATGCATGGAACTCTAAAATGCAAAGGCTGAGCATCAGTGTTCAAACCCCTTGGTCTCAATTTTGACACAAGTATACATGAAAAATGCTTACCGGCTTTTGACATGTACTTGGAACATATGGCTGCTCGGGAGAGGAAGCTGTTAACCTGTTCAACCTCCTCCCCGATTGTTGTTCCAGCTCCTTCTTGATTGCGTCCCCCCCATTTTAACTGTAACACATTTACATGAATGTAATCATTTGGAAAACAACAAGTAGGGGCAGAGGACAGACAATCATAACATGTGATACAAATGGTAAGAAATACATCTAATTGTCATGATTACCTCACACATCCATGAATGCGCTTTTGCATGCATGATGGAGAGAAATGGGCGCATATCCAGCAAGTCCTCCAACTCTGGACAGTGGTCCACAACTCTCTTCAGATATGGCCAATATTTGCAGACCACATCAGAGCAAAAGAACTGGACATTCTGTGAAGCTAGCTGTTTCTGGAGATATAATGGGTATGCAAAAATTTCTCCACGGAACATATTCAGTCCCTTCAGCAAAACCCCATGACGGCAGACAGCCACTTCAACACCTTCCTCATCTAGTTTACTCGCAGACTTGTTGGCGGACTCTCGTGCTGCGGTCCACTGACCCACACCACATCTCCCTTTTCCTGGATTCTTAAACAGATGAGGGCAAATACAGACATTTACACAGTTACATTTTATAAAATTAGCTGTAAATCATGGTATTATGGCATTTGATGCAGTAATGCCGCTCTATCACTTAAATAAACCAAATAATGTTTAAATTTTGGGGAGAAAAACTGGCAAGCATTCATAAAAATGTGAAATTGTGGTGTTACACATGAAGAAATATAAATTTAGCTTACATGTCCAGTTTTTCCATGGATGTAATCAACAAAGGAGGACACCTCAGCATCACTGGCCAAAAAGACTCCATCAAAAAACCCATCAGGTCTTGGTCTATAGATGTAGATGTGGGTCACATTTATTGTATAAAAGTAATTTGTACTTGATTTGTACTTTTCATTGTACTTGAATGTTACACACCCTGGCTGGCTTTTGAAACGATATAATTTGCGGTTACCATCCACTGCAACTGCCAACATGGTGGGTGTGCATGCAGGGCACTGAAAATGCTGGACCTGAGACAGCTTGTCAACCTCAAATTTAGCATAGGCCCATTCGAGGAAGGCCCTCTGCATTGTGTCCCCACATATCTTACCACTCTGAGAGCAAAAGTGAAAAAAAAAGGTTGGCTTCAGACAATGGTCAGGACGAAGAAAGGGCTCCATCAAGAAATATGTACTGAAACATTGGGGATTGTAAGAACAAGTCCTAACAATGAAACAGTTATTTAAAACGTAATCCAAATAAGAGATGATGAGTCCACTCACTCGCCCAAAGAGTTTTGTACGACACTCAAGCATGCTGACAAAAGCTTGTCTTGACATCCCTGGGGCAGTGATTTTAAGATCTTCATACGTGGTGAACAAGTCCACCATGTACAAAGTCTCAAAATTGACAGTGGCTGGCCAGTAACCACTTTCAACCAGATCACTCATGGTTACTGGCAAGGTTTTTCCACAGGAGCAGTTTACTGATGGAAGGAATAGGTTGTATCTTCCTGAAATTTCAGAGAAAGACAATTATCTATTGTTCACAAGAAACAAAAACACAATATGAAGAAATAAAAAAAATGTTACCATTCATTCCAACTAAAATAACTGGCTTTCCCCTGGAAAAGCTTGTTTGCCCAGTGGAGCAGTCGCAGCAGGGAGGAACAATTGGTAACATGCAATCTAAAAAGCAGAATTAGTTTACATATTAGTGTAAATGAAACAGTGAGGGTGTTGTTTCTATCAAACAAAACTTCATCCGTCATGTTTGTTGGAGTAAACCAGGCTTTGTGTAAGATGTAAAATAGTCTACACTCACCTAAAGGATTATTATAGGAACACCATACTAATACTGTGTTTGACCCCCTTTCGCCTTCAGAACTGCCTTAATTCTACGTGGCATTGATTCGAAAAGGTGCTGAAAGCATTCTTTAGAAATGTTGGCCCATATTGATAGGATAGCATCTTGCAGTTGATGGAGATTTGTGG
>JAOTRC010000034.1:32639022-32649999 GCA_027497675.1 Cyprinella lutrensis
CACAACAAGATGACATTTAATAATAGTAACAATTATTTAAGCTCCTTATTATGTAGCTGAATCTGTGCTGTTTTGCAGTTTTCAGTTTGTTTTGCCTCCAGCTAGTGCCGTGACGTAACTGTGACGTCGGCGCAAAAAGGGTCTATAGAACCTTTTCTTCTAAGAGTGTGTGGGTTTGAAAATGGTAAAACTCAACTGTTTAACTTTAATTGCATATCTGCACACCTCTGGTTGCACTTTTGCTTGGATCCAGAGGGGGTGCAGTTCTGCAAAAATTCAGAGACTTGCGCAATGCACCTTTAACAACAAATTGGAAGATGTGTTTTGTTTTTAGAATAATGAAAAAAAACAGTACAAATTTTAAAAATGAAAATGAAATACCATAAAATGTGAAGTCTGTAAATTATCAGATGATTTGTTTGATTTTTTTCTTTCTAAAACTGTACATTTAACAGTATTCTACTTTAAAAGGGCATGAAATGTCCTTATAGGTCTTTTTTTTAGTCTTTTACCATTCATTTATAATTAATTCTCGGTACATTGCAATAAAGAAATAGCATACATTTCTAAATAATATTGTGAGAAAATATAAATATATATGACTGGTGAAGACTGAAAAAAGCGAGAGGTTGTCATATGTATGGGATCTCATCAAGGGCATGATGGTTTTACTTTTCAGCAGGCTTCATTATTGTGAGGAGTGCAGGAAAGATGAATGGTGGATGAAAGCTGGACTCATCTTTGATGATGGATGCTTGGATGAAGTGATGTTAGATTGGCAAGGTATGAGTCACGCCAGCTCTATAGGCGAGAAATTACACCCTGTGGCTGCCACATTTAAGTGTGTGGATGCACTTCATTGCTGTTCGTTCACTGTATGCTTGTGTTCAATAGTCAAGGTCACCCGCCGATGAATTGTTATCTTATACGCTATTTAAAGCACCATTTACATGGAAATCCATGATCAAGTCTACAAGAGGACTTGATGTTTCATTGACGTTTAAATCATATGGCCAATTATATGAAACGTATTTTCGTCGTAATTATCTTCAATAGATTTATTTTTTTTCAACCAACAGTGAAAGTATTTCGCCGGTTATAAATAAGTAAAGATCTGCGGATGGTGTCTGTGCGCATGTAAAAGGTCAGCCACTGCGGTTATCAATAATGTACAGAATTCATCTGCCTCAGGCTGAAACTCAAGTTGAGATCATCGTTTACAGAGAGACAAATAAATGCCAGCTCAGACAGACATTTGTCAGCCCAAAATGAAAGCGGAGCCCTAGAGATCATGACAGTTATGAAACCGTTCCATTCCTTTCTTCCTTTCTTTCATTCTTTGTTCTTGTGAGACAGCTGGAAATGAGCAGCCAGATTCGGATTGAAATGTAATGTGATCTTGCGGACACTTTTTGTGTGTGTGTGTGTGTGTGTGTGTGTCAACTGTACCTGATTTGTCACCATCACCAGTTGCCAAAAATGAAAATTTTCCCAGACTTGACTACGGCAGAAGTATTGAGAAAGTTTGGTAACGCTTCCTTTTACAGTCCAGTTACCCATGTAAATGCTATGTACTTATTTTAGTAACTGCAATTACTGGGTAATACTAGTACTAACCCTGAACCTACCTCTAAACCTACCCCTGTTTCATGTACTTACCTTATATTAGCGAGTACTGTCTAGGTAAGTACACTGTAAGTACCCTGTAAGTACTGTACTGTAAAAGGAAGCGTTACCGGATAAACATGGGTGAATTCTCAATCTCAAAACGTTTTTTTCTTGTTTTTTTTTTTGTTTTTTTTCGTGGATATCGAATTGTTTAAGGTGTTTACATGAAAGCTTTTCAGTCCGATTGAGCTGTCAATCTGATCACTACTAGATATTTGCAGAATTAACATATTGTGTACAGTACAGTATGTACCTCATACTTCAAAAACAGTGAGGATTATGGTAGTATGCTAACCCAAAGCTAATCATAATTGCACGTTACATGCTTGATTTTAGTATTCTTTTCTAGCAACTTGCTCTTGTTCTTTACACTCGTGCTTCAGAGTAGTATTAAAGCCATACCACAGATGTGCTAATGGATGTGTAATTTAAAATCCATAAATATAGATACAATAACCCACATGCATTTGTGTTGTTTCAGTTTCAGTCTTGCCATATATGTGTGATGAGCTCTCGCAGTTTGGGTTGCATGTAGACTTGCTATAATTTTCATTATTCCAAGAGTGAGTGCTCTAAAACTGAGAGAGATTACCCAGCCTAGAGGGGGAAATTCAAGGTTAAAGAGGAGGCTTATAAAGATGAAGCTAGATGCAATATGGCTTGTGTGCACTTTACAAATTACTAGGTTTTGGACTCTGCGGGCTGTTGAGAGTTATTGTAAGCAGGATTTTACTCTTGGAAATGAATTGCCTTAGAGAAGAAAAGAAGAGAGCACACAAGCACCCAGCAACACTTTAACTGTTGCTGAATCAAAATATAAAGGATGACTATAAATTAAAGAAGTAAATATGAAAGAAGTTTTGATGTGCTTGATTTTCATCAAGTGGATCCTAATCAGTCCAACAAATACATCATGGCAAATCATAACTATTTTATGTTTTGGCGAATTAGTGGCAAGTTCATATACAGTTGTATGATCTGTTAAGGCCTGATGGTTTGGTTTAAAGACCTTCATTTAAAAATAAAAATAAAAAAAATCATACAAAATCACCACCTCAAAATAGTTGTTTTCTCATGAGACTGGGTTGATCAGTCACAATGTGACATATTGCGTAGACCAGATTATGTCCTCATTTCAACTGTTTTGTCAGACAAACCCCATTTAAAATGTACACTTGAAATACCCCAGTTTTTAAGTGAATTATTATGTCATTAACTTAACAACACTTTCACATGTTCACGGCTCTGCTAGATCAGTTGGTCACATGATATTTAGATGAGTAAATCCAATGGTAACACTTTTTTTTTACAGTCCGTGAACTATGTACTACTCATGATAATTACAATAACTGAGTAATAACTAGGTAACTAACACCTAATAATAACTAGTTAAGTAACACCTAACCTTAACCCATGTAGTTACCATATATTAACCTGTACTTTCTTAGGTAAGTACACTGTAAGTGCACACAATGTAAAATAAAGTGCAACTAATACAATGTTTGGTCACGCTTTAGATTTGGGTCCAATTCTCACTATATTAAGTATTTACTATGACTTTTGTCTCAGAAAAAATTCTAATTACTACGTATTAATATCTAGTAAGGTAGTTTTTATGAGGGATTAAGATGTGTAGAATATGATCATAGAGAATAAGGCATTAATATATGCTTTATAAGTACTAGTAAACAGCCAATATCCTAGTAATATACATGCTAATAAGTAACTAGTTAATAGTGGACCCTAAACTGAAGTGTGACCAAATATTTTATAGTTTTAGTTAGTTTTTCTTAGTTTTTTATTTTAATGTATAATTTTTATGATTTTATTTAAAAAAATTGCTTTTCGTACTGTACATTTGTAAACTCAATGCAGTTCCCTCACAGAACCCGGTTTGGGAAACCCTACTTTAATTTATTTATTTCCCCCAAATTGTCTCTCCAGTGTTATATTATATAGTGTCAAGGCATTTTGACATACTTCCACATTAAACTGAATATTCAACTCTAAGAAAATCAATTACAGAGACAAACATTTTTTGCTTTGGAATAATATGACTAATAAATCATCCACAAAAAAAAAAAACAGAAACGTATATCAAAAAGGCTTGGGTTCTACTTTTATATTGACCTTCTCTCTCTCACTTTCAATTTCGATCATTGCCACCTCTTCTTGTGCACTATATCTGTTGTGTGCTTTACTCTGAGATGGCAGAGATGGCTTCATCCTTGGAAATGAAATTTGTGTTGTAGGTTTTTTTTTTTTTTGAGTGTGGAAAGCTCCCATGGCTACTCATTCAAATGGGAAGAGAGGAAAAGAAGTCAAAATGGTTTCCTAGATCTGAAAAAAAAGTCACAAATCTACACAGACACACCAGTTGTGGCATACTGAAAGCCCCAAGAGGTGATACATGCAAGCATATCCTTCTTGTACAGCTCTTTAGTTGTTTCTAAATGGCTAGAGTAATTATTTCTCACATTTATCAGTGAAACAACTAAGGGCAGTTTTGATTTATATCTTAATTGCCCTGAATTATGCTTGCCTTACAGTAGATACTGAGCTCCCTACGGTAGAGATACCAGAATAGGGTATGTACTTAAAACTCAAAACCTCAAAGCACACATTTAAAATACGCATAATCACATATAGAGGCCTCATTGGAAATGTAATGCTGAGCAGTGGTGGTGGTGCTCTTTGAAGTGATAATGATTTGGATAGATTCTTGCTAGCTAGATAACTCCACAGTAGAGCAATTAAACCTGCTTTAAGGAAACTGCAGACACAGGGAAAATGTATATGAGGGAAGGGCAGGATTCCCAGATCTAAAGCTTAGAAACAACCTGTTGTGTTTTACAGTGCGGGGAATTGAGTCTGCAAAATAAATGACCAAATCCTTCTAAATTAGCTACACATTCCCAGCCTGGTCCCAGCAGACTCTCGTATATTTCATTTGTACAGAGAGTCAGGCATTGCTCCATTGACCAGCATTAACTTCCTCCTTGTAGGCGGGTCTGTTGAATTTTAAAACTTTTGGATTTGCCCACAGTCACTCTGAATCTGCCCTAACCAATCGCTGACGTTTGGTCGTGACTTACGACGATTCAAACTAGCGCACAACATCAACTCGTCTGTCGCAGCCACTCCCTTTGTTCCAGTGTTGTGCCTGAACGCGTTTAATGAACGATAGTTTTTTTTTGGCGAAATTGAATTGAACGTAATGTATTACTGCCAGATGAACATTACTGTGTTCGAGTTTATTCTGGTGTCTGTGAACGCATGCTCTTCTCAGTTTAACTTCGTACAATAGGGGTCCTAGATTTCTATAGAGCCTTCTGGGCGAAAACCCGGCCTTAATATGGTGCGAAAAAACACCCGATCTGGTGTCGCACCGCGGCCGCTGTCGACAAAGCAGCGAGCGAGGAGGCGTCGATTGTTTAAACAGATTTTATGACGAGGTCGGTGAGGATGGAAAAAAATCTTACATTTCTGTGCAAACTGCCCGTCGATAAAATAATTGTTTTTTGTGGTTGTATATGTACTGTGGCAATAATAAAAAAGAGAGCTTGCAACATATGGAAAAAAAGAACTATAAATGAACTAGTTCATATTTTGAAGTATGAACTATGAACTGAACTAGTTCATTTTAAAATGTGTGAACTGAACTTTGAACTAGTTCGTGTAGAAAGTGAACTTTCCCTACAATGCTCTGTTCGCTGATTGGACTGGTAAAAAAAAGACCGGAGAAAACCAAAGAATACAGCACAATCCCAGACGTAGTGAAAGAAAATGAAAGTTAAGCGAAAGTATGTAGGAGGGCGGAGCCAGGCTACCACATTCCAGTATCTTAGTAGCTATTTTTAAAGCTACACCTTGTGATTTTTACCCCCATCTAGCAGTGAAAAGGTATATAACCATCCAGTGAATATTGGTTTCTGTTCCTCTCAATTTCGTTTGAACTCCTCCGGTGGCCAATGTAGTCAAAGATTAACATGGCTTCCAGTTCGACTTCGTCCATGAATGTTAACTCAAACGTAAACGCGAAAGGCGAAGCTTGAATTAACGGGTATGTCCCTCTTTGGCTACCGACATTAGAACCCCTCACCCGTAAGTATTTTCAATGGCATATTATACACTCGCAAGAATACTTCATTATTTGAACAAAGTAAATATACATTATTGAGTACATATATTTTTGAAAGAACTAAGTGTTTTTAGCTAAGACTAAACTAAAAGAGTTACACAGTCTAGCTTTAATGACAAATGTGTAGCACAGCAAAATGCTACATTGCTAAGCTATCCTCTTGTACCAATGGGAATTTCAGTTAGTTCATAATGATCCCGTTCTAAAACGATTCGTCAAATCTCTTTGAGATGTTTTATGAAGTTTTTATTTAGGTATTTTTCGCAGTTTTTGCTTCCATGTGCAATGTTTACAACCCTACATAGCAATCATAGAAGCTATCAAACATGGAGGGATTTTATAGTCTTATTAGTTGTTTTTGGTGTACATTTGTTTAGATTCTCTTTGTTATTATCACAATGAACATTGTGCTGTTTCTTTTAATAAGAATCAGAGGACTAGATTAACAGGGCAAATCGGAGAGAGCGCAATCCCATAAAAATGCAGATGGGAGTGGAAAGTTCTGCACGTTACTTATTGATGACTCGCAAATTAATGAACACGGACGCAGCAGGATCATTTCATATAGCCACCTCAGTAGCTTCTCCAACACTGTATTACTTTTGCACTGGTGAAAGACCAGCACCATTTATTTATTTATTTGATTTTTTTTCTCCGATGTCTACCATTGAATAGATAGAATTTTAATCATCAGTTAATTTAGAGTAAGTGATTATAATGGACCTGGGGCTGCTTTACTTGAGGAGTTATTACACTACCGCTATTTTAGTCTCTTATAAAAGATTTTCTAGTTGAGGAGTCTTTGTATTTCTTTTTAATTAGCTGTAAAAGTCTCCATTGAGAATACTGGAATACTGGGGTGAGCACTCTCTCTCTCTGTCTCTCTCTTTCTCTTATACTTTTACATGGGCGTAGAAACCATCTGAAAATTTGGGAGGTGGAGCATATAATAAACCTAATCAGCATGAATATTAATTTAGTGGCATTCATTTACTGTTAATTTTGCACATGCAAAAGTAAACAAATTCACTCCTGATCCATTTTTTTTTTTTTTTGCTTGTAAAACTTCAACGTTCGGGCACTGTTAGCAGTTTGTTTCTGCTAGACGGAACACACAAAGTTTGAATATTGCGCCTGCAGTTTGTCACCATGCACCAATTAATGATTTTTTGGTAACACTAACACATTAGATTAGGCAACAAATGAAGAATTTGGTTGGAAAATGTTATAAATCCATTTTTATGAATTTGAGTAAACTGTTTTGAAAATGGGGAGATGAAAACCACTATTAACTGTTTCAAATTTTCACATAGTATTTGTAGGTTATAATAACAATTAAAAAAAAATCCAGGTTTTAATTTTCAATGATTTTATAAATAAAAACAGATTGTTTTTTTCCCTCAAAATGCAATAAATCCTTTATTTATTTATTTATTTATTTTATTTGTTTTCTTGTGCATACTATAAATCCATTGCTTTAATCAGTATTTAGTAACACTTTATGGTAAGGGTACATGTCATGAAGTATCATGAATTCATTTATGAATGAATGCATGAATTATGCATTCATTCATACATTAATATCATCAAGAACTAACAACGTTTTTTTTTAACAGTTCAAAGTTTTTCATTCATGACTTCAACACCTTGAACAACACCTTAATTAAAACATTAACTAAGATGAGCACATCATCATGAATTATGATTTATTAAGCATCTAACATTACTTCTGCATGTCACTGTTGTCAACCTTGGGACGTCGCCTCTGAACTTTTTTGACGGCGATCAACTGTGGCTTTCTCTTGCTCGGTTTTCATTGACTTTGAATAAAACAACTGAAAGTTTTTCAAAAGATCTCTTGGGTCAGTGTGTCTGCGTGACAGAAGTTTGATGCTGTCGTGTGAAAACAAGCAACAGCCGGCATTTCCTCCTCCTGAGTGCCTCATCTTCTTTATCTCACGTAAATGATTCGATTTCAATGTCACGTTCACCCATGAAGGATGCCTTACCCGCCGCAGGTTCACCAATGCTCTCAAAATTATTCATTTTTTTGGTTGTTTGTTGATCGAAAAGTACAAAATAGATGGGTAAACCTTGGAAGCCTGAGTTAAAGCGCTGCCGTTACTGTTTGCATTGCGTGGAATGGTGCATTGTGATTGGTTGAGCGGATGCATCGCGTTTTGCAGAGAAGGGAGACTGGCGTTTTGTCTTGGTTTGGAAAGAAAGGGAGAAAACATTACATAACACGGCGGATATCGCATTTTACGTAAAATTAAATTTTGACTTTTTAATACCGACCAGATACAATACAGATTTTTGCAGTAACTCATTTTTTTTTAAATGGCGTTTTTGAACCAAATTCTTCAAATATTCACTTTTAACTGGAGGTTTCCCTCAATAAACTCCCAGTTACTGCTTATTGATAGCAAGTATAGTAATTTCTGTAGTGGTTTAGATATTGTTAAATAAAGAGATGTGAGATCAAAATGAGTGCAGCCTATTGGTTGTGAGCAGATAGTGTAACCTGGAAGAAACAAGAAAATAATTATGTTTACAAATATTAAATTTGGGGGAAAAAATAAAAATTAAAATGCTTTGGTCACACTTTACTTTAGGAATTTACTTTATTCCAGTTCTCATTATTAACCATTAACTATGACTTTTGCCTCAATAAATTCTAAATTACTACTTATTAATTGCAAGTAAGGTAGTTGTTGTAGTGGTTATGTATGTATATTAAATAATACATAAGGTTTTAAATTTACATGTAACATTTTAATTGATAATTTATTGCAATTTATGAGGAGTGTGTGGCCATCCCCAAACCTTAAAAAAAAAATAAAAATAAAAATAAAAAAAACGGGAAAGCAGAAGCAGAATTCTCAAAAGTGCCGATTGTGGCGACGGGCCATCAATAATCTTGGCAGGACGCATTTGGACCGGACGTTGAATATCCCTGCTGTAGCGTGTAGGCACCCTTAAAGTCATTGCTGTGTGTGGCCACTGGCCATTATAATAGTTGTTTCACCCCTGCACTCTCTCTCTCCCTTTTCTCTCTTCTACCTCCCACACAGTCTCTAAGTCTCTTGTGCTCTGAAACTGACGACCTGAAGCTTTTCTTGTGGGAGGATTTCAGCTGTCAGTTTTTTTAGGCTTATAAAGGGAAATAACATTTAACCTCTAACAGTTTCTATGTTTTCTGAAAAGGTGTCCTTTCCGGAACATGTCTTAAAGGCTTTGGAGCTATTGTTTTGTGCATGTGTGTGTGTGTGGGTGGTCCTGGTATTCCCAACGTTATGGGGACCTCATGATGAAAAAAGCTTATAAATTGTACAGAAGGATTTAATTTTCAAAAATCTGAAATTGTTTTCTCCGATTGGTTGGTTGTAAGGGGATAGATTGTGTGTCAGGCAGTTTTACATTAACTCACACAATACCATTAGTATCCTTAGAATACTTCCACAAGGTTTGGGTTCAGTACAGTATATGGCGTGTATCCATGGATACCTGCTTAGGTAATAATCCAATTAGCTATAAACGTAATTGTAATGTCACCATTCACTAATGGCTCCATGCTAGCTGAGTGTCTTCCTTTCATTCTGTGAGGTTTTTCCACCTTTATGTTGGGCATGTGTCTTTTAAAACAGGGTTGGAAGCCTTGGTGAGATTAAAACGGGACTGAAATGCATTTCTTGTATAGAAATGCCCTTGTTCAGGTTTAATCTTTCAGCTTGCAGAGCTTTTTCTGCAATCATGTTCTCCTTTAAATGTTACATCGAATGGTTAGCAGAGAACCTGGTGTTAAAAATGCTTTATGTAATTGACAATATTCTGGGTCGGTGATGCGAGGTGAAAGCTGTTGTAGGATTTGGATTATGTATGTAGTATAATACATGACAAGACCATGGGTTGTTTTTGTGTGTGTGTGTGTTTTTTTTTTTATGATCATCATATTTTCAGACAGCAATGTGCATGACATTGTAGCCAGTTTCCTTTTTTTATTTTTATTGTTTTATTTTTATAAACAGTTGGAAGAATGTTTAATAGTTAGATTATAATTTACTTTATTTAATGTTACCAGTATAAAAAAATAGAAAGAAATGTTGTACAACTTCTGAAAAAGTAAAAAATAAATGTGGTTACACTTTATTTTATGGTGATGTAGTTCTTACTTACTCAAATAAGTACTGAGTGATATTATGTAACTATGTGCTTACTATAGAATTACCATTTGGGTTTGGGCTTCGTTAGTTACTTTTAATTATACATAATCTACTGTTATTATTATAGTAAGTACATGTAGTAATTTGTAAATACGTCACCTTAAAATAAAGTATTACCAAAATTGTACATATTTTATTTAAAGCTGCAGTCCGTAATTTTATCCTTGTTGTCGCCATCTCTGTTCGAAATCTGCAATTGCAGTTATATGTGGACATATAACTGCAATTTCAGACGCAAACTTCAGTGCAAACTGCAAACTGTTGAAAGGGTTTTAAACAATTCTGGACGATGAATAAGGGTCTTATCATGCAAAACGATTGCTCATTTAAAAACAAAATAACAAAGTTTAAGTTTTATAAGCTCAAATGCTCGCCTTGCTCTGTTCTGTGCGACTCTCCTGTTCGAACTCGTTCATCAAAATGAACAAATCTTTTTTTCGTGACTCTCCTGTCCGAACTCGTTCATCAAAATGAACAAATCTTTTTTTCGTGACTCTCCTGTCCTAACTCGTTCATCAAAATGAACAAATCTTTTTTTTCGTGTCATTTGGTTCATTCAATGAACGAAATGAACAAATCTTTTTTCGTGACATTTGGTTCATTCAATGAACGAAATGAGCAAATCTTTTTTCGTGACATTTGGTTCATTCAATGAACGAAATGAACAAATCTTTTTTTCATGACTCTCCTGTTCGAACTCGTTCATCAAAATGAAACAAATCTTTTTTCGTGACATTTGGTTCATTCAATGAATGAAATAAACAAATCTTTTTCGTGACTCTCCTGTTCGAACTTGTTCATCAAAATGAACAAATCTTTTTTCGTGTCATTTGGTTCATCAATGAACGAAACGAACAAATTCACTCGAAAAAAGATTCCTTCATTTTGATGAACGAGTTCGAACAGGAGAGTCACGAACGCGCATCACAGAACAGAGCAAGGCGA
>JAOTRC010000034.1:33319958-33332624 GCA_027497675.1 Cyprinella lutrensis
GTGTTGCGAATTAGCCTTGGCTATAAACACTATGATACAGGCATCGGATTGTTCTTTATGTAATAATCTATGTTTTTTGTATCTGTCCCTATTCAAATAAACAGTAAATAAATAAATAAATAAATAAATAGACCTACCTACAATTTAGTTAAAGTAATTAGATTTAGTTGAGACACTTTCACCCAAAAATGAGCCTCTTATGTGTCTGTTGAACTCAAAAGAAGATATAAGAATGTTCCACTGTTTATGTTCATAGAATGAATGTCAATGGGGTCCAAAACAATACTGGACCCCACACTCTTATTGTATGGACAAAAAAATATATGGTTCAAAAAAAAAAAACTGAAGAAAAAAAAAGGTAAATATAACTTTAGGACATATTTGTCACCTTAAACTTAAAGTATTTCAGGAAAGGGCACTCAATTTTAAAGATGAAGTTAAGCTCTGTGAATCTAACCTTTTCCATTTTAAAAACACATAGGCCTAAAGATCATCATCTATATTCAAAACGGTATTGTGTGAAGGACTAAGCCATTTTAGTAACATATTTTAAAACATAGCAGATGGAAAAAAAAACATTGTTCCCATTCAGCACAAGCTAAATGAAAATACCACCACCAGACAAGAAAATCCTTTACTTCCTATATCCTTTCCGACTCAGACATATGGCAAAGGATAATGCGTAACTTCCCTTTGAAGTTGTAGAATACTCTGTGTGTGTTCGACTGTTTGAGAATATCTTTGTCTTTGGCCTGTATCTTCAATTACTCTTTCGTGTCAACGTCCACAAAAGACCCTCAGCCCTGACGACTCTGAGAACTCTGAAATATTAAGCCCCATTTTGTGGAGGTGAAACTGGAGAGAGCAGCTCTATCTTTCTATCTGTTCGCTGCATAATCAGACCTGTCTGATACCTCAGTGCCTCTGAAAGGCTTAGAATCTCCAATATCACTTGCCTTTATAATCTAACATGGCCCTGCATGTAAATGGCTATATAATACTCCTAAAGAAAGGCTTTTCCCACTGGTCAAAATCCCCTACGGCCTCACATCTCCCCAATGTATTCGATACGACAAGAAAATATGCTTTAGCTTGACCTATTCGAAAGCTGCCATATTCAATGTCTGTGCTTGTGTGATTCAGGTAAAGGAGTTTTCCGGTTGGAAAGTGTATCGCAGGAGGGTTGCCTCTCAGCAGACTCGTCCGGTCTATCTCTGGCCAGCTGCGACCCCCCGTCTGCCGCCCTGCTTTGGAAATGGGTGTCCCGGCACCGTCTCTACAATCTGGGCACCAATCGATGTCTAGGGATCAACGCGACCAAGCAGCAGCCTGTCGTTGGCATCTACGAGTGTGATGTTTCCCTCACAACCATGTGGTGGCGCTGTGGTGGCAGCATGTTGTATGGAGCGATGAATAATAAGCTAGCGGTGGTGGACTCAAAAGTGGTGGTTAAGAAAGCCGTTCTGCAACAGTGGAGGATTTATGGGGCGGCTGGTGAAGGGCCGTGCGCTTACCCGTACGAAGGCAAGATGTCTTCCGACACTTTTTTTCAAATTGGGATCAATGACAAACAGGAGTGTCTACAGTAAAGCAAAAGTAAAAAATCTAGTTTAAAGGCGCGTTCACACCTCGAATAATAACTATAACGATAACTATATTAGCGTTCACACCTACACCAAAAACACACGTGTGGTCCTTGTTGATTTAATATGGTTCTGAAAAACCTACAAGGCATTTTCAAGAACAGTTTCAGATTATTGAATCCGTGGAACCATAAAGTGAAAAGTAATAACATAGTTTTCTTACGTTTTGTGTACACGTGAGTGTTCACGTGCACTTTTTAAAAACAAAATGAATTATTTATACTCAAATCATTAATAACCACATGACATTTTCAAATCTGAACTAACTTTGCATTGCAAAAACAAACACACTAAAAAAGTTTATTTGATATTTTAAGGGACCTTAAGTTCTTGTACTCATTTCCTGTTTTATGTCTTTTTCTACATGGTTTTGCATGTTGGTTGCACCACATGACTTTGATTTGGCAGAACTTAAAGGGTTAGTTCACCAAAAAATGAAAATTCTGTCAGTATTTACTCACCCTCATGTTGTTCCAACCTCGTAAGACATTCGTTCATCTTCGGAACACAAATTAAGATATTTTTGATGAAATCTGAGAGTTGGCTTCTTGAGGGATTGAAACTTGCCGGCCTCGAAAAGTTATTAAAGACATCGTTAAAATAGTCCAAGTGACTACAGTGGCTCAATCTCAACTTTATCAAACGACGAGAACACTAGTATAAACTAGTGTAATTGAGTCGAGCGACATCACACGCTCACTATTAGCTGGTCATGTGTGTGATGTGTGTGACGTACTACAACAGATCATACGCAATTACACTAGTTTAACTGACTAAAGGTGCAAATAGAAGGAAGTGAATAGTTGAAATAAAGTCATTATTTATGTTCTCGTCACTTGATAAAGTTAAGATTGAGCCACTGAAGTTACTTGGACTATTTTAACGATGTCTTTAATAACTTTTTGAGGCCGGAAAGTTTCAATCCCTCAAGAATCCTATGGACTAGTATGGAGGAGTGATCCAGCTCTCAGATTTCATCAAAAATATCTTAATTTGTTTTCCGAAAATGAACGAAGGTCTTGCGGGGTTGGAACAACATGAGGGTGAGTAAATACTGACAGAATTTTCATTTTCGGGTGAACTAACCCTTTAACAAAAAACAAAAAAACAAAAAAAAAATGTTAATCTTACCAACCCTAAACTTTTGAAAGGTGGTATATTGAATGATTACCACAGTCATGTCATCACTTAGCATAGTAAGTGAGCAACAGTGTTTTCATTTGGGCTTGTTTGGCATTAGATTTGGGCTGTACTAAAAAAAACAATAGTTTCCAACCCATCATCAACCGTTCAGTTCATTTAATTCATATGGCAAGGTCAGAATATAGCTCAGGGCCACGGATAGCACTGGATTCTGCAGTGTTTTAAATCTGGCTCCTATTGGCTGTTCTTGAAAGGATCAGACTGGAAGTAGCATGTGTGGCAAACATGGCTAGAATGACCTGACCGTTTCTGATATCACCAGAAGATCAATACAAAAAGTAATGTTTTGTGGAATGAGTGTTGCTGGTGGTTGGATATGAGGCGAGGTGGGGTGTCGGGGTGAATGTGTTGGTATTCCGTGATAAGCGCCAATCCCGTCAGAGCGCACAGGGGATTACAGGGGTTTACACATCCAGAAATACAGATAATGGGGTATTTGTAATCAGAGCCGAACCATCACAAAAAAAAAAAAAAACATTTGCCTTACCAGGAAATTTTCCTGCTGGTATTTATATGGAGATTACTCCTGCTTACATTACTTTAGCATCACTTTGAGATTGAATCAAATTTACAGCCTGTGAATAAAATGACTTTGTTTTGCCACATGTCCCTACTTTATTTGAAGTGTCCTAGAATCATAACTATTGAAAATGACAATTGAGTTTAAAGGGATACTCCACTTTTTTTGGAAATAGGCTATTTTACCATTTGTTTTACCATTTTCAAATCCATTCAGCAGATTTTTTTTTTTATATTTAGAAGAATATCGGTAACCAGACTGTTTCTTGTCTCATTGACTTCCATAGTATATTTTTTTCCTACTATGGAAGTCAATGAGACCAGAAACTTTCTGGGTACTGATATTCTTCAAAATATCAGAAAATCGGCTGAATGGATTCAAAAACGGTACAACCCAACGGTTTAACTCTGGGGGAGTGGTAAAATGAGCCTATTTCCAAAAAAAAAGTGGAGTATCCCTTTAAATTGGAGAAATATAAAACTATTGATTTGCAGATGTTTATTACATAGAAACAATATATTTTAAGTTGATTGCAAAATATGCAAATATATACAAATTTTAAGTAGTTGGAGAGTGTAGGGAGACTATTACTGTATAGCATTTGCTTCATTTGAGAGGGCGTGAGCTAAAGGCTCTTCTACCATCATTTTGTTGACGCAGTTCTTGGATTGCAGAGATTTCTTTGCAGAATCACAGGTAATGTAATGTTAATTTATTTAAACATAAAATGAATTGAGCTGATGGCTTCAACAAAAACATATACCATCAATTAACAAATTAGTAGGCCACAGCACATCTTTATTTAAGGGTTTATAAGTTATCATTAAAAATCAATTCTGCTATAGAGAAAATAAGCGTGTTTTTACACTTCCAGATCCCAAAAGTTTCACTCTATAGAGTTTGGTGTCAGTTCATGTTACTAAGCTCATGAATCACGATACTCCTAATAAGCACAATTATAAGCAGCACCCGCTCCACTTTAATTGCACACTGTTGTGAACAAGACAAGTGGATTGAATATTAACAGTGTTGTTGGACTGTGTATCATCACCCTTGGAATCCCGCTCAGCCAATCAGATTTGAGAACCGGAACTGCTATAAACTGACATATATATCATCTACAAGTCGCCACCAAAGTCGTTTATCAGAATAATAAGTGCCAGGCCATTCGTCCTTCCGAACAGACAAACGTGATGAGAAAGAGAAATGTAACCATTCACTCAATCATTCACCCCTCAAAGGTGCCTTCCAAGATCCATTTCAGTGCGCATATTGCCCATGTTGTGTTTCACGCAAGGACACATCTGCTCCGACCTTAACGTTCACTGTAGTCTTTTCAAACCACAGCCTCCATTAAAGAAAACCTCCCTTCTTTTGGTTGACCCCAATTCAATGGCACGCTTCACCCATCGCCATTTTTCCCAGGATCCTCCCCCCTCCACCATCAACTCAATTAAAGTAACCTGTCTGTGATCTGCTCTTTCTCTCGGTGAAACTGACAGCTCCGAAAGGGTCATCCTTATTAGCTCTGAATGTACAGGGGTCACAGGCTCACCAGGAGTGTTCGCTCTATGATGTAAGCGGGGACTGTTTCAATTCATCACTGGAATGGGATTAGGTCACCAACCTCTGCACAGCATTACTGAACACACACTAGCCATTCCATTATGTACATTTTGACCCTGTGATTTGTGGTTGTTGGTATTTTTTAAACAAATTTAAAGGGTGTCTCTTCCATACATTTTAAAAGTTGAAAGTTCTGTCATGATTTATTCACCCATTTTTATTCATGTCATTAATAACCTGTATGACTTCCTTTATATATTTTTGAAGAATCTTGGAAACAGTTTTGGTTCCCATTGACTTCCATTATATGGACAAAAATACAATGCAAGCCAATAGGAATTGTAAGTGTTTGCTTACAAACCTGCATGACTTTCTTTTTTCTGCATAACTCAGAAATTTGTATTTTGAACAATGGTTGTAACCAAACAGTTTCGATTTCCACTGACTTCCGTTATATGGACAAAAATATGATGGAAGTCAATGGGAACCAAAACTGTTTGGTTACCAGCATTCTTCAAAATATCTATTTATGAGTTCTGAAGGGGGAAAAAAAGTCATGCCGGTTTGAAATGACATGAGGATGAATAAATGATAGTAGATTTAAAGATTTTGGGTGAACTATTCCTATTCCAAAGCACGCTTGTTAAAAAGGAATGGATATACAATGGTAAATGGACTGCATTTATATAGCGCTTTCATGACCAAATTGTCACCAAAGCGCTTTATGACATGAAAAGCGCATGTCATGTCATTAATAACCTTTACGACTTTCTTTATATATTTTTTAAGAATGTTGGAATTAGTTTCGGTTCCCATTGACTTCCATTATATGGACAAAAATACAATGAAAGTAAATAGGAACCGTAAGTGTATGGTGACAAACCTGCATGAGTTTCTTTTTTCTGCATGACTAAATTTTTATTTTGAAGAATGTTTGTAACCAAACAGTTTCGATTTCCACTAACTTCCGTTATATGGACAAAAATATAATGGAAGTCAATGGGAACCAAAACAGTTTGGTTACAAACATTCTTCAAAACATCTATTTATGAGTTCTAGAAGAAGAAAAAAATAGTGAGGATGAATAAAGGATAGCAGATTTAAAGATTTTGGTGAACTATTCCTATTCCAAGGCACGCTTATTAAAAATGAATGGATATAAAACGGTAAATGGACTGCATTTATATAGCGCTTTCTTAGACCCAATGATTACCAAAGCGCTTTACATTTGCTTCAACCTATTCATGCACTCATTCATACACCATGATATATGTATGAATGTCATTGTATTAAAGAAAATGTCAAACCAAATGAAATTTCTTTAAAAGAAAGCACACTTTTCAAGCAAAGTATTTCATTAAAATAGTTAAAAATGGCATTGATATACTAAAAATGTAAAAATAAAAAATAAATAAACATAATGTAAAAATGGCATCGATATACTGCTAAAACAGTCACATTTACATGTTACATTTATCAGTGATTTTGTTATTATGTAGCCACTATATTTAACAGAAATCTATTCACCAAACATGCACCCATCTGCAACAAGAAATTTTTTCATGCCTTGATTCTTTGGGTGCATTTGTCAAGAGTTTACTCCTTAAACAGAAATGAAGCATTAAACTAGATAAATGGATATTTAATTGAACCCCCGGGCAGCAAATTAACATGCTACTTTTTTAATGAAATGATATTAATTCTCATTATTTGTTTGGCCCGTGGTGTCGCTCTCTCTTACGTGCTAGTCAGTACACATTCAAAAGTGGTACAGTTTTATTTGACTGACGTATTCCACCTCCAACTTTTCTCACTCAGTTGGTTTTCCTGTTTTAAATGATGTGATGTGTTTTTATGTAAATTATGGGCACCAAGTACAACTTTCCAACTGAGAATTTATTGAGAACAAAGATGCTGCTCTGACATCCTCTGAAGATAAAATTGGGGGTTGATCTAACAGCATTTACATTTTTGTTTGCTTGCTGCGAAACACCTCCGAACACTCCATCACTTCATGACAGCTAAATTTAGGGTTGTAGCTACTGACTATCAGATTGAGTCACGTCTATATTTACAATATCTACACTTTAAACAAAAAACCATGGGTCAAACCTCTTGGGTGCTTTCTCATTCCTCTCTTTTATTTTCACTGTTTATCTTTTACATCATGTTTTTTTGTGTTGTCTGTTTTCCTAAATTATGCTCTTTCTTCCACCTTTTCTATCTTGCATGCACACTTTTCTCTCTCTGCATGGCTTGGCTGCATGCTGTAAATTGTTGTGATGGAGTGTAGCTCCCTGTACCCAGATACAAAAAGGTAAGTTTTATTACTCTTTATTGACTATTTAGCAAGCAAATTTCCTGCCTCTCCTCCATTGTGAACCTCCATTGACAACAACTTACCCGCGGACTATCTGAAGTGTGCAAAAAAAAACGATTACTATATTAGAGCCATAATTACATTTTTAAGTTTCATTGATCTTTACATTGCAGAAAATAATGTACACTGGTAAATTCTAGCTGTATAGACATATCCTTTGTGTTTGTTTCCTTGTGTGTCATGTTTATATCTGTTTTATGAGATGTAAAACTTCCTGTGACTCATTTGACATCATTTTTTTCCCTTTACTGTTGGCATTTTTCCTTTTTGTTGGCTCACTCTTTGTTCCACGACCATTAAGACAAAGTGCTTACCATGAGCAGATGTAAGCATAATGTTAAATAATGACTGTTCATTAAGTATTTATGAAGAATGATGCATTTATCACAGGTTAGTTCGTTTCTAGTTCTTTGCTATGTAAAGGTACATTTCACCTTTGATTGGCTATTTTTTCACAAAGAGGCTGCATCGCTCTCATTTGTTATTTTGCGAGTAGGTGGGTGTTTATATGCATGTGGTCTTCAGTTTAGGAGGCCAGAGATGTCTGTGGCCATGTCTCGCCCCCATACATATATTCAAGGCTTAAGAATGAGATGAATGTTATGAGCACTTTCACTCCCGTGTGTGGGTATTAATTTATCTTTGTGTCTGACATGGAGCAAAGCAGCCGCCTGTATAGTGCACACTACCATAAATCAGGTAGAAAGATAGTGTGTGTATGGGCGGGCAGGCTTGCGCGTGTTTGTGTGAGGGGTTTGGCTATACTTGAGGGCCAAATTTCCTCATTTATATGGTGAAATATGATGACAACCGAATAGTCAGGACATTTTACTGGTCCTCTCTAATTAAAAAATGCTTATAAATCAGCCAAAACATGTTTAGTATTTTTCTGTGATGTTTTGGGGTAGGGGGTATAAAATGTCATTAACTTGATATCAAGTCAATGGAAATCTTTGTAATGTCCTTATACAATATAATATAATGAAACAAGTGTGTGTGGTCTGGTAAACCCTACAAAGATGACAAAATCCGATCCCCTTGAGGAAAACAGCTTATAAATTATACTAAGTGTTTTTTGAAAATGTAAATCTGCATAATGTTTTCTGTGATTGGTTGGTTTAGGGGTAGGGTTTGTATAAAGGGATGGAAGATACAGTTTGTACAGTTTAAAAATCATTATGTCTATGGAAAGTCCCCATAAAATATGAAAACACAACTTGTGTGTGTGTGTACTTGTACAACTATCTTTCTGAGGACCAGTTTGAGTTTTAGACCATCGGTGTGAGGACAAAGAGTAAAGTGAGGACAATTTGGCCAGTCTTCACTCTCTTAGACTAGCCTGGCTTCGCCCTCATAGGTAGTTCTGCTCAATTTTAATTTAATCTGGGATTGTGGTGTATTTTTTTTTTTTGTTTTTCGCCGGTCCAATCAGTGAACAAAGGGAGTGGCTGAGAATGATGGTATTGATGTTGTGCGCTAGTTTGAGTTGTTTGAGTAGTCATATGTCACAACCAAACGTCAGCGATTGGTTTTGGCAGATCCAATAGTTTTAAACTTTAACAGAGTACCCGCCTACCAGGAAGTTAACGCTTGTCAACGAAGCGAGGCCGACTCTTTGTACAAATGAAATGTATGAGAGTCTGGTGGGACCAGGCTATTCTGAGACCCCTTTAAAGGCCTGTTTGAGGGTCAAGACTTAGTTTTAGCGATACGGCGGTTATAAGGTTAAGGAGAGGGAAGCTACACTGTGTAACTCTTTTAGTTTATTCTTAGCTAAAAACACTTAGTTTTTTCAAAAATATATGTGCTCATTAATGTATATTTACTTCATTCAAGTAATAAAGTATTCTCGTGGGTGTATAATATGCCATTGAAAATACATACGGGTAAGGGGTTCTAATGTCGGTCGCCATGTTGCTCCTCCATCTTTAAAGTACATTAGCCAAAGAGGTACAAACCCGTTCATTTCAAGTTTCACCTTTCGTGTTTATGTTTGAGTTAACACTCATGGACGAGGTCGAACTGGAAGTCATGTTAATTTTGGACTACATTGGCCACCGTAGGAGTTAAAATGAAATCGGAATTGAGAAGAACAGAAACTAATATTCATTGGATGGTCATACCTTTTCACACTCGAGAGGGGGGTAAAAATCACACAGTGTAGCTTTAAGGCCATTGCACACTGAGTCCGAAAATTTCGTATGCCTTTTTTTCGTGTTCGATCTGCCTAATAATTCGTCACATACAGAAACCTTGCACGCCGAGTCCAATGCGTATTTATTAAACCTTTGCGGAAAAAAAATGCACAAAAATACAAAATGGATTCGTCAAGCAGTGGGGATGATTTTGTTGCCCTCTCTCTTATTGAAAAAAGAAGAAAGAGAAAATATTGGGTCCATTCAATCCTGAAATTGCACAGAGATGAAGGAGAGTTCCACCTCCTTATCAAGGAGTTGCGAATTTATACCGATGGCAGACAGAACTGCTGTATAGGCTACAGGTTATATATTGTACCCAAATAATACATTAGTCATCGAATTGCTCAATCACACCTTAATCGATCCAAAATTTTGATCAGATTGAAAGGGGAAGTTTATTCCTTTTCTAATCCTATCGAGAGAACAAATAAACACTTGATCGAATTGAAAACCGAAACTAAAGACGCATGTGCAATGATGTGCGGAACGAGCTCCCCGGCCCTGAATTGTCAAAAAAAACCTTTCAAAATGCTGGCTGGGGATGCGAAAAACGCAGAAAATTGAACCCAATCCAAATTTTTTAAATGATGGGCGAAAGTTTCAGGAGGCGGTGTGGAAGCGTGATTGACATAATGTGAGGTTGAATTTTTTTTTTTTTTTTTTTTAACGTGCAAAAATTTCGGATGCTAATATCGGATTCAGTGTGCAATGGCCTTAAGGGTTCAGCTAAGGTACTTAGTTGTGATGGGCGAGGTTAGGGTGGAGCTAGAGACTACATTGTGACAATGAATGCCCTCACAACGATAGATGTGTGTCTGTGTGTGTATGTGGTTAAGGCTCTTCACTCTTGTCATGTATTGTTTAATATAAGCTAGCCCTCACAGCTATTCAACACCCTTGATCAGGAACTTTCAGGAAGTTCAGATCAGGATGCATTTAATTGATCAAAAGTGACATTAACTTTACTTTACTACTTTAACTTTAAAAGTATTAGAAACTAAATTAAAATGTCTGTTCATCATAGAATCCTGATAAAAAATTATCATAATTTCCACAAAAATATTAAAAGCAAAATGATTTTCATCACTGATAATAATAATACTGTATTATGTTTCGTAAGCACCAAATCAGAAAATTAAAATGATTTCTGAAGGATCAGCTTTTCTCAACAATTTGCATGTTTAACGCCCAAGCGTTGCATAGGTGCTGTGAAGTACAAAAAAAAAAATCTTGTGTTTGAGGCAGTTGACACCACTCAAACAAACATATAAGAGGCTCTATGTACACTCTTTGAAGATAGTCAACCTACAAATAACTATTTACTCTCTCAGCAATAAACTTATATAGGAGAAAGTGTTAAACAATCCCTGGGTCCTACGTATTAAGATGTTACTCTCGCATTTATTCTCTCACTTCCTCCCCCCCTGTGTTTATCAGGCCCACCTCCAGCCTATACTAATGTTTTTCCGTAGTGCATTATGGCTATGTACTAGGTGGCTCAATGGCATTTGGAGCCCGTACAGCTCTCACCCATTGAGAGTCATCTGTGCTGGAACCTCCATCTGCTCTTGTGAAACACGCTTGATTTCGACCAGCCCTTCGCGTTCACAGAATCTTTTCTTTTTTAAGTGCAGACCTTCTCCAACAGGATGTTATTGCGGAAGAATAAAGAGACATAATTTGGCAGATGAAACATTTCTGACTAGTTAGCCGTTGATTGTGAGACGGGGAGGGAAATGCAATTTTTGGCAGCGGTAAGTAAAGCGGTATGAATGAGTGGGTGCGCACGCGGCTTTCACAGGCTCTCGCTGATGTGTGCCGCCCATCTCCTTTCACACTGGTCATTTCTCCTGCTTCCCCATAATTATGATCAACCATCCATTCACTGGCAACACTGCAATCGGATGCCCCATAACACATTTATTGTTGGCTTGGTTCTCAGGAGACCTCCGCCTCTCTGTTTTAAGCCTATCCTGAATAGTCAAGGTCAGCTGGGACATTACAAAAGCACATTAAGGTTACGCCCACTCGCCCTCCTCCAATCGGCTTGCGGGCACCAGACAGACCTTTGATGAAGAGTTTAGTTTCTCTGTGTTTAACGTATCCTTCGATATCCAATGGGAATGGGACAGTATTAAATCACACGGCCGTTTTTCTTTATGGATCTACTCCGAGCAGATGGGCTACACTGTTTACCAGACACCCATATGTCACGCAGTCATGAAACGCAAGACAAATCCTGAATTACACCGAGTGCCTGGTGCAACACTGAGTCAAGATAACTCAGTTCTTAGATATATACACCAAGGGTTTGCCTAATCAAACCATTTTAGATGTATTGAACTGGATCCGTGGCATAGGTACGGTGAAAGCGATGTTCAGGTTGGTGCTTGCCCTTATTTTTGCGTCAGTCCCTCTTCTATAGTGGAGTGGACCTCAGAGGCTCTTTCAGCTGCAGTGCCTTCAAAGAGAACGACCATCTGCAGTCTCTGCACGCACACACACACACAAACATACTCGCACAATCACATAGAGCCGAGCGGACCTATGGATCTTTGAAAACTGCTTTGTAGCTCTGATGAGACCGATGCGAACCGGTCGTCCTGTGATGGGCCACCAGCCACAATAATGAGGAGGGAATAACTTGGAAGAGCTGAATGAGAGAAATACATGAAGGGTAGTAACATTTTTTGACAAGCTATTGTCAAAACTGAAGTGTGTCAGGTTTTTGTTCAATGGTGATAACACTTCTTTTTGACCAGTTTGATGTCTAGTCTGTGTAAACACAGGCTGTATCCTTGCCAGGCTGTGCACATTGTGTCCTATGTATTGAATTTGATGAGAGGAGATCTTACTTGAGTTCTGTTGGTATGCACGTGTGGGAGATTAATACATTACTGGACAAATTACACTGTTGTGTAGTAAAAAATTGTACCCTCATAGGCACAATAGCTTGTCACTGGGGCAGTACCCTTAAAGAGACAATCTACCCCTAAAAAAATGCACATTAGTTCCTTAAAGGAGTAGTTCACTTTTGAAAAAAAAAACTTTTGCTGATAATTTACTCACCCCCTTGTCGTCCAAGATGTCCATGTCTTTCTTTCTTCAGTCGAAAAGAAATTAAGGTTTTTGATGAAAACATTCCAGCATTTTTCT
>JAOTRC010000034.1:33549181-33561287 GCA_027497675.1 Cyprinella lutrensis
AAAACATAAATATAAATAATATAATAACATAAAAATAAATAATAAAGTGTTTCTTGCTTTTTTAGGTGGACAGACTAATACAGTACAAAGAATGTTAAAATAAACAAAATGACATGAAAAATAACAATGTCTTTTTTTGTTAACCAAATTATTTTAAACTTCACTTTTGCTTAAATGCAAGTGAACAAGTGCGGCGTTGTTTGTTGCGTTGACGGGCATGTTCAAGTAAGCCATATATCTGTTTAATATATCATGATGACTCTCGAGTTGAGTATTTGTGCTAAATCTGCACAGATTTGGCTTACACCCACTTCCCCAGCAAAGTGAGTAAACATAACACGCCAGTTTGGCTAGTGATTTGACAGCATTACTCGCCACAGTTGATTTTTACCGGCATTTGGTGGATGTTAATTTTAAACCTTGCAACAATGGATAATTCATTAAAGAAAATAAGCCAATATACCATGAGGAAAAACAAAACGTGTGTAAATGTCTTGATGACATGAAATCGAACAAAAACCCTGTACTCAAAATGGACTGGAGTATACAGGAAGTAGAATGGATTGTCAAACTTTTTCACCCAATTCAACTCCTGGCCCAACATCACCGCTTAACACAGGCACAAAGCTTTGTGTTCAGTGCAATGAATATGCTCCTGCTGAGTCATTAAACGAGTTATTCCAATAAAATACCAGTGTCTCTCTGTCAAGGAGACAATGTTCAGAGCCGACGAATGCTAAACATTCAACAGTCCGCAGAACCATCCTGACCGCTCAAGGTCGTGAGTGTGTTTCAAAGAGATGTTCACTGCCGACTCAGCACCCTAAACTTGCAGTCTCAACGGCCTCTTTAACTAGATTAACGTTGACATTTAGCACGTCTGGGGCACAGAGTATGTCTAATATGAATCACATTATGAATCATTTGCATTTGGCGAAACTGTTTCTACCAAACCCTAAATCATGCCTGTTGCACTTTATGGCTCAGCTTGAGATTTGTGTCCTGCTGAGTATGAATCTGTTAGGTTGTTTAATCATGCCAGTTTTATCACCATGAAAATCAAGGTCACCGTATGGCTGAAGGTCAGTAAGAGGAATATGTGGGCTTGGGGAAAGTATCTACAGAGTTTGATTCATCACGCAATCAGGCTTTGCACCATTTACTTTCTTAATCCACTTGAAACTCACTGAACAGATTCAAACACACAAGAGTTTTCATGACTTCCATTATGCATCTCCAGGGGGAGTCCTTGCTGTTGTTTTCCTTTGTGGATCTTTATGGTTTTGTCTTAAAATATCCAATATTTCTGCATTTCCATCATTTCCTCATCCATATTTGCTTCATATACTTTGGGTCAATGACTTTTAAGTATGTGTGGGGATGATCGTTGCACAAATATAATCTAAGCACAACCAAAAAAATGTAGTGTCGCTTGTCCCAATCGTAATTGGTTAGACAAAAACTTGGACGAGATGTCGAATTAACATGTGTTTGGCTAGGACACAGTGTGAAAGTGAAAGGAGTTCACCCAAAAATATGTTGTCACCATAACCCACATTCATGTTGATCCAAACCAGTATGACTTTATTTATGTGGAATATTTCTGCATATTTTTACAAAGAAACATTTTCTTCCTACCAAAAAAGTGACCATACATTTTCCCACCAAAATAAAAGCTCAGTGGTTTAATGTTTGAAAATAAAGACATTAAGGCACAAATATTAGAATTGAAATAATGTAAAACGTTATTTTTTTTATATAATTTTTCTGAGGTACAATTTTTTTTTTGAGAATTTTACTTCTAGTAAAATTTCTTATTTTGTTTAATATTTAAATGTTATAAAAATATTAATTATTATTATTATTATTTGTAGTATTTGTAGCATTATTTGTAGTAATTATTATTATTATTATTATTATGTATTTGTATTATTATTATTTGTTTGCTCTTTAAAAGCACTTTTTGAATTGCATTAATAAAAGAATCACAGTTTTAATTTATTTATTTATTTTCACAAATTGTGTATCACCAAAACTGTATGGTTATAAACATCCTTCAAAATATATTAATTTCTGTTCCACAGTAGAAAGTAAGCCATGCAGGTTAGAAACAACATCGTGTTCGAAATTGTCATCATGTTCAGAAAAGCTTGTGGATTTATGGATTTTTTTTTTCTTCAGTATTTCAGAATTATATCATCCGGAGCATTTACTTCACTCGCAAAGTAATTTTTCCTTATTCCACTGCTACTTCTAACGCACACGAGCTGAATTGTTGCTTTCAGCTTATGAAATATCACTGCTCATCTTCAGTTTTAACTAACTACTGTGATGACAGTGAAGGCCTGCAATATGGAAACACTGCTCAACTCTTACTTCCCACAGGAAAGCCTCTTTCATGAGCTAGAGGACTCTTTGAGGTTGATTTTCACCATGGCAAGAAAAAAAGTGCAAAATTTCAGGCTTTAATCATTGTTTGTGATATCACTTCCTTTGTAAACAGGAAAATCTTTGTTATTAATGGATCCTTTACATCTCTGTCTGTCTCTCATGTTGTTTGTGGGCCTGGAAATGGGTCTTCTGTTCTCTGTTTTAGCTCGGGGGAGATCTGGGAGGAGGTGTTGGGGGCAGTCCTGCAGTAAGTGAGCTCTTCTCTCTCCGCTCGTGTCCGCATGTCCACTCTCAGCATGCTGTGCACTACTCATTGATTATAGTTTATAGAATAGATGCCTACCTGTGTGCCCTGCTTTGTTTCTTTCTGTTGCATGCACAAAAGTCCATTCTGCTTTGTGGTGATAAGATGTGTATCTTCTCTAAAGATGTCTTTGAAGAACTGAAGGGTCATTCTGTGTGTTTTTTTTTCCCAACATAAATTGTGATGAAAGCCCAACTTTTTTTTGAACGTTTACTGAGTAATCCACTATTTTGTGAAGGCCGGTTAAAATTATAATTTTCATTGATTTGAAGCCAAATTACAAGAGAGCTGTTTCACCTGTTTACAAAGTAACCCACATTTGGTTTCTGACCACTGAATATATCTCATTGTGATCCCCGTATCTCTGGGATTGAACCATAAAGACCTTTAGGAATGGAGATATCAAAAGAAATGTGTATTAAGAATAAGCCCAAGACTGAAGCTAAGCAGGGTTGAGCCTGGTTAGTTCCTGGATGGGAGAACTCCTGGGAAAACCAGGTTGCTGCTGGAAAAGGTGTTGGTGAGGCCAGTGGGGGCGCTCTCCCTGTGGTCTGTGTGGGTCCTAACGCCCCAGTATAGTGATGGGGACACATCAAAAGCACCGTCCTGCAGATGAGACCTTAAACTGAGGTTCTGACTCTCTGGTCCCATAAAATCTCAGGATGTCTTTCAAAAGATTAGGGGTTTAACCCCGGCATCCTGGACAAATTTGCCCAGTGGCCTTTGTCCATCATGGCCTCCTAATCATCCCCATAGATACTGATTGGCTTCATAACTCTGTCTCCTCTCCACCAGTAAGCTGGTGTGTGGTGGGCATACTGGCGCAATATGGCTGCCGTCGCATCATCTAGGTGATGCTCCACATTGGTGGTGGTAGTCAGAGGAGATCCCCTCTTCTTCAATGTAAAGATCTATGAGTGCGGAGAAAAGCGCTATATACATTTAATGAATTATTAATAATCATACTTCTTGAGTGACAGGCATGCAAACTTTTTAAAAAATTAAGTACTTTTTCCCATTTTTGGACACCAAAAATGGGGAATTTCCCATTTTCCCCTTTTTCCCATTTTGGTCACCATTGGCATATAATACAACGAGGATTGCTAAAGTCACCTGATGTTACAAATTAAAATAAGATAAAAATGTTACCATCTTTCTAAAGTCATTTTCCCCCTGTAATTTGGCTCTAAATCTCAGTTGTCCCCGTTCTACAAAATAGTGGTTTACTCAGTAAATATTCATTCATGGCATTTTATCATTTGGTTTTCGTCTTCATTTTTATATTATCCACCAGAATAAAATGAATAAAATGCCAGGTACCTCTGGTTGTGTTGACACGGAATGATCCTGGAGATTTGTTGTACCTACATTTCTTGTTCGGATCTTTTACTGCTCTTACGTAGTTTGGCTGTAATATCAAAATACAGTTAATTTTTATCAAATTCTCCTACTTGTTGAAAGCCTGTTGCTGTTGTTTAAAGGGTTACATTAACATGTGCAGAAGTAGATTAAACCCTTTGACCCCTATGTGTGTGTCACGCAGGTGGGCCAAAACTTTATCCCATCATCGGTGCCCAACACTTTTGCGCCGTCTCCTACCCCTGCTGCCCTCAGCAGTGGGCTCAATGACCTGTTTGAGTTGTCCACAGGAATGTCCATTACTACAGGAGGATATGTGACACCTAAAACTGTGAGTGCTACTTGCTTGTATCTTTAAACCATAACCCCGTGCCTTTGTTTCTGATCTTTAAGCAGCCAGCCAACCAATGAAAACAGCCAGAACCTTTCCAAATTCACCAAACTCCTCATACCGTGAAGTGTGTGTAGTCAAGATCAAATGGCTCTTTTTTTTCTCAGACGGGGCCTGAACCTGAGACTACCTGTCGGTTGACCTCAAACTGTGCCACGATGTGCCACACACACTTATTATCACACACACACACACACACCTATCCTTATATGGAATGGATTTTATACTGACTGAGCTAATTACATTATCTGAGCCACAAATCAACAAGCGGATCCTCCATCTCTGCTGACCAAATCAATTTCACTTTGTACTGCACCATGATTGCGTTTGTTACGCTTCCGTCTTCCATCATCTCGCTTTCTGATTGGATATTGTTACAATTCATGTAATAATCTGCAGAGCGCGCGTGCGTTTGTCCTCGGGGTTCCCCCCAAACATCAGGATTTCTGATCATGTTGAATATTTACAATTCGTGATCGTGGCGGCTTCTTCCGAGCAGGTTCGGACACTCTTAACACACCTCACACCAAGGGAGAATCTGATAAGATAATCTGTAGAACCATCAAGATAATCGAGACATAGCTAGGATTGTCGGAAGGGGGAAATCGGCCCAAAATCAGCTCGATTATCTTTTTGTGTGCACCCAGCATAAGATGTCACACATAAGAGTCAGAAAGAGAATTAAATTACATTAAATTATATATTTCGAGCTACATCGACAACTTTGAGGGTGAGTAATCTCTCATAACATGCGAAATGCGACCAGCGAATCGGTTTCTAAAATCGTTGTCTCGTTTCAGAGAAAATTAATTTCGTTGAAGTTTGACCGCTAGTACACTTCACTACAGAAATCGGCTATGCGGAGGTAAAGACACTGGCTGAGATTCTACCGGAAATACGTCAGCAGCGTTCGCGCATACAGCCTATTGTTAATTAAAGCGCCATGTTACTTTTAAATGGTGGTTTGCTCTATTACACTACTGTAGACATCAGTGGACTATCCCAGTACTTCTGTGATTAATTGGAATTATTTTAAGCCAGGGGCGCCAGGAACAATTGCACTCAGACTCAGACCGTGTGAAAACACCTTTATATTCAAGGTCTACACTTTTACATGTCAATTATTCACCAAATACGTGTCAAACGAGTGGTTCCCCCAGGACTAATAACCGCAGCGGTCTAAGAAATGCACCGTGTGAGTGTAATGTTACAAGATGGCGAGGCCAAAAATGCTAACAGTCAAAGAAAAGCTTACCGTGGTCCTAAAAGCGGAGCTTCGAAGAAACTGACAGGCAATTGTATCAGTACGTAGCCGAAAAAATGAAATCAAGGGTAGCCCATAACTAGAGCTGTCATCCAGCTGAAGGCACTGGAAAGAGTTGAACCCACCAGTGAAGCCCATCGTTTCTTATTTCCAGCTATGTACTGACACACTAGCCTGTCATTTTCTTCCAAGTGGCCGCTTTCACAGAACATTTTACATTGACATTTACATTCATGCATTTGACAGACGCCTTTATCCAAAGTGACTTGCATTGCATTTCAAGGTAAGCATTTACATTCTTAACAGTTCTTGCTTTCCCTGGGAATCGAACCCATGACCTTGGACCCAACGCTCTACTGTTTGAGCTACAGGAACAAGTATTGCCCAGCTCTTGGCCTCCAACTTCAGGGAGAAACTGCTGTCTTTTTAGCATTTTGTGCCACTGGGTCAGATTTTCCCAGCAGCCATTTTATTTACAATGAAGGACAAAAAATTCCCGCGAGGACAAAAAGTGCAGATCAGTCTATTTCCATTTCTCCAGCATGAACTTCATGTGCTACATAAATAAACGCGCGCAGAACAGCTTCTTGGGGAATCATCATTAATAAGAGCCAGAGTAGGTCAGTGGAGTAGGACAGAGCACAATTACTCCCTAGAAGTGTACTTTATGACCTACCTTGTGGAGTTATCAAAGACCTGGATGCCTCATCCTGTTATATTTATGTTAATTTCTCTCTTTTTTTTCTTCATTTTGGATGCCAGCTCAGTTCTTGTAAGCAACAGTGTCTGGGTGAGTGAGTGTGGGTGAATGTCAGACTCTATTAGGTGTCCTTCAGTTTAGAATGACTAGTTGTCCTTTTAGAGAGCCTCATATCATTGATTTAATCAGTAGACAGACTGTAAAATGGGGGAAATACTCTGAACGCTTATTGGTGTGGTTTTTGAAGGTATGGCTGCCAGCAGTCAAGGCCAAAGGACTGGAGATATCTGGAACCTTCTCTCGGCGTCAGGGTCACATGTACATGGACATGAACTTCACCAATAAAGCCCTGCAGCACATGACTGACTTCGCCATCCAGTTCAACAAGAACAGGTCTGTGATTGTGATAATCATTGTGGCATATTTCCGGTTACCCACTGTAAAAAATATTGTTGGTTTAACTTAAAAAAGTAAGTAACCCGGTTGCCCTTAAAAAATGTAAGTTTATTGAACTGGAAAAAGTGAGTTAATACAATGAAGGAGATTAATTTAATCACCAGAAACTCAAAATAATAAGTTATCTGAGCTAAATAAATTATTTAAGTTGATTTGACAAAACAAAAAAAAAATGTTGTGATAACAAATCTTGAAAATATTTTTTTACAGTGTGGGTTTGTCCATATTTGACCCAAAATTGGGTAAAAACAACCCAGAATTTTTTAGAGTACAAACAGTCATTCAGTTTCAAAAACTTGGAGTTTGGTAATAAGATCAACATCTACATGGAAACGATCAACTTATTACACATGTACATCTTTTTCCTTCCCCGTCTTCCACCCTTTTCCCCTCGTTGGCTAGCTCTCTTTACAAGCAGAGCCAAATCTCTCCGCATAACCACATTCCCCTGTGGGAAAACC
Source organism: Cyprinella lutrensis (assembly GCA_027497675.1). Lineage (NCBI taxonomy): Eukaryota > Metazoa > Chordata > Actinopteri > Cypriniformes > Leuciscidae > Cyprinella > Cyprinella lutrensis. The sequence continues at coordinate 33,556,508 of JAOTRC010000034.1, forward strand.
CTGAAGAGATAAGTGCACCCAGTGTTAGTCGAGACTTGAGTCTATAACTCCGCCATCACAGATACGGAGCAACCTATACACAGATGGAGAGATCCACACTCATGAGTGTTTACTTGAGAGTGCGTGTGTGTGTGTGGCCAGCCGGGCGCATGAAATTCCAGCATTGTGTTTTATCAGAGTTACGCTGCTGTGATAATAATGTTAGGAAGAGATGTAGTGGAGAAAAGGATGACAGAAAGGTGTTGACTGAAACAGCTCAAGCCGCTTAAACCGGCTTTGAAGTGTTCCCTCAATCAGACAGGCGCTCGTGCCGCCTCTTTCCTGCGCTATCTAAAATCAGTGCTGATGCAGCGCGCAAGCCAAAAGTTATCGTGTTCTAATCAATGCCTGCAATGATACTGCGTAATACAAACATTACAAAATAAACCGCAAAAGAGGAAAGCCGCCTGCATCTTTTCCCTTGCCGGAACAGGTTTACATGCATTAAAACAATTGCACATTGGCAATACTCCTAATTTATTGCTTTATCAATTTATATTGAGTCAGAACAACTTGTTATATTGGTGACGATTCAAAAATGCTGGGTTGTTTTAATCCAATTTTGGGTCAAAAATGGACAGGCTTAAACATTGGGTTAAACAAAGTAATTTAAAAATGTCACCCAATGGCTAGGTTTGTCCATATTTGACACAAAATTGGGTTAAAACAACACAGCATTTTTTTAGAGTGTGGAGAATGAAATTATCGGTTGACCAATTTTTTAATTTCTCTTTGTCAAACTACATAGTGGCATGACAAATTCAGGACATTGCAAAGGATGTGAAGGTTGTTAATTCTGAAACTAGGTTGAAACTAGTTTAGCATAGATAATAATTGTACACTCTAAAAAATGCAGGGTTGTTTTAAACCAATTTTGGGTCAAATATAGACAAATGTTGGATTTAAGAATGCAATTTATACATTTAAGTTTTTAAGTTTGATTTTGTTTTGGGTCAAATATGGATAAATGTTGGATTTAAGAATGCAATTTATAAATTTAAGTTTTTAAGTTTGATTTTGTTTTGGGTCAAATATGGACAAATGTTGGATTTAAGAATGCAATTTATAAGTTTAAGTTTTTAAGTCTGATTTTTGGGGGTCAAATATGGACAAATGTTGGATTTAAGAATGCAATTTATAAGTTTAAGTATTTAAGTCTGATTTTTTGGGGTCAAATATGGACAAATGTTGGATTTAAGAATGCAATTTATAAATTTAAGTTTTTAAGTTAGATTTTTTGGGGTCAAATATGGACAAATGTTGGATTTAAGAATGCAATTTATAAATTTAAGTTTTAAGTTTGATTTTTTGGGGTAAAATATGGACAAATGTTGGATTTAAAAATGTAACTTATAAATTTAAGTTTTTAAGTTTGATTTTTTTTAAAGATTATAAGTTTGTCCATATTTGACCCAAAATTGGGTTAAAACAACCCAGAATTTTTTTTGTATATTGTATAATGTAATGTAATAATATAATTCAATAATGTTTTGTTAATGTTGTTAATGAAACTTATTGTATAAAGTCAAAAATTATACTTTGGTAGAAAAAAATTAAGTAACCTGATTGCCTTAAAACTTTATGTTCATTGAAATTGAAAAATTGAGTTAATACAATAGAAACTCAAAATATTATGTTATCTGAACCACATTAATTATCTAAGTTGATTTGACAGAACAAAAAAAAACATTTTGATAACAAATCATGATTTTTTTACAGTGTAGATAGAGATAGATAAGTTGCTGCTTAATATTCACAATCAACTTGGATGTTTAAGCGCATTCAACTTAAATTGCATTAAACTGAAATTAGTAAAGTTAGTAAGTTAGTTGAATCTTGTACAACTTATAAATAAAAATACAAATATACATTATTTTGATGAGTTAAAGCAATGTAAAATCATACATGGTCATAACTTATTGATCATATTATTATTTCTTTACTTCTTTACAGTGTAGATTTTCCGATCTTGAGAGAAGGGTCATTAAATTGAATAGAGAAATCGTATACATTTTGTAAAATTAAAATTAAATAAAAACGAACAATACAAAACCTCTAAATATGGCATCATACAAAAAGTATCAGTTTTAAAGTATAAGTATTCAGTTTCTTAAAAAAGTAAGTAACCTGGTTGCCTTAAAAATTTTTAAGTTGATTGACCTGGAAAAAGTGAGTTGATACAATGAAGCAGATCGATTTATTCATCAGAAACTCAAAATAATAAGCTGTCGGAACTAAATAAAAGCTGATTTGACAAAAGAAAAAAAAATGTTGAGATTACAAATCTTGAAAATATATATATTTTTTTACAGTGTGTAAGAAAGACAAAATACCACCTTCCTTCATTTCTTTCATTCTATAGGGCTTTGAGTTATGAAAGTTATTTCAGAAAGAAAGAAAAAAGAAAGCTGGGAATATTTTGCGAGGGTAGAGAGATGAAAAGATGTCAAACGCCGAGTGAATGAGGGCAAGGCCCACACGTTAACACAAACCCACACACCAATGTGCTAATAAAATAAAGTCATGAGTTATAGCTAATGGTTAGTAATGCCAATCCGACACACATTCTAAGAAGTAATACTCATTTTACTTCTTGGCAAAAATGCTCTGAGTCAATCTGTACCTTGTTTTCCACCTATCATTCTCTCTCTCTCTGAGCTCAGTTGAAAAGTGTTAGGACGGCCGCATTGCTCTAAAAGTTCCTTCTCCTCTCTTTTGCCCAGTGAATGACTGCATGTTAATGTCAAACACTTATAACACAGGTTTAATCCAAAGCACATGTTGTACTTCCCAAAAAACACAACCTCCGTTTCATGTACCTCGCTTTACACACACGCGCGCGGATGCATGGACCTCTCCGCCCCGCCAACAATAACACTGGCCTATCGGCACGGATCAAACCGCAGCACAAAAAAAATCATTACTGAAATTAAATAGCCTTTTCCTCGCATGGAAAAGAGAATCGGTGCTCGCCTGATCGGCACAGCCATCTCGGAACTCTTTTCCTGTTGTTTGAACTTTGCATTCTGTATTGTGTTGATATAACGCCCTCAGTCCCCGGAAAATGGAAACATGCGATGCGAGAACTCCATCCACCTGGGGTTGTCATGACAAGACGAGGACGAGAAGGGGCTAAAGACAGAGCCAATAAGTTGGTGCTTTCTTTAGATGGCTATTTAAAGTCCGTTTTCTTTGGCCGCCGCTGGACTGGCGATCGAAAAACGACCTATCAATTACTGACCCCTCTCCCCCACTTACGATTCCTCCCTTAGGACAACAGGATAACCCTGCAAACGTGAGAAGTGTTCCCGGGGTGGACATTCATTTACTAATGCGTTTCTAGCAGGTCCCTCGGGGACGGCACTGAAGAGTGGCCCTCTTGGGACTCCGTAGCCATTCTCATAACAGGACCCAGGCGCCAATCGGAAAAAGGGAGGTAGCAAACGCAGTCTTGATGCTATCACGTAAAGTAAAACGACTACTATTAATTGGCTCGACTGTTTGTTTGTGTTTGAGGCTGACGGCACTATAACAGCAAAGTCATCGATGGCTCTGTGTCTGCGTTTCTATTTCTACCATTGACGTGCGTTGGATGTTGTCGCTCCAACGCATAAAACTATTTTTTTTGGAAACATTTGTCAGCCTAAATACACAAGCGTCAGTCACCCATCTGACCTACAATAGCACAGGACGGGAAACACAGAGGGAGTATCGGCAAAAAATTACTGCGGGATTGAGATTTCTGAGTGGCAGAGGGCTGGAAAGTTGCTTAGAGGTTATCTGAAGGTCATCACGAGAGTATTACCGTGTTATAACAAGGATATTAAGAGGTTATTAACGGGAGCTTAAAGACGAACGAGGAAAATCCTTTAGCGTTTCAGTGAGGTAACAGAGGCTATACTAAGGTCAATTTAAGGTCATTCAAAAGGTCAAACGCCTCACACACGTCGGCGCCCACTAGTCCCTAAAATTTGAACGTGTAGCTACACTTTCAGAAAAAAAAGTACCAAAGCTGTCACTGTGGCTGTACCTTTTCAAAAGGTTAACTTTTGTCCATTTTAGGTGCTAATTTGTGAATTTTAGGTGCTAATATTTACATTTTAGGTACTAATATGAACATATTAGGTGGTAATATGTACATTTCACGTGCTAATATGTACATTTCATGTGATAATATTTACATTTTAGGTGCTAATATGTACATTTCATGTGCAAATATTTACATTTTAGGTACTAATATGTACATTTTAGGTGCTAATATGTACATTTCATGTGCAAATATTTACATTTTAGGTACTAATATGTATATTTTAGGTGCTAATATGCACATTTCATGTGCTAATATTTACATTTTAGGCACTAATATGTACATTTTAGGTGCTAATATGTGCATTTTAGGCGATAATATGTACATTTTAGGTGCTAATATGTGCATTTTAGGCGGTAATATGTACATTTTAGGTGCTAATATGTACATTTTAGGCGGTAATATGTACATTTTAGGTGCTAATATGTACATTTTAGGTGTGAATATGTACATTTTAGGTGCTAATATGTACATTTTAGGTGCTAATATGTACATTTTAGGTGTGAATATGTACATTTTAAGAGTTAATATGTACATTTCAGGTGCTAATATGTACCATTAAGGTACCAATATGCAGCCTTTAGGTAAAAAAGTGTACCTTTTAAAAAGGTACAGCCCCAGTGACAGCTTTTGTACCTTTTTTTCTGAGAGTGT
>JAOTRC010000034.1:34664165-34675403 GCA_027497675.1 Cyprinella lutrensis
ATGATACGATCGAATCTTGCGTCCCGACGCCCGTTGTCGTTTACGAATCCCCACGACACACTACGTCAAACGGATCGTGCCAAAATCGGGCTAAAATCGTGTAATCTGAACCAGGCATAATCTGATGCTCTACAGCGATCTGTCACGACACATTAAAGAGCCACAAAACGGTATTTATTGTTTAAATTTCTTAAAAAAGACCAAATTTGAAAGACGAGACTTGGTTTGATATGTTTAATATCAAAGTTAACCTGGTCTGTCAGCGTGTTGTCAATCCGTGTTTTGTCCGTCCTTCAGTAAGACCGTCTCACAAATGAATTCGGTTGAATATCTGTCAGCTGTTAAATTTAACGACACAATTAGATAATACCTATATAGGTCAACAAATTATCAAGCAATGCTTACTTTTGTTCAGTCTGTGGTGTAAAAATCAGCAGACACTTCAGCAAAACATGATAAGGTCAAAGTGTCTGAAATAATTTTTGGTCCCAAAATCTTATATATCTTACTGGTAATCACAATATGAAGGATTTCGGGGTATAATATGTCTCAGTTTGCAATTCTCACTTACATAAATGAACTTTAGAGTCCTGCACACACAAGTAAACACACATAAAAAATGATATCTGGCGTCTGAATAAATTTTGGTTTGATTGTGTAAGTGTGTCAGATCTAATTTAGGCATTCGGTTACCGGCTCATCATCAATTCTAGAGTACAGCGAAACAAAGTGTCCTGAAATACACCGAGATCGGTCACAGGCTGTTCTACAGCTCAGCGTTTTCAGAGGGCAGAGCGAGGGCAATGACATCATCCTAAACCAAGAGAGAGCCGCGTTTGTGCCGTCCATCCAGGTCTCCTCTCGTTCAAACACAGCGTGATGATATTGAAATAACTGGACTGGCGGGGAAAGGTCGGAAAACTCAAGATTGGAAAATAATCCAATCTGACATGCGAAACAGCTGTTGCATTGTTCAGTCCAGAAACCAAATGGCTCCCAATTGACCAAGTTGAGATCCCATTGCTTTTCCAGTTGTTCCTGTTGACTTCAGATTTTTTTTTTTAACTCATAACTACTAGCTGATGAAAACAAACCAAAATCACATTAAATCACATTTATACTTTTATTGAAGGAAACTTACAACAAGCGATTTATGAATGCGATGCAGATCCATTATCCAAAGCTGTTGGTAGGTTGTGAAGGTTTAAGAAAAGCAAATATCAGCTGATTTATATGATGCATCTCTGCTTACTGTCTACGATGGAAATAAATAACACATGAATGCTTAGAATCGGTTAGTGATGGGGAGATTAGACCAGACTGAGCTAATGCTGGGCATCTGGACTGACACAGATCCAAAGGAAGACGTCATACATTTACAGTCATCACAGATGCTCTCTATCCTTCAACCTCGAATGCATTTACACAAATGACACGATCGAGACTCTATAAATACAGAGGAAAGCATTGTTTCTACACACAATAAGCACTTTCTTTGTCCGCGGTTTGTCTTTCTCTCTCTCTCTCTTACACACACACACACACACGTCACACACCCGTCTTTGTTGTCAAACTGATGCGGTTTGTGGCGTTTAATTCTCACCTTGCTCCAGGTCTCTCTGGTCGTACCAGGGCTCGTCCTCTTCCGTGACAAACTCGTCCATTCTGTCGGCTCGGAGCATCAGTGTGTCGCGGTAAACGGAGGCTCAAAGATGCGGAGATCTATCAAAGCGATACAAATGCATGAACATCTGCCTTGTCAAGGCGTCATGTACTACATTTACAGTTGCATTAAAAACACAAAGAGTTTGCTAGAGGTCCAAATTGTGCGTTAAAAACACACTATTCTGTACGCTGAATAAATGTGTTTTTTCGAGCGGCATCCGCGATGAAGAGATCCGCTCAACGCAACAATGACAGCGCGCGCTACTTACTGAGAACAAACACGCGCTCCGTCCGCGTCAGATGTTTCCAGCATGCCAGGAGAACATTTCCTACGAATTAAAGGAAATGTCACGGTGTTGCCATTTACTTCTGTCACGTTCAATCCCTCCCACTGCCGTACTAAGCGCGGATGTCTCTCCTCATCCGAGTTCCCAATAACATCCCGTTGGTTGGTTTCGCCCGAGATGATGAAGTACCCGAAATCCTAGTATTGGGAAGGTCAAGCTCTTAATATTCATGAGCCAAGCATCGCTAGTGGTCGGCTGCAGAGCCACGTCAACAGTCCCTATTAATATTCACAAACCGGCGTCAGCCATTGGATAGGGGTTCCGAGTCTGTCAAAAATGGCCTAGTCATGTCCAGGGGTGTAAAGTAACGAATTACAAGTATGCTGCGTTCAAGTCATCTCGTATAGATCGTAATTACGAGTTGAACGCACTTGAACGCCACCACAATGTCGTAAATACCCGTGGGGAGCTCGGGATTTTCTTAAAGCCCCGATCTGTACGAGTTGGGGGTGTGTCAGTGAGAAACTGTTGACGGTAAATTTTAATTGAACTTCAATGTTTACTCATTGACATTGTAAGGCTTTTTCATTTATAAAGCAATCTCTCTGCACAAAATATGATATCTTTGTACTATAAAAATTATACCTAATGATAGTGTTTACATTGGCTTCATAAGCTAAAAAGAAAAACACACCTGATGCGCATTCTTTGTTCATTTTTTTATTAGCAGAGTTAACAAACCTTGCTGTATTTTTGTGTAATTCATTAAAAGAAGGTAGCCTACACCACCATTTTGCTCCGACGAAACTGACTTGAACGCCCCTCACGTCATAAACACGACTTCCCACCTCGTACAGAACCTCGCCGGAGGTGATAGAAAAAAAAGTACCCGATAGCAGGTACAGGTACAACTTTTACACAGTGGAAAACCAAACAAAGGTGAGCCGAGGTGAGTCGAGCTGGTGGAAAAGTGCCATTAAATATAAATAACGAGGCATTTCATTGGGGATCGAACTCGTGCTCGGACCAAGCAACTGATCCAGGTATGAAAGCACCAAACCTAAAGATTTTGTGCTGAAAGCAATGGGGTTGATGGCCATGTTGCTATAAAGACACAAGGGGACACCTTTATCATCTGTGTAGTGACATGAATAACCCGAGCAGGAGTATTTGACGCCTTGGGAGTGAGAACGGGTTGTGTTTTAGGGGGAAGTATTGCTGTTATATTACAGAATCAGTGCAGGTTGAGCTCCCGTCTCAGGGGTGACAACAGAAGGAGTGTGTGTGTTTGTGTACGCATGTGTGTATATAGTGGAGCTTGTGCGTGTGCAAAGAGACATCTGCGTTAATGGGGTGCAGGTGGAACAACTGCTGGTCGGAGTCGGCAGGAGATGCCGAATTTGCAGATGGTTTGAATAAAACAGACAGGAAAAATTGCAACAGAAAATACTTTTAATGTACGCCTCCATATTTGTGAACCCCTAAAGAACATCATCATCACACACGCTAGGACACACACACTGACTCTGTAATCCTTCTTCGCACATGCTGCAGATTCAAATGAAAACAATGGCGGCAGATCAAAGAGGTTTCTCAGGAAGGGAGGGGGAAAGTGAGCGCCTGAACATTTCATCTGCAAGCTGAGAGAAAATATGATCTATAGGTGGAACTTGAATGCGAGAACCCATTTACACCTGTAGACTTTCAAAAGCGTGCGATCTCATCGCCTTCTGCATGAATCTGCATTACAGTAATCATGGGAAATAAAATAGCAGTTTATTTAACACGTTTCAATTGCTCTTGAGATGCAGTGAATGTTCTCTTGAAAGCAGTTGCAAATTATACCTAAGATGAATGCAGACAGTTCAGCCAAGCATTTACTAACCCTCATTCGGTTCAATTTAGCTAGTTTTGATAGGTTACAAGACACACAAATGGCATCTGGAGTCATTCATTTCATATACAGTATGAGAATTATTATGATAATATTTCAATTTTCTCACGTTCCTCACACAAATGATTGGGAATATAGTCTTCTGAGTCATACAGACTGCTTTTTTTGTGCTTTTATGGTGTCTTTTTGTCCTTTTGACTTGATGACTAGATTCTGCTAATGTGTGTCTTCCAAAAGTCTTGTCATTTTTAATGTTGAATTTGGGGAAAAAAAGACACAATTTCCCTTTTTTGAGCGAAATTGATAAACTACATAAAGCAAACAAATGATAAAAAATAAATAAATGAAATAAAAATACAAAAAACGGGCTGTTATTGAAGCAATGGCAATAGTGGGTAGTTTTCTCTCAACTTGCCTTTAAATAGAAAGGCAACTTGTGTTGGTCTTGATTCATTTCCATCTCTGAAACAGAAGTTAGCAGTCCTTTGTGCAGAGGGAAAGGAGAAAGACCAAACGCAGCACAACAGCAGACAGCAAGAAGATGACACGACATTTCATGCACAGTTCAACACCACAGCCTTAAATTCGGTTGGCGGCCTGCTTTAATATCAAATCCATGTTTTATCTGTATAATCTCTTGGTCTTTTTTAGTTTAGAAAATTCTACCTCTCTCTCTTCTTCTCTCTCGCTCTCCTTTCCAATTTTTGACAAGTATCACATTGCCAAATCGTACATAAAATACAAGGCAGTGTAAGCTGTCTAAAACTCTCCACAAGTCCTCAAATACATAAATACAAATACAGAGGAGCAGAACAGAAATGTCCAGAGAGTCTGGGAAAGTCTTTCATTCAACGCACACACACATTTTCTCACCGTGTACCGTTGCGTAGGTTGGTAAATTGACTTTTGGGTGGGATTCTCTCCTGCTGTTGGCTTGAATGAATGGGTTGAAGACATTGACAAACAGTTAATTTCTACACAAGGAAAATAATTTTCAGCAAAATGCATCCATCTTACAAAATCATACAACATTCTGATGCACTCTCTATCTCCCACAGTGATGGTCCACAGTGTTATGGTTCAAATTCCTGGTTTCCCTCTAACACCCTTTCCCTTCTTCCTAAGACTCGTAGCAAGTGGTTAGCAAGAAGGCCATATCCTTTTCTTCAGTGACATTTGGAGATGTAAATAAACGATTTAAACAATGCTAAGAATGTGGCTAAGCAAACTACAAATCTTGGTCCACCTTAACAGAACATTGGTTTCCTCTCTGTGCAAAACATTATAAGGGACAATCTATTGAAAACAAGCAAGTTATGTGTTACCATGAAGTTTTTACAGAGATATTCCTATTTTTAATAAGTGCGATACTGTCATGTTGGTGTGAACTGAAACAGTTTGTTTATATTTTATAGTGGGAGAGCTTGTTTGGCTGCTTTAGCTCTGATTGGTTGTTTGGGGGATTTAATAATGGATAAGTGATAACAGACTGACCTCAGTTATAGAGGAAATCCTCTGAATATTACATTGAAAATATCAGCAGGGCTATGTAACTTAAACAATGTGAAAGAAATTTGAAAAGAACAATCAAACTAGGGAACAGAGTCATGTCAATGTCCAATTTCTAACTTGCGTTGTTTGTATCTATCAACACACCAGGGTTCGGTTGCAATCTTAAAAATTGAAAGTCCTCAAGACACGTATTCATCCTTTCAACTTTATACCAGTCTGAAAGTAAAACAGTCAGCGTAACGCTTGTTGGACGTTATCATAGTAGCATCAGGCAGCTTTCAGGAGTTTAAGATTTCAAATTTAGTTTTTGAGGCATTTCAAAACTTGCTGTAGTTTTTCACGGTCGCGTCATTGCAAGGTCCAGACACTCCTTCTTTATTAGGAATAGTAGTTGTGTTCTGCAGCTCATATCTCCAAAAACAAATATGCATGTGAGCCCATGCATTTTCCAGAGGGATCGCTTGCCACAACACATTTCCAGTTTTCCGAACAAAGAGGTTATCTTGCTTTAAGCAGGACTCAAATCCTCGACTCAGGGACATTTATCTCAGGAGGAAACCATTAAAACGAATAGCAGGTTGGTTATTTAGCAACCGACGAGAAGGCTGCCTTTATATGCATTTAGCTTTATAAACAGTCTGTACGCTGAATGCAGTGTGGGCTGCCCTTGAATCCACCTCAGTGCACCAGCCAGAGATAAAACAGCAATGTCAGGGATACTGATCATTACACCGGGAGGTGAAAATAGCATTTGGTATCGCCACCTGAAATGGCATCATTGCCTCCTGGCACCACATTTATAATGCTTCCCTATAAGCATCTGGGCCAATTAAAAGTTTTATAGTCTCATGAACAGCAGGCTACATTGTAATGGAGACCAGAAGGCACAAAGGGATTCAGCCGAGCCCATGTTGATTAAAAACTGTGTATCTATGCAATACATGACTCCTAATTATGGTTTCTAAATCAAAGCTATCATGTGTAAGAGTAATCTATATCTGGAATGCCTCCTTCTCTATAGCCACGGTTGGTACCGTAGCCAGAGTTGGTCATGTTTTGGGATGGCTTGTATGGACCTGTGCCGTTCGAAGGGAAGATTGTGTGTATTATGTAATCCTCTCGCACTGGTTTGGGTTGAAGGGTCTGCCTTGCTGCCATTGGTGTCATCTGAAATCCAGGACCTCTGATCTCTAAGATAGTATTGTCTTTCTTTGTGCCTGACTCAATGTAGTCGTCATAGTGTTTGCTCTTGCGAGAGCCGCTATGACTGTAATGGTCTCGTGATTTGAGGCGCCCTGCACGGTGCCCGTACCAGCAGAAAATGGCGATGATGAGAGCAAGGGAAACTATTGCCGTTGCACCTCCAATGATTCCTGCAAGTGGCAGGGAAGTCATTTGATCAGAGCTATCTTCTTCACCTTGTTCCTCATCGGGCAGGCCGGGATCAGACGTTTCTGTTCTGGCACAAACTGGAACCTCATTTGATTCTGTGTCCCCCCCAGGCAAACTACTTCTGCTCCCGCCGTTAGACACCAGAGGCACCATGCAAATGATGTAGCTGGAAGCAGGCTGCAGGGAAGTGAGAAGGTACTCCCGCCGGTCACCCCTAACCAAAGTTTCTGTGATGGACCCCATGGCAGAGCTAGTTCCCAGGCGAAGCCAGCTTAATCGAAAGGAAGAAGATGTTTGCGCTACACTCCAAGTAACACGGATACTGTCATGGGATAGGGGTTTCACATTCAGGGCTAGGTTCTTGCCCACACCACTGCTGCTTAATGTGTAGTCCAACCCTGTTTCTGGAAGACCCAGGCCTGGTCGCTTGGACCTGAGAGTGAACAGGGACCCTTGAGGGGGAGAAAGAGTGGTAGACATGACTCCCACCGCCCTGTTACCACCAACGCCAACACCTGTACCTACTCCTCCACCACCTGCAGCAGCCAACTCACATTCGTCCATCTGATTCGTGAGGTCTCTAAGCGCCATGTCTCGGACTCGCTCTGGTGTCTGGCAGATAAAGCCTCTCACGGTAATTGTGTTCCCCTTTGCCTCCAGCCAGTCATGCAGCCAGCGCAAGTTGCACCCACAGTGCCATGGGTTTCCTCGCACAAGCAGCTGCCCCAGGTTGTCCAAGTCCCTGAACAATCCCCTGGGAAGGGTGGTCAGATTGTTTCCGGAAAGATCTAGGCGTTGGAGTCTGCGCATTCCATCAAGTGAGCCCCGAGGCATGTGTATGAGGTTATTGTCCTGAAGGGAGAGTCTCTGCAGATGGGCACTGGGCAAGTTAAGTGGGGGTGTTTGAAGCGAATTACGGACCAGGGAGAGTTCTGTCAAGTTTGCCAGACGTGAGAAGGTATCATCAGCAATACGCTGATTAGCTAAAAGATTACCGTCCAAGACCAGGCGGCGTAAAGAGGACAAACCTCGGAAGGCATGAGTGGGAATAGTAGAGATTCGGTTGTCGTCTAAACGGAGTTCTTCAAGTGAGGCAGGAAGACCAGATGGGATGCTGGAGAGGTGGTTTCTGGACAGGAAGAGGAGACGTAATCTGGGGTTGTCCGCAAAGGCCTGGTCCTCAATACTCACTGTAGAGACCGAGTTGTCGTCCAAATGCAACTTTTCGAGGAGCGGAAGTCTAGCAAGTGCAGCCCTTTGCAACACTCTAATGTTGTTGTCCTGGAGGTGGAGCTCTCTTAATGAAGGTGGCAAATTCAATGGAAAGTCATCGAGCTCGTTATCGTAGAGATATATAACACGCACGGTAGTGTGATGCTCCAAGGACCTAGGAAGCCCTGCATTGTCAATGTGATTGTTCTGAAGATAAAGGACAGTCGCAGATGGCGGCAAAGGTGGGATTGCGCTCAATCCGCGGTCGTTGCAATAAATAAAGTCCTCGTCGCAGCGACACACGGAAGGGCACACTATGTCACCTTCGCCATCCAATCCCAGTGAGGAAGCTGCAGTAATCTCCAATAGCTCAGCCAATAGCGTGAAGCACAGCAGCAGAAAGAAGAGCAAGTCTCGAAGCTCCCCTATACCTTCAGGAGCCATCATGCAACCAGCAAGCTCTCCTCGCCTCCGCTTGCCTTTTGTAGCACAATTCAACCAATGTAATGGTTCTTTACAGAAGATGATTCAGAAGTCCATTTGGACTTTGGACTTGTGGTGTGTTTTCTTTCACCCTGGAAAAGATTAAAGAGAGAGAGAGAGTTAGAAAAACACACTCTAGTTAGCAAGTTAATACCTTGAACAGATTTTTATAATGTTCCGATAAAAGTCAGAGAAAGGCTAACATGGCAGCACATGTTAATTGAATCATGTCTAATTGCTTATTCATGCTGAAGATTAAAGCCATTTTAGTTGCAGTTCAATTGATGTTTGAACTGCTGGCCTCATTTACTGATGCAGTAATCATCAAATATAAAAATGTTTGAGAAAGACTGACATGGCTTCCTCTTCAATAAAAAGTGAATAAGAGTTTAACGAAAAGTTGCAATGCAACAAACTTTAATCTATCCAATAATATATTTTAACATATCCAATATTAAATATTAATATTAATATATTCAAACTTTAATATATCCAATAACAAACCAATAATCTATCTTTTCCAGTAACAAGCTACTTCCAACCATGTAGCAGTGTACCATGGGTTTTTGTATCAAGTTGTGTGATTTGTTGATTTGTTCATTTTTAAACTAAAACTTTTCCCCTTAAAGAAGCAGTGTTGGGAATCTACTTTAAAACAACATCTTAACAAGTTACAAGCTTCAAGCTCATATCGTAAAAAACATTCAGTTAAGCTACTGTTTTGACAACTACACTACAAAAATAATAGGGAGGCTATTTATTTGACAGTGTTCATGTTCAATGTTCTTCACAAATATATGACCATCCAATTATAAAATTTACACTATAATCAGATTACCCATCCATTTGTCATCAAAGAGGATTTTTAATGAATAAATCCCTATTAGGCTAACAGCATTAAACTTGTGAAAACTAATTAACACACGAAATGACCAAAAAAAATAAAAAAATAAAAAAATACATAGCCATGGAAATCATCGGATTTGTGAGATATCTTTTTAAACAGTGTGTCTGTTTTAATTGGTGTATATTCAGTCATGACTGGCTGCTGAAAAAAAAAAGTATTTATTAGGATAACTGTTTAATCTATAGGTACTCTTTAATCACAGATTTCTTTGCAAACTAATTGTATTTAACTCAGGGCACACACTATCTATTCAACCAATATATGGCTATTCAACTAAACTCTGAGACTGGATATAAAAGAAATCACATTGAAATAAATAGGCTTTTCATTGAGAGACTTATGTATACTATATATACTTATAAATTCATCATGTGTACCTCCTTTTGTAAATTTTGGCATTGCGTTTACCAGAAATAGACCAATTAGTCATAATTAGCCAAAATATACTATATCTCCTAAACAATTAAATATATCTAACATCTTTAGATGACCTTTTTATCGGGAGTATCTCTAGATATTTGTGAAAAATGGACAAAAAACCTAGGACAAGTTTGAAAAAGTAGGATTTTACTGTACGTAGGAAGGACAAGAAAAAAAACTCAAGGTGCCAGGAGATTTTTTGTGTGGAAATGGATAAGGTGTAACCAATGACCTAACAGAAGACTTTCTTTTAGGGCAGAAAAAGAATAACTGGCAAAACGGTACACATACTGTACAATAGGGTAAAAATTGAGCTAAGGTTTAGTGAAAAAGCAGTGCAGGTCTGTTTGCACCCAAATATGTGTTTTAAACCAAAAATCTGGTCAAGTGAGACTTCTGACATATATAGGGTATTCAGGTCACTGGATACAGTACAGAGATAAAGGATCAAGAGAGAGACTAATATGCAGAGCTTAGTAAACATGTGTTTTTGACTGTCTGGATTAAGCAGGAATTTTATCTTACAAGGTTTACGATCTTTTACGTTCAACCTCACCTAGCGGCAAACACAATCCACAATCTTCACATGTGTATTTTTCTAGGATTCCATCTGGGGGTTTTAGTTGGGGAACGTTATTTTTAATCATTGTCGTTTGGTGGTGTTTTGTATGTACATTTTCTTGGGAAAATGTAAACATTGTATTTTTAAAACAATAATTTTGCATTTTGCTAAAACTCTAAATTTCAGGTAATATATAGGCATACATCAGATAAATAGTTAATTCATAAATTCAGCCCCAGTTGTAGAGTATTCATGTTTTTCCAATAAATCTTGCATATAAGCCTAGACCAAAGTGTGTGTGGTGACATTTTTGCAAAATTATATTTGGTTGCTTCTTGCACATTTCACGACACTTTTAAAGTAAAATTTCCAATGAGTAGCGATAAATTATCATTTTATTTTCTCCAAAACGTGAATCTTGCAACATTTTATCATGCCGGTTGTAGTACGTAGCAGTTTGGAAATGAAATGTGGTGCTAAGTTTAATGCTCTATCACGTTTGAACCTAACACACCGCCCACATAGTGTAGAGTGCTGCAGGGTTGATGTATTTTTGTAGGTCAAAACCCAAAAATTAGTTAGCATTTTAACACTTCTGGTTCCATCGTCTAAATCAATGGGTTAAAAAAAGGGGGATAAAAAGTTTTTTTTTAGTAAATTGCCTAAAATAAGGTTTGAGATGAACACCAACAAAAGATATTTTCATGTTTTATTCTACACCAAAAATGCGACATTAGTGATGAGACCATATTTCTACCTAAATAGGAACTTAGTATACTTAAAGTGCAAAAATAATAAATATTTAAACTATAAGTATGTTGTTGGGTTAACTTAAAGGGTACCTATTTTGGGTTTTTGAAAATTGCCCTTCATGTAGTGTTTAACATAGATCTAAGTGAACGAA
>JAOTRC010000034.1:34873965-34884097 GCA_027497675.1 Cyprinella lutrensis
ACACAAATATATTATGTAAACACAGACTTTTATTTTGGATGCGATTAATCGCAATTAATTTTTGCACAGCCCTAAATATTCACCATTTTAAAATGTCCCTTTAATCACAAGTGTGTACTCTCTCCATCATGAATATAGTGGTTGAGCATTTTTTGAGCTGACTCCAGACCAACCATCCCATTTAAATGCTCTCCAGCACCACGGCTGTTCGCTTCTCTCCAATCACATTCAATCTCATCCTCGTACAACACTTGCCTGGTGCAAACTTGGGATTGGTGGAGGTCCATCATGGATTTATGATGATCCTGCTGCTGCTCTTGCTGCTTCAGAATCCCTATGGAGTGGATCTCTTCCAGACTAGCCGAGAGTACACGAATGGGAGAGCCCAGATTACGGACATCTGTGATGCGGTAGCCATCGCAATCTGGATCAGGACCCTGATTGAAGCAGGCCAGGCTAACATCAGCCATAGGAATCGGTAAGGTTTCGGGGTGAACGGTGAACTTGAGGTGAGGTATCTGTAGGCCGTGAGGAGGTTGATGACATTTGCTCTCCTCACCCCCAGATTCGCTCTCCGTATCCACGTTTCCCTTTGAATATTGGTTCATCCCCTCCCAACAGCCTTGGCTCTGCTGCCATTGGTAATACGTCGCGTTTTCGCGATTTCCCTGCGAACCCCTCAAGACGCAGATCTGTGCCTCCTCTCCCATTTCTGACCAATCAGATTCCTCCTCCTCGGGGAGTGTTCCCAGCGATTGGTCGTCGCCATGCATTGAGACTTTGTCGTAACGTTCGCTATCCATGAACTGAGCTGGAGGTGGTGCGACTGGAAGTGGAGTAATGGGATCGTCAGACTTCAAATGTTTCACCAGGGCATCCTGTAGCATTGATGTCACCTATATAATTGAAGGGTATAGGAACGTCACTAAATTAAGGAAAATAATTCTGATTAGAGGCATATTTGAAATAACCACGCCCTAATTATTGTTCATAAGTATTAACGTAATATAACGGTAGGGCTGGGAATCCATTTAAAAAACGATTAATGACGATTTTTTTAACCGATTTCTCCCTTTCGACAATCCTAGATAAAGTCCTGATTCTCTTTATGGTTCTACAGATAGTTTTATCAGATTTTCCTGTGGTTTGATGTGTGTTTAGAGTGACCAAACCTGCTCGGAAGAACATTCCCCTGATCAAAATTGTAAATATTCGACATGCTGCATGTAGCGTATCAATATAAACATTACTTTTTATCAAAATAAAAGAATCAAACTCTTACATTAATGGTCTCTAGACTTTGGATGGTCGTTTTTGCCGTAGACAGTTGATCTGAGAGCTCGGAGATTCGCTGGTTCAGTCGCTCACGCTCTCCATCCATATTCTGTGCCTAAATTGAAGTAAAAAATATAACACTAAAGTCAAATTTAAAACAAATACAAGTTGTTTTGAATGTGAAAAGTTTGTGTAAATCAATGGTTTTTTGATATTATGAGATTGTGAATCCATTAAAGCCAATGTACTTAATTCCTTAGATTGGAACTACTAACTAAGATTGAAGAATTAAACTGCGCTTTACCACACAATGCAGTTTCTTCTCCAGAAGGTGGTTGGTTTGTTGTGTGCTAGAGTAGTTTTCCTGAAGTCTGATGAAAGAGAAAGGCATTTATTTACCCTAATACACTTTAACCGAATAACTATAGCTGTAATGTAGAGTTTTCAGACACATAAATGGTTAGTTCACCCAAAAATGCGACTAGAATCCTTTTGAATCCTAAGTATTTTCCAAAAAACAAAAATAACGACTTTATTCAACTGTTCATTTTCTTCTGTGTGGGCCTCTGAGTGAGTTCACGAGAACGCCACGACGCATGCGTGAGAACTGAGAAGATGACGCACATGGGTCTCGATGTAGCGTTTAAAATGATTCTAAAGTGTGCATTTCCTGGATGTCCGAATCGTGAGAAACCAACAAGAAAACGTAAAAGTGCTTTACCAATGCCGCAAAATGAATGGCTTATCTTTCACACTTTCCTATAAGTTGATCGTGAATGAACGCTATCTCACGACCAATTCATACAAGTGATTAAAAAGTGGCTAATTCGTACTAATTCATACAACCTCAATTGTAAAAATTTGTACGATTTGTCTAAATCCACGTGATGGGTAGGTTTAGGGGCGGGGTCAGGGGTAGGTCATTCGTACAAATTCATAGGAATTGGTCAACTCGTAAAAGATGTACGATTCAGCAAATATCGTACTAATTCGTACGAGTGAGTTTGTACGAATTGTTATGAATTAGCCACCTCGTAAAATTCGTATGCATTGCCATGAGATTGGGTTGGAACGCTATCTTTTAACCAATTCGTACAAGTGATTAAAAAGTGGCAAATTCATTCTAATTCATACGACCTCACTCATACGAATTTGTACGATTTGTCTAAACCCACGTAATGGGTAGGTTTAGGGGCGAGGTCAGGGGTAGGTCATTCGTACGAATTCATAGGAATTGGCCAACTCTTAAAGTATGTACGATTTATCAAGAATCATACAAATTCGTCCGAGTGAGTTTGTACGAATTGTTACGAATTAGCCACCTCGTAAAATTTTGTACGAATTGCTGTGAGATTGGGTTGCATCTTCTCAGTTTCTCTCGCATGCATCTTGGCGCTCTCATGAACTAACTTGAGGCCAACACAGAAGAAAATTAATAGTTGAATAAAGTTGTTATTTTTGTTTTGTTTTTTGCTCACTAAAAGTATTCTTTTAGCTTGATAAACTTAAGGTTGAGCCACTGTAGTCACTTGGACTATTTTAACTATGTTTTTTACTAACTTTACTGGGCCGTCCCAGAATAAAATAATTAATGGCATGTTAATGAATTAATTATTTACTTAATTAGATAAAAATATGTATTATAGCTCAAAGTTATGTTAAATGCAATTTTCAAAGCATTTTTTTCTGACCCACTTTAGTGGTACATCTTTATATTAAAATATGGTTGAAGTGTACTAAGCATTTATGGTAAACTAATGCATAATTTTATGCATTTTTTTTTTGTAGAACCATAAATATATTTATGGTTACACATTTGTAATGCATTAGTTGCAATGGAAAATATATTTAATTTAAATGTATTATAAAGTACCACACTACAATTTAAATTGTAATAAAGTACTTTACATGTGCTTTCGTCAACACATTAAAATAAGTGTACTTCTTTTGAATGACAAAAGATTATCAAAACATAATGATTTATAATTTTGAAATCATGAAAGTGTACTATTAAGTTCACTCAATTGGCCTTTTAATTAATATAATATGAATTTCTTTTTTTGGAAGTACATTTAAAATCTGATGAACACACATTTAGTACAATTAAGCACACTTCTTTTCCACAAGGGTAGTTTGCTCAGATGGAAATATTAGAGAAACTTGCTGGGTAGTTTCTCTTGTTGGGAGCAAATCTTATTTAACTATCAAAAACTAAAAAAATAAAATAAAACAAATACATTAATTGTTAAATGCCTTCTTTGTCAAAAAAGCCATGTCTCATATATCCTCTAATAAAAAAATACATTTGTTGTATATGATAAAAATTAGTGTATGCAAAATGAATAAATGTGTTGAAGTTGTGCATGTTGGAGGATGTGCTCTTCCTGCCAAACCCTGACTGAAAGTTTGAGCTCAAATCATGCTTAAAAACAGCTTTTTTTGGACTGGTCCATTTTCCGTGCATGCATTATACATTAATCCAATCCAATATGGCACAGTACAATTTAGTCTTGTGTCTCACCTTGTGAATCGCTCCAATAAGTTGTTTAGCTCTATGCGAGTTCTTTGCAACTCAGATTCAATGAGCTGGTGGCCAGTTTTGAATTCAGATCCCATGCATTCCATTCGCACAGTGGTCTGCAGCAAGTTGTGGTGGAGAACCTCATTTTGCTCCTGTAACATCCTAGATTGAATCAACAGACAGACACCTCCATGAATACAATCCCATATAGACTGTAAGAGACACAGCACTTCTATGTGAGATGGCATGCCAGGAGGGGATCATTTCCAAACGAAACAAAGCTGAAAAGCAATTTCCAGACCCAAAGTTTAGCATGCTGCATGCAAAAAAAGTAAACAATGGACTCACGTTAATCTCTCCAATTCTGAGTCCTTTTCCTATGTAAAGGTGAAATTGGTTGCAAATGTGGAAAACCCAACAACAAATGATATAAAATATGTATGTTTTCATTCTACTTTAACACTAATGAAAAAATACTCACTTTTAGGAACGAGGACGACTCTTGGTAGCTCACTGTGGATTGGTCGTCCTGGATAGTGGAGCTCGCGGATGAATTTGACTTGTTAGAATGAGGAGAAGTGGACCGCTGGCCAACTGGAGAGTGGCGAAGATGACTCGTGTGATCATCATTGTGATGATCGTCTTTGAAGTGGGAATGATAGTGGTTCGATTCCGAATGAAAGTGGTGATGTTCTGAATTGGAGTGCTGATTCTGCGATTCTGGATTGTCAGGGTAATGATGGTGGGATTCCGGTTGGGAACGATGATGAGATTCTGAATGCTCATGATGTTGAGGATGGTTAGACTCTGGATTGGAATGGTGATGGGAATAATGGTAGGGTTCTTGAGATTTGTGGTGATGGTAATGATCAGGTTCAACAGGGGGGGTTTCATGACTTCCTGAGGGGAAATGGTTTGGGTGAGATTGTGGAGGATCATGATCACTGTGGAGGTGGAGTTCTAAACGGGAAAGGTGTCCTTTAGGATCCTGGGATTCTGAATGTGTGTTGGGATGATTTTCATAATGATGGGCTGAATCAGAATTAGAGGCTTTTGGATAACTGTCAGATGCGTGATGGTGATGGTGGTGGTGGTGTTGATGAGGACTATGGTGAGAGTCAGTGTGAGAAGAATGATAATGGTGTTCTGGTGTAGGGGATGCATTGTGAGAATGAGAGTGTTGGCGAGTTTCACTGTGAGAATCAGAAGTGTGATGGATGGTGTTGGATGAGTGACTGGGATGGGAATGATGATGGTGATGGTGAGATTTGGGATAAGAGGACTCATGGTCAGAATGATGGTGTTGCAATTTCACATCAGACTGGTAGTGAGTTTCTGAGTCGGTAGAAAGATTAGATGTACTACCATGCTCTCCGTGGTGGTGGTGGAGAGGAGGAGGAGGCGAATGATAGTGGTGAGATTTGGAACGGGAATGATGGTGGGAAGGTTCTGAAACTGAGGTGGTGTGACTTCCATGGTTGTGATGTGGCGGTGAAGGTGAATGTTGATGGTGTGATTCTTTGTGAGAAGGATGAGCTTCTGAATGGGAACGATGACGGTGAGTCCCTGACTTAGAAGAACGTGTTGAGCTGCGGTGAGCCCCATGACGGTTTTGTGTTGGAGAGGGTGAATGATGATGGGAATCTGAAGGAGGATGATGGGAATCTGAAGGAGAATGATGGTGTGGTGATGGGCTATGATGAGTTCCGTGGTGCTGATGGGAATCTGAAGGAGAATGATGGTGTGGTGATGGGCTATGATGAGTTCCATGGTGTTGATGGGAATCTGAAGGAGAATTATGGTGTGGTGATGGGCTATGATGAGTTCCATGGTGCTGATGGGAATCTGAAGGAGAATGATGGTGTGGTGATGGGCTATGATGATTTCCATGTTGCTGATGGGAATCTGAAGGAGAATGATGGTGTGGTGATGGGCTATGATGAGTTCCATGTAGATGAGATGGCGATGGTGAATGATGGTGATGAGATTCTGGATGGGCATGATGGTGATGAGGTTCTTGATGGGCATGACGGTGATGAGATTCTTGATGGGCATGACGGTGATGAGATTTTTGGTGGGAATGACGATGGCGTTTTTCTGATTCTGGAGAACAAGCATGTGAAGGTGGGCTATGATAATCTTCATCATAATGGTGGTGTGTTGGAGATGATTTGTGGTGTGAATTTCGATTGAAATGTTTCTCTTTGGGGGCAATTCGGTGCTGCTTATGACCTTTGTGACCACGTTCAGTCCCAGATGAAAGACATTTTGAGGAAGAGCTAGTATTGCTTGTATCACTCCTTGTACTGTCGTGACGACGCCTGGGGACAGCCTGATGCTGTTGTTGATTGATGAGGTCCCTTTCAGAATAAGGATGCTTTTTGGAGTGGGAGGTCTTGCTTGAATGCGAGTGACGTTTGGAATGGGAGTGCTTACTGGAGTGTGAGCGTTTGCTAGCATGGGAATGAGCGGTTGAAGTTATGGAGCTAGCACTGCTTCCCGGTCGGCTTCTAGTAATTATAGACTTCTTTTCATTTTTATGTTCAGGCTTTGGGGACAATGCCTTTGGAGACGTTGAAGTCTGCCCAGGGCTGGAGGGTCTTTGAACATCTGTTACCCCAAGGGAAGTAAGTCTTGATGGGCTAAGCACCTGCCTTGTGATTTCGTTCAAAAAGGCAGAAAACTTTACCTTCTCCTTTACAAAGACCTTATGGGCCTCTTGTTTCCTTTTCTCCAGCTCTTTCTCATCCAAGTACCCAGCATGATCCCCTCGCCTGGGCAAAACCTCCATAGACTTGGTCTTTCTTATGCTTGCAGCCACTTTAGCTTGATTCCGTTCTTGCCCCTTGTTTCCCTTTTCGTTCTGTTCTCGAGAATACGTTGCCTTCTTGGCAATTTTTTCTTTGACTGTCAAGTTCTTTTCCACGCTTGTAGACTTCTTCTGTTGGCCGTTAGCTTCCAATAAAGGCATTGTATCTGCATCATCCTCATCATCCCCATCATCCTCAAAGGCTCTCCGTCCTCGACTGATATCCAGACATGATTGTGAGTGCTGTGGACGTCGAATTGCTCGCTTGGACTCGGAAGCCAATGGAGCTTTTTCCAGACTTGCTTCAGAAGACCAAGAAGAACCAGAGGAAGAGGAAGACGAAAAACTGGAATTGGAAAAAGATGATTTGGAGGAAGAAGATGAAGAAGAATTGGAAGAGGATGAATCAGAATCAGAAGAAGAGGAATCGGAACTGGATGAGCTCGATGAAGACTTTGAACTAGAGGAAGACCCAGAAGAGTTTGAGGAAGTAACTGAAGCTTTCGAGTGAGTTTTCTTTTTCATTGCGTGATGTTTATCTTGAGGTTGTTGATAATGATGATGGTGATGATTATGGCTTTTAGCTTGGGAGTGATGATGGTTATAATGATGATGACCAGTGCTGCTATCACTATAGATGCAAGTGAAGACAAATAATTAGTAGCTCTAAGGCAGGAATCACCATTACTACTGATTTAATTTTGTAAAACTCATCGCACACCAGTTTTGCTTTACACAATGATACCTCAAAACCATGTTTCTTGAATAGCATAAAGACTTGAAGGTGAGTTCTTTTGACATGGGCTAGTCAGCAACTGCTTAGCAATGCCCATCAACCATTCAGGAGACTGTACTTGTATTTTGGTCCTGTTTAAACCTGGTTTTAAGATGCGTTTTGGTCGATCGTATCACAAGTAGACGAGGGAAACACGCATTTACACTTGGCATTTTAATCCATCTCTTTTGTCCACTTTGAACCACTTCTGTCCTGATTTCTTCAAGGGAATGGTCTATGTCTATGTCTATCTTTCGATCTAACGGACCAAATAATCTTGTGAAATTTACGTATGAACACGCCCCGAGACGACGGAAAAACAGGAATGTTGAGAGAACATTGTGCTTGGTGCGTTTTTTTGTCTACAAACCAAACTTGGGTCTTCAGCCAACGAAGTTTAAATGGCTAGCGTTTCCTATAGATAGCTAGTTTAAGTTTAAAGTTTAAAGCTAGTTTAAAGTTTACACATTAGATCAGTAGGCAGAAAGTTGGCAGTTTGAACGCATTCGACCACATGAACGTTTAACGTATTAAAGTCGGCGTGAAGCGGAAGTTGAGATTGTCATTTTTCCTTGTTGTGACGTATATCAGAGTGAAACGGCCTCTGAAATTTGCAAAAATTTAGGGCAGGGCTTGATTTCGTTCTTCGGGAACTGATTGGATCATAGAAAATTGGGCGTTGCAAACAAAATGGAGGCAGATTTGAATGCGATTCTCAGAGGCGGTGCACCGATAGCCGCACCCTCATCGGATCTGGCCACACCCTTTCACCATTGCACATGACCGAAATAGAAGAGAGGTCGTTTCGATGGGGGAGGGAAGGGTAATGTATGATGTTGATTAAAGATTATAAGGGGACATGAATTTCAAAAAAATAATAAAGTGCACAGATAAATCATTTATAATAAACACTATATTACATATAAAAGAAGATTTTGTCAAATTTGATTTCATGCCGACTTTAAATTCCGGTCAAAAGCGTTTTCGACGACCTCTGGTGGTCGAAAGTGGACAAGCTCAAAACTTTTTAGTTTTAAGTGACGTGACGGACAACTTTGGTAACCCATTCTCGAAATTTGTCCTTTGCATTTAACCCATCTTAGTTAGTCAACACACACTAGGAGCAGTGAGTAGTGAACACACACACTGCAAAACATGGACACACACATCCGGACCAGTGTGCAGCCAATCACTGTGGAGTGAATGGGGGTTGGGTGACTTGCTCAAGGGCAACTTTGAGAATCGAACCCGCAACTCTGACTCTCTAACCATTAGACTGCCTCCACATTGAGCATCATTCACTTGTGATCCGATCGACCAAAACGCATCTAAAAATATTTGTTGTATTATTTTTAATGTTGTATTTATCTGCATTTTACAGTAATACAGTGTTGTGCTTTAAGATAAATGCAACCCCCATGTGTATATACAATTTGCACATTTATATTTATAAATAGAAGACTTTTTTTTCATTATTACATAAATAAAAATACGTGTAAATCTATCACCTCTTATCTCCATGTTCCTCTGGAAGTTGTGGACCACGGTGGTGACGATGAGACGAGTGCCGGCGCTCATGGTGAGGATGCTGATGGTGTTGACTATGGTGATGTATCTGATGATGAGCCATTGTTCTTTGTTCTTGCTTTTTCTCAGAAAGATAATGGAACTGAATTGAATAGTTCTTGAGTTGTAAAACGGTTGCAATTTCCTTGATTCCAGAGCAAAAAATCGTCCTCTACCTCTTAGTGCAATGAGAAGTACTGTGGGAATAGATATGTTAGAGTTAAAAAAAAAATCAGTAACTAAAAGATAAATGTTGTGCACATGGTAAAGCATGACTGACAATTAAAACTATTAGAACGTTTGAATAAATTACTGACGTTTGAAGCATTGACATTTAGATAATCTCAAATGTGTTAAACGTATAAAAATTTATTTAATCTAAGACATATAAACAGGAATTAAAAAAAAAAGATTCAGAAATACTTAAGAGTCAAATAAACTGTACTACATATCTCGTTCATTTTATTGCTCTACATTAAAAAGAAAAAGTTAGCAGGTTGCAATGTCTTACCTGAAAATGGTTAAAGAGAAACGAAGCCAGACTTCCTCAAGGGATCTCAGAAAAATAAGTATTGTGTAATACTAATTTAAAGTCCAAAGGGGGAAAAAAATACGAAAATGCCTATTATAAGCCACAGCAAACAAATGCTGCGTGTTTGAAGGGTTCGGGAGAGATGATGAGAGCTCTGCTATTTTCATAACTTTTCTATCCATGTCTGTCCGTCCCCTTTATTTGACATGGCTGATTTTCCAGCAGCCATCAGAACAGCGTGAGCATCAGATGTCAATAATTCCTATCACTGTCTGAAGTGCCCATGGCAAATTTGTGCAACAATGGTAACATCATCAATTTTAAGCTAAAATAACTCTTGAAGGGGAGATTATTTTCCATTATAGGTAGTGGCTACTTTATTATTATTATCGGGGGATCAGGGTAAATAAGCTGTGTGCATGATATTATTCAATTATATATATTTTTAGGTCCTTAGAGATTATTCATAATTGTTTAAAAAGAATTCTTCTTTTGATTTGACATTGTATATGGTTGTTAGGTCATTTAACCCTCTGATGGTCTTCCTTTATGAGTCACGTCCTGGGCCTTCCCGGCAAGAAGTGACCGGAGGCCTAAAAATGAAACTTCTTCCATCCCAGTAAAACCAATGCAATTTATTTTTGTTCTATAATA
>JAOTRC010000034.1:35078923-35099050 GCA_027497675.1 Cyprinella lutrensis
GTACATAATAGCACATAAAACATACATATTAACACCTAAATGCCCATATTAGCACCTTAATGTCCATATTAGCACCTTAATGTACATATTAGTACCTTAATGTCCATATTAGCACCTAAAATGTACATAATAGCACATAAAACATACATATTAACACCTAAATGCCCATATTAGCACCTTAATGTCCATATTAGCACCTAAAATGGACAAAAAGTTTTCCCTTTTGAAAAGGTACAGCCCCAGTGATGGCTTTTTTACCTTTTTCTGCGAGTATAAAAATACAGTATACTGTAACTTGGTACTGATGTATCTTCAATAAAGAGTCACTGATTTTTCCACACTGTAAAAACAGAATAATAGTGTCCGTAAAACTGCAACTAACTGTTTTATGAATACATGTACGCCCCATGGTAAATATTTAAATATTTAAAATATTGAAATATCATAACTGGCACAGTTAAATTGACTTCATATATCTAAGGTACTGACAAGACATTGACAGTTGACATTGTATTACTGTACTTGAGAAATTTAATTAATTTATTTAAATTGTTATGCAAACTCAAGATATATGAAAGTAAAAAAAATACATTAAAAATAAAGGCAAAATGAAGTTGCCGGAGAGAGAGAATGAAAAAGGAAAAAAAATGTTGAACAGATGGACAGATAAGAAAAGAAAAAACATACAGACAGTAAGAACATTAGTTGAAACACAATAGAGACAGAGTGGCTACAAGAGGGGCAGAGAAGAAAAGTGGGACAATTTAGCAGTGAGAGAGAGAGAGAGAAAGAGAGAGAGAGAGAGAGAGAGAGAGAGAGAGAGAGAGAGAGACGTCACTCTGAATCTTCATCACGGAGCAGGTGACGGTGAGGAGAGATAAATGTCAAAGGACACTCGGCAAAAGAAAGCAACAACTCGACTGCACTCAACCACACACAGAGGCCTGCCCTTTGGTTAACACACACGTCACACACACACACACACACACACACTCTGCATGGAAAGTTCACCTTTTATTTCTAAACTAGTTTCTGTGGCTCTAGCCATATGGTAATAACTACCAGCAACATGGTAGTTATAACTCAATATGTACTTAAGAATTGAAAATTATTTTATGATTTTAATGTTTATATTGATATCAATTGATGAAAATAAAATTAATACATATTGATATAAAAATTAATAAATTTAACACTAATTAATTATGTAAGGCATGAAGTCAAATATGTTGAAGCAGAGTCACAATGAATAAAAAGTCATATTAGGCTCCTATTTATAAAATGCAATTAATTTAAAATGGAAATAAAAATACAATTTGCTATTAAGAATTAATAATGAATTTATTTTAAAATATGTATGTTATCAATTAATATTCAAATGATTTAATTAATATAAAATAAATACATATTAGCATTATAAATGAATTAATAAAATGAATACTAAATAATTTTGTGGGGCTTAAAAAAGGTGTCACAAAATAAAATAAAAAACTGCATTAAAAATGCATTAAGTACTTCAAAATTAAATATGCTTTTAATATTTTAATGTTTATATTATCAACTAATATTATTAAAAAATAGATAACTGTAAAAAAAATATTGTTGGTTTAACTTAAAAAATGAAGTAACCTGGTTGCATTAAAATTTCAAGTTCACTGAAAATTGAAAAATTGAGTTAATACAATGAAGGAGATTGATTTAATCATCAGAAACTCAAAATATTATGTTATCTGAACCACATTAATTATTTAAGTTGATTTGACGAAAGAAAAAATGTATTTACAGATCATGAACATTTTTTTTCAGTTAACCAAGCCATATGTTCTTAATTAATATTATTTTGTACTTAAATATATAATTACACTGTAACAATGACATCTTAAAATAAAGTCTAACCTTGTATTGTTAGAGACTATGAGAAATTGAATAATCGTTGTTCTTATTCTTTCTTTTGTGTTATTATTTTCGCTATATTTTAAATAGAAAGACCGTTGTTTACTGTAATACATTTCCTCTAAAAAAAACTTATACCAGCAATCTTCGGTTATTTTTTTTCAATTTATGGTGAAGAATCTTTAAAATCCATTGAACTTTTCAATTAGACGAAAGGTTATTTGGATTATTAAAATGGTCATTTTCGTTATGAAACCCAGAAAGGTTATTCTATGGGCACTTTCCTTTAAGAAGGAATCGGGAAGGATTCTTACACTTTACTCAACAAGTGACTTTTGATTTTTAGATGTAACAACCAAGCATACGCTGTCTTCTCCTGAACTCGAAAAAACTTACAGCGCTGATGGGCAGAGGAAAAGGAAGAGGACGATTTTCAGCCGCGCGCAACTGTCAGAACTGGAGCGCGCGTTCATGATTACGCCGTATCCAGACATCACTCTGCGCGAGAGACTGGCTGCGCTCACACTGCTTCCAGAGAGCAAAATTCAGGTAGTTAAGTGTAGTGGACGATGAATAGGCATATCATAATGTTATTTTAATTTTTACATTTTAATATTTATTTCCAGGTGTGGTTCCAGAACAGACGAGCTCGCAGTATGAAAAGCAAGAAGCTGACCACACCAGTAAGGAGGAGTCTAGGTGGGGAAATGAGCTCTGGATGTATACCTCTCACTACCTTTCAAGCAACCAGTCTTGATGTAAACCCAGAACTGAATTCTGCCGTCCAAGAACAAAGAGTGGTCAACGGAGGTCACCATCAGCAAAGCCTCAGACAAGCTCTGAGTCCCTGGTCTCAAAATCTCCCGCACCCAACGCCACAGCATCCCTCTATCTCCCCAGACCTGCCTGGAGTCCCACACTGGGGGAATACACACTCGGAAACAACCGGAGTGTCCTCCTTTTCCAATTGTCCATCAGAAAGATTGGCTCAGTATCCGTTCCAAAACCAGTCGAACGGTCTCTGGCAGAACCACTGCTTCACAGCTCACCCTGAAGGGTTCTCTGGACACCAGCTGAAACCATACTGTCCCGCCAATCAGGCCATGTATTCCTCCATGTCTGTGGACCAAGTGATTCCCACGCATCAAACCAGTTTAGATGGAGCACTTCAGAGACAGGCTTTGACACACTATCCCCAGACCTCACTGGGAGATATTTCTGACCTCATATATAAAGCGGCCGTAGTCACCAATCTGGAAGACTGCTAAACAGAATATTTCATATTGTTACATGATGGTGAACTTGTATGTTTACAGTGATTTGTGCAAATGGAACATGCTTTAACACTATCTCACGCCCAATTCGTACGAATACGACGAATGAGAAAAAATTGTTTAATTCGCACTAGCCTAATTCGTACGACCTCACTCGAATTTGTACGATTTGTCTAAACAAAGGGGTAGGTCATTCGTACGAATTCATACAAATTGGCCATTTAGCAAAATCGTACTAATTCGTAGGCTACGATTGAGGTCATATGAATTGTTACGAATTAGCCATTTTTTAATCATTCGTCGAATTCGTACGACTTGGTCGTGAGATCGGGTTGGAAGAGCTAGTTTAGGATTGTCCAAAATTGAAAACGCTTTTATTGTTGCGATACAGTCAGCAAAAGAAGAGCAGAAAGCCTGCGTTATAAAATGCTTTGAGCTGACCAGCTGTTTCCCTGTATTAATTCATACAAATGTTTCGGTATAACAAATGTAAATAATATTTTCAATGTGTTTCTGTGGGTTGTGATTGAAAACCTTCCCTCTGTGTTCTCTTTGTAAATATGCTCACATTGTGTTTATTATTATTTATGTAAATAAATCGCTTGTATATTTATTTACATTCGTATATCTTTGCCATAAAAACAAGTAAACATCTTATTTGTTATTAGGATATTGTTGCATTATAATGCGCAAATCAATTTCGACCAATCTTTTATTCATAACAACAAAGGTATTGTGGGGTTTTACATCTTAAATATAAGACAATCACATGTGAAATGCAATGTGTTGCAATAACAAGAAACAGAAATGAAATCAAAATTCCACCTCATCACCAGAACAAAAACAAAACCTGGGAATAAACACAAACAAAATAAAAAAACAATAAATGTAGATAACAATAATAATAAAAAAAAAAATTAAAACCCTCCAGGGCTCATGTTTTATCAGCTTATGGGTCTTAGATTACATTTGGATTTGAAGATCCAAACAGTGTATTACTGTCGAAGTAATTATGGAGAAAATAGCAGGGATAACTGGACACTGATCTCTATGTATCATAATCATCTCCACACAAAATAATCTTCAAAGAAAATATAATAAATTCTCATAATCCTAGTGTCAAATCTACAGTCGTACTCTGTTTTGTGTGTCAGCTTGCATGTGTGTTCCTGATGCAGCTACATCCTTTAATCCAAAGGAAGATATTGAAGGGATATGTGCTTATTTTGTAGAAGCAAAACAGGAAATATAATAATAATCATAGACAGGTTGATCGGTACACAATGTTAGGTGATCCGGTTTAATTCCTTTTCATTTTCCTTTTTGAGCCTCCAGATCATTCTTTCATTCAGCACAAGATGGCAGTAGAGGCAACTTTTAAGCTCTAATGCATGTAAAAAATAATTATTATTGATAACTAATATTGAGTATACCATAACTATGTAAAAAAAAATGTTGTAAACGCGAGGTGGAGATGTGAGTTAGGTATTTTATTGAACATATAAACTTCCATGTAGCTCTGTGAAGGGTCATT
Organism: Cyprinella lutrensis; assembly: GCA_027497675.1. Classification (NCBI taxonomy): domain Eukaryota; kingdom Metazoa; phylum Chordata; class Actinopteri; order Cypriniformes; family Leuciscidae; genus Cyprinella; species Cyprinella lutrensis. The sequence continues at coordinate 35,083,625 of JAOTRC010000034.1, forward strand.
TCATGGTTGTTGTTGTAGCACTGCCTGTGATGGAATTTATTTCAAGGAAATGCCATGTAGAGGGTCAGTACCCTAACTTATTCATTTATAGTCAGCTTGATATCCTTTCCATCTAAAATTGTTATATCTCTTAAAGGGATAGTTCACTTTTAAATTAATTTTTGGTATAAATCATTGAATCATGATTAATTTGGACTTCTCTGTGCATGCTCTTTGAGGTGGTGACCATAGACCTGCATTATAGACCATTTTACGGTTTGTACACAATGATGACGTGGCAACGTATGGGAAACCGTTTTAATAATCTTTCGGAGTTGCTAACACATTACAGTCAGTGGGAAACAACACCACTTCCGTTGCCAAAATGCGCACGCAACTATTTGATCACGTGGGCTGTGAAAGGGTCTATATGACTGACAGACAAGAACGGTTTGACCTAAAATATCAAAATCGAAACTACTGCGGAAACAAAGACATCTTGGATGCCCTTGAGATAAGCTAAAACATATCAAAAATTAATTTCAATGTGAACTATCCCTTTAAGACTAGTGGTGAATGTTTGTGAGCAGTAGAATAATCACTTTCTCTTATTTTCAGTTATGAGAGAGAATCATATTCATTCGCACAGTCACGCAGAGCCGAATCACAACCAAAACAATGTTGCAACAATGCGTACAGTTTTGTCTTTTATCCGCTAGAGGGCAGACTAACTTTGAGCATGTCATGTGCCCGACAACTGGATTTATTTTAAAAGTTCTGAATGATGCTTGACCGACCGAGCGCTGCTCCTTCCCCTCATCCACATTCATCGTCAATGAAACAACAACAACAACAACAACAGAGCCTCTGACTGACCTGCCATCATCGGCGACAGACAGCCAGGTAACAATCGTGTTTGCCCTAAACTGCGCACTGTCACTGCCGTGAAATGAAACCAGCACCATTAAACACAACACACCTCCATTAAACTTAACAACAAGAAAGCTAGTCTGGTGAGTTGGCATAAAATAGCGTCGTGTGCGGTTGGAAACGCCACTGAAATGAGAAGAAGAAAAAATGCCCTCAAAATTCAAGACGCGACTTTACAATAGCCCACGAGTTGTTGTTTTGTGTTTAAACGTTGTGTTTTGCGTTTAGACAGGCAAACTAAAGTTCGGAGAAGCAGAACAGTTCCGTCGTCAACACAGAGTGGTATTTTGCTCTTGAACGATTCAGCTTTATTAAACGAATCGGCTGTAAATGATTCATAAATATCATTACAGTATTGCTGTTACAATTGGTACATGTTTGTTCAAAAATTCACCTGGACAGCAAAATGATAGGCTACATAACAAAGAAAGGCCTTGCTTTGCTCTGTTCTGAGATGTACATTCGTAACTCTCCTGTTCGAACTCGTTCATCAAAACGAATCTTTTTTTTTGAGTCATTTGGTTCATTCAACGAACATAACAGTGCAAGGCGAGCATTTGAGCTTATTAAGCTTAAACTTTGTTGTTTATTTTTTTAAATGACCTATCGTTTCGCTTGATAAGACCTTTATTCATTGTCTGGAATCGTTAAAAGCCCTTTGAACAGTTTGCAGTTTGCTTTTGGACCTTGAACCGTTTGGTTCCCAATGAAGTCCATATATGGAGAAAATCCTGGAATGTTTTCATCAAAAACCTTCATTTCTTTTCGACTGAAGAAAAAAAGACGTGGACATCTTGGATGACATGGGGGTGAGTAAATTATCAGCAAAAGTTATTTTTAAAGTGAACTACTCTGAACAACGTTGACTACGTAGAGCTTCAAATTGACCTCATCAATAGGAAGCACTACCTTTCTCCAGGCAGTATGTGATGGGAAGGGCAGATTCCTTAACCTTTTTGTGGGATATCCAGGATCACTCCATGATACAAAAGTCCTGAAAAACAGCAGGATATACAGAGAGCACTGTATCCTCCTCAAGGATTCTTCATTGTGGGGGATGATGTTTACTCCTGCATCATCCATCATCTGGCCATCATTTTCATCCACACCGGGAGCCAGTCCAAGGGAAGGTACTGGTCCACTTCAACCCCATGCCAAGAAGACACATTGGTGGGGCCTGCTTTTCAAGTCTTTTTTTTGTGGACAGCCATCATCATTCTCCATTATATCGACTGCATCCGGAGACGTGAAGCCCCTGAAGTTGTTGATGACATTGGTTGTCATCCACATTGGCTGTGGGATAGAATGAGTGCACTCTAATGTCCACTATGGTTTTGGACACTACTACAAATGGCTGTCCTCTCAAATACTGTCCAATTTGAGGGTGTAGGGGATGGTTTCAGATGCACATGCACATCCGCCATCTTTGTATTCACATTTGTAGTTCTGAACTGATTCCTTCTCCAAAGTACAATGGTTTGTTGTGGGCAATACTAACTGTTGGTATGTGCACAGATCATCAAGGGGACTTTTGGCATACTCTTTTTAACACACCATGCTGTTCTTGTTCTAATCTCATGTAGACTACTATTTAGGATGGACTGATGCACATTAGGGTGCAGGGATAGATACGCTCCAGTTTCTTGTTAGTTTCCAGTGAAAAATACTGGGTTGTTTTAACCCAATTTTGGGTCAAACATGGACAAAAACCAAAAAAATTGTGTTAAAACAACCCAGCATTTATTATTGTGTGTATGTTTTATGCTGTAACACACATAGGCAATTATTGAAAATGGAAAATAGAAACAAAAATAAATAAAAGCAGATAGTAGAAACAGTTTATTAGAAAAGTGCCAATTGGAAATTCCATCATTTGAGCCTTAAAGAAAATATAAAATGTATAAGATACATGTAAAATTTGCTAATCAATTAAGTATTGCGATTAGGCGGAAGTCTATCCGGACCTATTCTGAATGCAAAGAACATTTTGGTATATAGGCCTACGACTAATTTATTTTGTAGCATATTATGTAGACAAGAAACACTATGAATCCTATTTTTTTTATAATGCAATGAGTGTCCAGAACTAAATAAAGTTCACAAGAGTTAAAAAAAAAAATAACTAAAAAAAAAAAAACACAAGAGTTCCATCTAGTGGCAAACTAATGTAAGGACATCAAATGTTCCCCTCTTAGTTAAATTGAATTCTTTCTGTAGTCGAAAACTGTGCAAGAAATAGAAATAAAGAGCATCACATTTGTTATGAATAAACAATTTCCTATGTAAATAATACATTAAATGGAATAGTAAATAATTGCGAGAAAACACTCAATGATAAGCAATATAAACATTATAACAGCAGTGTGCTGTATAACTCCACGTCAGTTCCTGTGGCTAGTGAACATATTAACCAAACAGAATCACGTCTTTGACGTTTCTCAAGCAGACCAGAATCAGAAGCCTTTGAATTGCTAGGAAATGAAATGTGAGGTTCCCGTTAACGGTCAATCCATGGTACTGGTGCAAGACATGATGCATGCCATTTCTTTCCATTATACGAAAGGTATAGCCTAGTTGTAAGGGTCACCTTTTTTCTCTAATAGACCATAGTCAGTGAGCGTGACATCTCAAACAGCAGTCTCAAAAGGGCACAATGTCTGTTGCCCATTTTAACAAGGTGCAGAGGGGAGACGAATGTGGCTGGAGTGGCAAAGCAAACTGCTCTTATCCAAATAGACTAGACTAGAGAGCCGCCATTGTGTGGTATGTATGCAGGCATTCATCTGTTCTTTTTCGGGACCTTTCGGTAGTCATTTCTGGCAAGGTTCTCTGAACAAACGTTCTTTTTGAATATATGACAACATATAGGCCTACACATTTTGGATGTCTCCTTTATCGGACTCATCTGGGTTTACTATAGTGTTTTTGATTAGGTAGGGTTCAAAAATGTGTACTGCTGACATAGGGGTTGGAAATTTGAAAACTAGTTTAGAGGGATTCTTTTAAATGGCGCTATAAGGCGTCATATACTGACGCTTTTGACAGCCCAGCAAACACATAAAGTTCCCGAATGGTCCCATTGAGGTTATTTTTTGGGAACCAAACAATAACGTTATATGAACATTCCATGTAGGTTATTTTTAGGTTCCATTTTTTTATAACGTAAGGAGAATGTTCCGGGAATGTTCTCTGAACCCTATAAGGGAAAGTTCTAGGAACGTTCTGGGAACCAAAAATTAACGTTCCCAGAACCTAAATTTGTTTGCCGGGAACGCACATTGCACGCTTCGATTATGGGTAGGTTTCTATAGCCTAGGTCTGGGGGGTAGAGTTAGGGTTAGACCACTAGGAGGCGCCTTCTGGTCTATTGACGCTAAAGGATGCCATGTGCGTTGGATGTATACGCATTGTCAAAAGCGTCAGTATATGACGCCTTGGGATGAGATGGGCTGATAGTTTCAGAAAACAAGGTCAGGCGTGAGGCGCAGTAACCGAAAGCTTGCCAACAGTTCTCTATAGGCTACTTTATGCATGACTTTTAGCTTTCATGTATTTTTTTGTATGCTATTCGTCTCCTATTGATAAATGGAAAGGGTTTAGGGTGAAAGCGAAGATAATAGTGGCCTATGTTGCATCCCTCTCTCTTTGCCTGAAATTTGGTGCACGTTTATGCGTTTGTTTCCTTTGGACTGGCATGACAACATTTAATATAAATTAAAATAAATTAAATAAACCCAATTAAAACGAATAAATAAGTGAAAGCATATCCTTTAAAAATAGTTATTTTTTATTAAAATAGTTATTTCAACATCCATCGTTTTGATCCAAAGCTTTCAAATGAGAAGCAACATCGATTCGTCTTATGCACCAAGACTAATTCCTTAGGGGTAAGTTATAGCCTATATGAAAGTTTTTTGGAGGAGGGGTGCACCTGGAAAGTGATTTTGTGCCTCTGTGTGATTGCACCACAAGGCGCCGCTCACACACCGGTCGCAGGCTTCTGGAGGAGACTGGAGACAGACTCGTTGGAAGGAGGGAGAGGAGCCTGGTTGTTTAATTTTCAGTTCTGACTGGCACTTTTTCCTTAGGCCTAGCCTACTGCTGCGAGTCTTAGGTATCTATTGTCCCATATAAGTTCAAGACTTCATAAAAAAGATTGGTAGGCCTACAAAACAAAATTGTAAAAAAAAAAAAAAAAAAAAATGGATTTCGTTATTAGGCTTCAACGCACCTTTATGGATGCAGAGAATGATATGGGCCAGTGCATGTCTCAATGCATTATCCCATAGGCTATGGAAGATTAAAGTCCAATTAAAAGCTGTACATTTGCTTTAAAATTCGGATTTCTTGAGAGCAGTTAGATAGCCTATAGATAGCCCAGCCTGATTTTGCCATCTTCAGATCACGACCTGTGCCATTGGCGAGGTAGGCTACGGGACATTTCAAGGATGTATCAGTCCTGTATGTTTGACCTAACAGAGTCCGAACTGTTTCCAGACCCTCTTAAAGTTCAACCAATACGTTATAGCCTAACTAAATATTTAGGCTACATTAGGCCCAGGGACGCATGTGATCGGGTTGATATAGCCGAGCCTATAGGCTACAGTCAGGGAGAACTGCCCGCTCGTTTTTACCCATATTTTTTTTCCTCCAGCAAATAGTCTATATTTTTTCCACTCTAGGGAACTAGATATATTTTGTAAGGACTAAGTGAGGCATAATGTAGGCATACAACTTTCAGTTAACATCTGTATACAACATCACGGCCTATTTCTGAGAATTTCGGTCCCGGAAAAATGAATACGGAAAGTGGATTTTGTCTGAATATTTGATAGTTCTTAAATTGGTTAATAAATGTTTGGGCTAAGTTAGGTCGTTAAGAAAAAAATGGCAAATCCAACCAAAAGAATCACTTGTAGACATAGGCCCTATCGCCTTATTAGCTAATCAAGAAAAACATTTCTGAATGTGTATAGGCCTAATAACTGAATTTTGCGGCTGCCTGTTAAAAATTTTGGTAGGCTATTAAATGACAATAGTCGGTCTATTTTTGTTCGTCTCAAGACATGACATTTATTAACAAATTTTACCCCCTTATAGACTGGCTCAATTGCACAAAAATATCTCAAATCGAAGAGATCTGTTTATTTCAGTGACGTCTCGAGCATTTGACAGCCAACGATGGGACACTAAAAACATAAACTAAATATGAATAGCATAGCCTACTAATAATATTATTGATAACACATTATTATTTCACAATAATAGACACGTTGAAATGTTTTTGAAAGTTATCTTGATTGGTTGCGCATCATTCTCGTCTTTGTCTTCTCAGAAAATGTCTCACTGATCACTTAAGACCTTTATTAAACAAAAAGTTTTTATTCGTCTTAAAAGTTCCGTAAAATATTAGCCTAAGAGTTCTACAAATGTTGCTGTTCTTGCATATTATGCACAAAATTAATGCTCAGCCAAACACCTGCTGGCAGAACATTATGGAATGATAACGAACATAATGGCAGAACTCTTGTGGAAATGAAGGATTGTTTCTAATTCATGACTTTTTAGAATGAAATTCACCTTAGGCATATGGCCCAACATTTTTTCATGATGTGATAATGTATTTTAATGTAGGCCAGTATAAATGAACGGAGTTGCCTTTCTGCTGATTCGACGGAATAGGCTAGCCTAGATGCGCGTACTCGCGCGAATTTTAATCTGTTACAAATTAATTTTCATTTCGTTTGTTTCGTAGGCTGCTGAGGGGTAATCTTGGTGTAGCCATAGGGACAGAGATTCATAGGCCTATAGCCTTTACATACAAATCTTACATACTAATCACACATCGTAAGCCTTTATTCGTCCGAAATTGCGATTGGGGTGGTTAATCACATTCGCGCGTAAAACATCTGCTATCCAGTGAGGCCGGTTTTTGTTTTAAAGAATAGAGTCACGAAATATTTATCATCGATTACAAAACAAACAACTGTACAATTTGATTTTGGCTAACATTTGAAATACAAGTGGTGTGGCTAGTGATTTAGGTAACGGTGAGTGGGCTAGGCTATATGTTGCAGAGTGCGCGTGGATTCCGCAACAGGTCACATAATAGGCTGAACAGCTGACTCGAGGCGTGCTGGCAGATGGTTGATATAAGCCGGGTGGTGGTGGTGTGTGTGTGTGTGTGTGTGTGTGTGTGTGTGTGTGTTTGGTGTTGGGGGGGCTCACATTCATTGTTTTGTTATTTGAGCCCCACGCACAGACAATAACCCTATCCAGTAGCAAGAAAAGATGGAAAAGCTTCTTCTTACACAGAGGAAATGGTCTAAAAAAGTTTCGAGAAATCTCATTGTTTTGCCCGTCTGCTGCTTTCTACCCGCAGATGTCAGTCGTTCAAACTCATTTGCGATTCGTTTTTTTCTTTGTAACCGATACATTTAGGCTAGGCTACTCGCATATTTTAAATATATAGCCTAAATAAATAAATAATCGTAGCCCACTAGCCCCCAAACAAATAAAAAAGTCATATAGGCTAGCTTTAGGCTGTTTGATAAATTATAGACCTGTAATTCTTGAAATCCATGAGAAAAATAATTAACTGAAATTTCTTGATATTTAATTGTCCAAAGATGGGAAGTCTTTTCAACAAAGTCATCAACTGCAAGAAGTCTGAAATCTGGACCCCAAAAATGACTTTTTAATTTGGTAAGAGATGTACTTTGAATAGGCCTATAGTCAGACTGCAAAAAACGCTCAAAAAAGGGGGACCTTTCAGTTCTCCAAATACGGATTTGCCCCTCCTCTTTTTTGAGCTCTGCAACCCATTCATACAATAGGTCCCAACAGACTCTCGCAGCATCATCACGGTCTTGTGGTTTTAAACTGGCTCCATCCCCATCCTCACCATTTACAGGGTACAGGGCTGAACACGGCACCTCTCCAGAGCATCTCGTGGATGTTTTAACTCGAACCCTGAGTGGGTTTATCCGTAGCAGCACATCTGCAGACATTGTTTGGGAAGTAAATGCTCTAGAACAGGTGAGCGAGTGGACGACTTTGAATGGGTCTCGAAAAAGGATAAACCTACGCCAAGAAAGCAAGTTTCCAAAAAAGAAAAAACTTCTAAAAAAAAGACCCACGGAGGACATCACGGGCAATCTCGGAGAATCTCGGTGTTGCAAAATCCTTCAATTGAGTCATCAGGAGAATCTTCCGATTATTTTTTATTGTTTGCTGTAAGCAAGTGCTTCTGCAGTTTTGCAGAAGAGGGTTACCTTGTCGTTCCAATTTTGTGGTAAATGTTTGGGAGTCAAGATCACTCGACAAGAACCATCACCGAATTGAAAGTGACAACTTTTGAAGAAGAAATGGATTCTGTTCGTTCTTGGGTGCGAAATGTCGGAGTTATTGATTCAAACATAGCGGCACAGAGGTAGGCTTTTTCTGCATTGATGCACACTAAAATCTTTTTATCAGTTCAAGTGTTTTACATACAAAACATCTAAAGAATATTTAACATCTACTGAGTGAATTTAGCATAGGCTACTACACGTTAAACTATTTCGAAAAGAACAGAGCACAAATGTAGGATTAAAATGATTAAACTATTAGGCCTATCCTAAAAAACAATTGCGTGAGTTGCCGAAATGTTTTTCCCTCACGTGCGGTTAAAAATGTTGGGTTGTTTCAACCCAAATTTGGGTCAAATATGGACAAACCCAAATGTTGGGTTGAAAATGTAATTTACAATTTTAACCCAACTTCAACTTTCACTTTCAACGTTACATTTTTTAATGACATTTTTAACCCAACATTTGGGTTTGTCCATATTTGACCCAAATTTGTGTTGAAACAACCCAGCATTTTTATTGTTAATAGGCTAGTATTATATGCTAGTAGACGTCTACCACGAACTAACAGTTAACTTTTGTTTTCTAAAACTAAAATAATCTACAGAAACAGGTCGGTCTGTTTTGTGGATGTAAAATGACACCGGGGATTAATAGCGCAGAGCTCAGTCTTTAGTGCTGTTGTGTTTGAGGTGACAGAGTCACGAGCCGAATGAAAGAGGCAAACAAGATACAATGAAACCCTATTGTGTGTAGACTTGAAGATGCTCGAGCACGTCACTTGAACGGCGATTGTTTGTGACGTTCTTGTTTGCTTTTCATTTCTTGCGCATTAGTAGGCCTATAGCTTACTATTCTTTAAGAATAGGCTATGTTTAATCCAGTATTTTTGAACGAGTTGTCGAACTTTGATAAGCATAATTTTACGAATTCAGAATCAAATAATTAAAAATCGGATGCAGTGGTAACTCCAATTAGGCTAATAATCGATAGCCTATTAACGAAAACACACAAATCTAGCATAATAATCGCCTAATAATAATGTGTATGTTTTGATCTGATTTCATTCAAGAGCTAAATGTACTAATGTGTTTCCCCCAAAACATCAAGTCTGCTTCTAAGAAATGCAGACAGCTGTTGTCAGGTCTATCTAGGACCATACATAATTTCGTGGTAAAGTAATCTTTTTGCTTTCTTTACTTTGCATATTGCGCTTTTTATTTGACCTAAATTAGTCTAAGAAATGCTGGGTTGTTTTAACTCAAATTTGGGTCAAATATGAACAAACCCTCGCATTGGGTTACCCTTTTAGATTTTTAACCCTGTTTGAGTTTGTCCATATTTGACCCAAAATTGGGTTAAAATAACCCAGCATATTTTTTAGTGTAGAGAAGTCTGTGTGCATAAGGTTAATCTTCAAATGGGACATTATTAAAACAATCATAATAATTTTAATAATACAAATAAAAATGGCTATTTGGGTTGTTCATTAAGTGCACACTGTGCCTTAGACTTTTAGCCTATCTGATATTGCTGCAAACACACATGAAGAAAAAAAAGAGAGCATAATAAAAATGAAACAAACAGAAATTTAGAAATTAGGCTTTTATAACATTTTTTTAAATCCTGACAACAGTGTTCAGAATATGTTATAAAGTTTCCGACACAAGCAGACATTTTTAATAGGTGGAATCAGTGAAATGCAGTAAATGTATGATTTTGATCTTGTCCGGGACATTAGTTGTACTGAACTTATGTTGAAATTGGTATTATATCAGTAAATAGTCAGTTATATGAATTGTGAAGAAAAAAAATGACGAATAAACTGTTTTTTTTTCTCTCCAAAACCCTACATCCACAGTGGAGTGGCCATATCCCGTGCTCACTTTGAAAAACAGCCTCCCTCCAATCTCAGAAAGTCCAACTTCTTCCATTTTGTTCTGGCACTCTATGATCGCAGTGGGCAGCCTGTGGAAGTTGAGAGGACTGCATTTGTTGACTTTGTGGAGCAGGACAAGGTATATTCTATGCTAAAGCATTGTTTCACATGATTGAACTTTTCTGGATTTTTGGTGATGTAGATTTAAAGCTTCAAAACAGAAAACAAAACCTTATAAAACACACAGGATGTATGGAATATTTAAAAATACAGAAAAACTAGAGAAGACTGATACTTATTTAACAACATCAACTCCTTCCTTCCAAATCTTCGTAATATTTTAACATAACGAGAGCACAGATCTTCTTTCAATTTAGTTTTAACAGTAAATGCAGTGCAACATTGCAAGATACATGTTTCAAATCACTCCTGTTACTAAACATATCACAGTATTTCTTTAGTTGTCACATTAGAAATGGCACTTACACTACCTAACTTTATATAAAATCTGTAACGTTTTTTTAATTGCATCTCTTCATCAAAAGTTGTAATATGACACAGCAATGATTTGTAGAGCCAGACCGATATATCGGCTGACCGATATTATCGGCCGATATTGGGCATTTTCCAAACTATCAGTATCGGCAGTTATAATGGCCGATAAATGGATATTTCAAAAATAAAATAAAAACGGCCGAAACACGCTTCAACCATGTCCTGAGTGTTGGAGTTGTATAGTTAGTAGTAACTGATGATCCAGCCAGAGTCGGGCAGAGAGAACCAGTTATCCGCAGGTTACTAAAACAAGTTTCTAAAAAATAAACGCATTATAATATGATAATGAATTTAAAATGCATTATCATATCATTTTAGTTAAAACTCATACATAACTACAAATAACTAATGTTAGGGAAATCTGTTAATGTTTTGTTGTGCATTTCTGAAAAAAAAAAATATATATCGGCCGATATATCGGAATATCGGATTTTAAAACCAACAAATTTTTGTATCAGTATCGGCCTTCAAAATGCTTTATCAGTAGGGCTCTATAACCAAACTACTCAAAACTGCATTTCTCGGAAAACCTGAACCAGACTGGACAACTAGTTGCCCGTCACGGCGAGAGAGCCACAAACGCGTGTGTGTACAAAATACTGTTTTTCAGGTTTTCGTGCGTTTCATCATATTTCACAACAGTACTATTTTTAATGTATTTTTTATCTGCATTATATTGTCTATTGTCAATATATTGTTTCATTAACTAGAGTTACAATTCAATTTACAATTATGATCCTTTTTTGTTGATCCAGAATCAATTGAGAAAGTAGTAGTCAAAAGCAGCCCTTCAAAAGTCACCAAGCACCTACTCCAGCACTGACCAGTGAACCACAACATGTTACAGTAAAACCTAATCACAAAACCTAACAGCGACTGTCGAGTCTCAGGAGAACGCCGGCCCTCTTATCACAGAGAGAGGCTGAGGGTGTAAGAAATTACAGATGAACAGAACCGAATCTTTATTTATTGCCACCCAACCAAGATTGATTTATTACCAAGGCTTACCTACAATGTCGACACAGAAGGGAAAATACAGGGACAACTGCTGAAGCAGGAGCTAATGTGGCTCAGAGGAATATCTCTAGTCTTAAAGGGATAGTTCACCCAAAAAAAGAAAGTTCAATAATGATTTACTCACTACAATCATATTGTTCCAAAACTGCATGACTTACTCTCATCTGTGGCAGAATGACAGTCTCAAATGACCACTTATATTGAATGGAAGTGAGGAAATACAATGAAAGTGAAGGCTGTCAGTCACCAAAAAAGAAAGATTGTATTTATACCTTTCACTATACTTTAATGAATTAGACTGATTCTTATATAGTTCATCCAAAAATGTAAAAATGTGTTGTGTGTTTCCCTTAAAAAAAGAAATGGAATGGCATGGTGAATAAATTATAACCTTTTTGGTGAACTATTCCTTTAAGTGCCTTTCTCATGGCTTGCTCCTTACAAAGATTTAACCAGCAAACTTCCAGATCATAGAACAGAGTCGACGACACCACCATCTATTTTTTCTTCTTTCTCTCTCTCTCTCTGGTAGTTTGTCCACTTCAGCCCTCAATCCTTGATCAACAGCTCAACCTTCTTCCCGTAAATCCTACAACCGTCATCCAATCAGCACAAGCCAAGCCTGACGTCTCCATAAAACACCTCTTCCTCAACACTCCACAGATGATCCCAATCAAATGAAAGAGAAGAACACTCCTGTGACCGATCTGTGGAGTTACGCTAATCTGTCCGCTTTGAGTCAGGAACGTCATGTTTGATGGCTAAACACAAGCGGACGTTTGTTGCCATTTCACTCTTGATGAAAGCCTGTTATTACCAAAGACATTATAGAGCCGGTGGTGTTGAAGCGTCTCTGCTTTCATCTTCACTCACCGTGGCCTCTTCATCTTGATTGGGATAAAGGGTAGACTATTGAGCTTTAGAGAAATGAACCTCTTTTTCTTTATCACACTTCCACAAACACACACTTGACAACAAATAGACACTTACAATCACACACACGATTCCGTAGATGTTTTCTCTAAATTTCGACATGAGTGCTCTGATATTTCTCAATTATTGTAGGACTGATAGAGTGGGATTTTTTTTTTTTTGATAAGCCACACACACACACACACACACACAGTGTACCACTGTGACACCTGGAGGCTTATCTGTCATGACCTCGGATTTAGTGGCAATAGAAAATGATAAAGGATAGGACAGGCACTCTGGGAGGCAGTGAGGGATCACACTGATGCCGTTGAACCATGTCACCAGCGGCGACACACACACCGGCGAGTGATCAAATAGGCAGTGCTAAAAAATGTTGACACTCACAGCTCTTACTGTGAAGACTGAGGGTGAAAATGGCACGGAGAGAGGAGATTACAAGGGGGAAAATGAGAGGGACAGTCAGTCTCTTAAATGTAAGGCCATTGGTCTTAAGCAACACATTTGTTGTGTTCGGGGTTCAAAACAAGCATTAGATTTTAAGCTTTAACTGACAATAAAAATGATTTTAAAAATTACTGAAAATAAAATAATTTTAAGTATCATGTAATCAACATTTCAAATTGGATGACTACAAACAGTGTTTTAGGCTTAAATGAGAGGAAAAATAAAAGAAACCGCCGTACTGTCAGTTCCTCCCAACAAGAATAATATGAGTTAACTGCAAGTTAAGCTTAATCAAGCATAATTAAGCTTAATGTTGATTACAATGTTGATTAAAACATCACAATACTCACTGTTTCAAAAGTATAGACACCAAACGAAAACTAATGCATGGGTAAAGTTCATATCCAATTTTACAACTTTGTGGTCATGAGCTGTAATGGAATTGTAATTGTAATGGCTAAAACCTTAAAATAACCATAAAAAAATATGATTTAGACAGCTTTACAGCTCACATAATACAGACATTTTAACAAAACTAAACAAAAAGACATTTAATTAAACATTTTTAAATCATCCAAAACTGCTCCATTCACTTCAATTGTAAGAGCCCCAACATAACCTCCAGTTTTGCTTTATTTGGTAGTAATCACCATTATTCCACAAGTTTTTCAACATTATCCTCATGTTGTTTCAAACCTGTATGAGTTTCTTTCTTCTGCTGAACACAAACAGAAGATATTTTGAAGAATGTCATTAACCAGACAGGTAGCCACTGACTTCCATATTATTTTTTTCCTATATGGAAGTCAATTGCTACTGTCGACTGTTTGATTACCAACATTCTCCAAAATATCTTCTTTTGTGTACAGCAGAAGACCAGAATTCATACAGGTTTGGAACAACTAGAGGGTGAGCAAGCAAATGATACCAAAATTTTCCTTTTTTGTGTGAACTGTCCCTTTAACTTGTATTAAATATTCCTTTACATGACACTTGCGTGATAGAATAACTTAATGACCATGTCTGTGTATAGATATCCAAAGCTGTTGTCATGACAAATAATGTGGTAAAGATTGCAAACTTGACATAACTTCCTTGTTTACATGGAGCTCAGCAAGCATTTTGCCAGACTGTTGTCTCGAAACAGCAGAGGAACATAAACATCTCCTTCCTGTTGTCTGCATACGTTCCAAATGCCTGATGCTGAAAACCAGCCAGAAACAGTATAAACAAAAAGCTGTCAGCTACATCTTCACCTGACACCAGGTGTTTGACAATATGGCACTCATGATGTACTGGTTGACGCCCATTCCTTCTTTATTGCACAAATAAGTAAAGCAATGTATGGAAGAATTAATGCAAGGGCTTATACGTGAGCTTCAAATGTTGGACGTTAAATCCTCTCAAATCTGGCAGTGTTATGTTGCAGTGTTAGCAGGTTACTGTAATCATGACTAAAATAAACACCACAATTTTTTCCAGAAAATTGTAAATTGTTGAAAATAATATACATTTTAATGAAAAAAGTAGCCTAAAAATCATACATTTTAAAAGCCAGGTAAAATGACCACATTACTTAAGAAAATAATATAGTAGGGAGCGAGGCCAATATGACCTTTATTAACAGATGAAGGGCAATAAAAAGATCTGTGCCTTGCAAGGCGTGGGAAAGCTCTTAACTGCTACAGCTCATTTAACACTGCCAAAACTTAATTAAAAACCAAAAAAAAAAAAGATGCTAATGGGGAATTTACTCATAATAAAAGACACAAACAAAATAATGTCTCATAATTGAACAAAGAAAAAAATCAGATAGCCATAACATTACAGTCCCATTTTCTCGTACATGGGTATTTAAGAGCCTTAATGTGCTGAATTTATTTGTTAAAGTGAGACTTCCTCCAGTAGGGCCATTACGCTACAGACATAATGTCCATCTTGGGGCCAAACGACCTAGTGTTTGCTTTGTCATAAACACACAGGCCCTCAACACACACACACATGCTGAGCTCATGTGATCCAAAGCCTGTAATATTGCCCAACATAGCCTATCACGCCTCAAGAATTGCCAAGACCATGAAACAGTGAGCTCATGCCGTGGCCAAGAGAACCATTTGCCCTATAGTAATGACTGCAATGAGAGGTGTGTAAAGAAACCAACGTATAACAAGGCCTTTGTGCACTATAAGTAGCAAACAGTATGAAATGTAAGCAAGCAGAAATAATAAATTAATTGAATTGAACTGACAAATAAATACATTGCAGTTAAATATAATTTAATTTCTATTTTTAACTGAGGATAGATAGATAGATAAATAGATAGATAGATAGATAGAT
>JAOTRC010000034.1:37732942-37745503 GCA_027497675.1 Cyprinella lutrensis
TACGAGTGAGGTCGTACGAATTAAACGTTTTTTACTCATTCGTCGTATTCGTACGAATTGGGCGTGAGATAGTGTTGGTTATTCCGATATTTTTGTTTAGAAAAATTGTAAATTTTGCTCATTTTAAATGGTTAACGTTTAAGTAATTCGTTTGGTTACTTATTACTCAATTCTAATTTGTTAAATTTAATTAATAGTATTGATTGCAATCTTTTGCGTCAGCCTCAATTTTATTGATTAGATTTAACATATTCAGTCGTATTCGAAAAACAGGCCAAAATGGAAGATATTATTTAGTGTGTCACTCTACAACACTAATCAAATCTCATTCTCATCAAAATAAAATAAAAATCCAGCCTTATTGTGCACGTTTCATGAATGTATGCAGTTTTGTATTATGGAATTAGCATACAAATAGGTGGCTGGAAACATAGCATGTGAGCTTCTGCACTAATTGAACAGGTTTGTTCAACTTTAACAGAGACTGAGACCTGGCTCGGATCTAATCCATCCTCAGTCTTTGCACCAACCTCTCTTCGGAGCGCCGCTAGTATCACTTAATTAACTGTCTGCCCTTCCGGCTGGATGTTTCGCTTAATGAAGCAATTCTTCTAGTGCGCCAAACAATTCAAAGTGGACGACTAATGTCATACAGCATTCTAGTCGCTTGTTTATTTCGTTTGGCTTTTCTCAAAGTAAAATAGATGTCTTAAGGTAATAAAACTTGCTCTGGCTTTAATTGGTTTTTCGCTTAATTCCTCAAGACCAATTTATAATTCATTATCTTCCAATTTACTCAACATATGTGGGTGCATTCTGGGTTAATTGCTATTTAATAGAGAATATCTATATATGACGTGCTTATATGCATCAAAGAAATTGGCAATATGTGCATTGATCCGGTCATTATTAATATGCGATGTCTGAATGTATTCGGCTGCGTTTGAAGGGAAATGCGGAGATTAAAAAGACTGCTTGAAAAGTTGAGGATCTTTTATGCGGGTATTTGATGTTTTCCATTGCTTTGTTGAAAAGGGCATCAGTCATATATCTGGGCTTATCGTTTTCAAAGTTCTCTCATGAAGAGCAAATCTTTACGCCGGCCCTGTTGGAATTACTTTCTATTGCTCCCTCCAGGGACACTTTAGGCTATATATCTATGGCCTTAAAAGGAACATCAAGTTTAAATGTCACAAAGCATCCAAGTTCAAATCACAGCGTTCGATCCAGATGGTATATTTAGTGTATGCTATTTTTGCAATTCACACAAGTGAAAAGTGCAAGTCCATCGTCAACACTTGACCCATTAATACTAACACTTTCTTATATTTCTTATAACACTTTTCTGTTAATTTCAAAAAGAAAAAACAGTAACACACCGTATTTTATGCTCTGATGCTTTTACGCTCGGATTATTTTTTACAGTGTATAGCTGTTAAATTAAAGTTTTATACTCCATCTGACAATACGGTATTTAGCTGTTAATTTCAAAAATAGTAAAACATTGTATTTTTATGCTATGATGCTGGCAACCAGTAGTTTACCGTTTTTTTACAGGATTATTTTTTTACAGTGTTAAAGTTTTATACTCTATCTGACAAAACGGTACTTAGATGTTAATTTCAAAAACAGTAACACACCGTATTTTTACGCTATGATGCTGGCAACCAGTAGTTTACCGTTTTTTTACAGGATTATTATTTTACAATAAATGCAGGCATCATCTGGTGTTATGATGCATTGTACTCTTAAAAGTCATAACCACAAATAGTTAAGTATTTTTACTGTTGTTATGATTATTAATGAGATGATAAAACACATTATAAGGTTGTTTAAGGCATTATGCATCCACTATACTGTTAAAAAACTGTAAAATACTGGCATCTGTGGTTGCCAGCATCTTACTGTAAAAATACAGTGTGTTACTGTTTTTGTGTTAGAGCATATAGCTGTTAAATTAAAGTTGTATACTCTATCTGACAATACAGTATTTAGCTGTCAATTTCAAAAACAGTAACGCACCTTATTTTTACGGTATGATGCTGGCAACCAGTAGTTTACCGTTTTTTACAGGATTATTTTTTTTACGATAAATGCAGGCATCATCTGGTGTTATGATGCATTGTACTCTTAAAAGTTATAACCACAAATAGTTGAGTTTTATGACTCTTTTTATGATTATTAATGAGATGATACAACACATTATCATGTTGTTTAAGGCATTATGCATCCACTATACTGTAAAAAAACGGTAAACTACTGGGATCTGTGGTTGCCAGCATCATACCGTAAAAATACAGTGTGTTACTGTTTTTGTGTTAGAGCATATAGCTGTTAAATTAAAGCTTTATACTTTAGCTCACAATACGGTACTTAGATGTTAATTTCAAAAACAGTAACACACCGTATTTTTACGGTATGATGCTGGCAACCAGTAGTTTACCGTTTTTTTACAGGATTATTTTTTTTTTACAATAAATGCAGGCATCATCTGGTGTTATGATGCATTGTACTCTTAAAAGTAATAACCACAAATAGTTGTTATGATTATTAATGAGATGATGCAACACATTATGAGGTTGTTAATAAAGCATTATGGATGCATTGTAATGCAATACCCTCATAATTCATAATAAATGCAGGCTGGTGCAAATCTGGTGTTATTATGCATTGCATTCTTAAAAGATAAACCCACAAACAGGTAAATATTACAATGCATTGCAACTGAAGACAGATGCCCAGGTGGGCCAGGCATTAAATCTGCTCTTATTCGTGAGGTGTGCGATTCTGCCGTTTAGCTCCTCAAAGACAAACGACAGTAATTTGCTGCGGTCAAGAGAAATCCTGACTGACACGCGACCCAGATGCGACGTCAACACACGGACGGCATAATTTATGCCCGCTTTCTGTCTGTGTTCTCAGGGGTTCAGACCCTGGTCAGTGCGTAATGTCCTCCCTGTCACAGCGTTCTCCCGCATCAACCTACAGGCCGTGACAGGTAATCCACAGGGAGAACGCTTCCCTGTTACACCGGCAACTTTAGAGTATTCCTCCTTCGCGGCGCATTCTGTGTCAAACCAGTTCACCTCCAGAGCCGGGGCGTCTTTCAAAGCGGAGGGCCATAAATTGTACTTAACTATTGGTGACTGGCTATTCCCTTCAATGGCACTGCAGCGACAATCCTTATACATTTACCTGTCCTTGACAGCAAATTAATATTTATCTCTGGCCTGCGCGAGTGATGATTTATGTTGTTTTTCTGAGGGTGACCTAAAAATAGCTGAGAAAATACATGTCGGCCTTGGCTTTTACGCGAGCTCTTTTCTTGCTAATAGCTTCACGGAGCCACACAATGCTCCACTTACAGTAGACGCACGCGCAATCTTCATGCACGGTCATGAAAAAGCGGACATTGCGCTTTCAGGCACTATATGCAAACAGTTAACGGAACAAGGACTTCTCACTTCAGAGGGAAACGGGGCTAATGAGACGCTTGTTAGCTGATTTATTTGCTCAGGATGAGGGAGGCAAAGGTCTCACAGGACACCTACATCAAGTGTGAGGGGGAAAACTGAAGTAATTGGCGTTTTCAAAATACAGTAAAAACAGTAATATTTTCTACGTTAATATAAATGTGATGCAATCATTTCTCCAGTGTCACATGACCCTTCAGAAACACGCTGATTTGCTGCTCACCAACTTGAGTATAAACCTGAATACTTTGATAAGATGGTTGGGGTGGGTTTAGTTATTAATTTGGTACAAGTAAAGCTACTGAACATTCGTGCATTATTTCATAATACAGATAAACTTGCTTTGCATGTCAAGGGTTAAAATCCTTTCAGAGCATTTTAAAGAAACATCAGTGCGGCAAAGAAGTCGAAGGTCTCGTGATTATTTTGATTTGAAGGACATGTCGATTCCATTAAACTTCAGACTTTCACAATTTTTCAATTAAAGTAGCTGAAATGAGAACCATTGAGCATCACGCTTTCACCTTGAGTCACGGCGAGTCTCTGTATAGCTTTGACATGTGCTTGTTGGACAGTGTTTCCTTGAAACTTGTAAAGGAATTAAACTTCTTCACAACTTCTGTGCTCTAAATGCTTTCAACTGAAGAAATTCTCGCAATCGTGACATTGTGTATTTTCGTCACACGTGCAATTTTACTCGTTTTACCGTTCTCATGTCCTACTTTTTGTTTCCAAACAATAAAAAAAAAAATAATCCTGTAAAAAAAAAAACGGTAAAATACTGGTTGCCGGCATCATACCGTAAAAATACGGTATGTTACTGTTTTTTTAAATTTACAGCTAAATACTATACTGTCAGCTAGAGTATAAAACTTTATTTAACAGCTATATGCTCGAAAACAAAAACAGTAACACACCGTATTTTTACGGTAACTAGTGTCTGTCGCTTCACACTCGGAGCTCACTGAAAAATAATCAAGAGATGGTGGATGAAGCATGGAAAATATACTTTTATTTTGACCTTCAGTAGACAAGAGTCTCTATTTGGTGTATTTCGAAACTGGTAAAACTTTTAATTTGACGTTATTACAGAGCACACTTGACAGAAGTGAGTTAAGAAACATTGTCATGCCATGCGTTTTCTTAAGTGGCCTTTTGTTCAATTCAAGTATGGTTTCAGCGGAAGAAATTCTGGTAATCATAACATTGTGTGTTTTCATCACACGTGCAATTTTCAGAAATAACCAAAAAGCTTTTAAAAAATTTGCCTCTTCATGCTGTAAATTGTGGTTCGTGTTCTCAGTCTGAAATGTCCAAATGTGTAACATGCAAAAAGAA
The DNA here is from genome assembly GCA_027497675.1 of Cyprinella lutrensis. NCBI lineage: Eukaryota > Metazoa > Chordata > Actinopteri > Cypriniformes > Leuciscidae > Cyprinella > Cyprinella lutrensis. Next base: position 37,737,754 of record JAOTRC010000034.1, read on the forward strand.
GAGAAAAGACATTGCTGAGTTTTGTTGTCCACCAAAAGGTTTTACCGTTCTCATGTCCTACTTTTTGTTTCCACACAATGTCAAAAAATAATCCTGTAAAAAAAACGGTAAACTACTGGTTGCCAGCATCATACCGTAAAAAATACGGTGTGTTACCGTTTTTGAAATTAACAGCTTAATACCGTATTGTTAGCTAGAGTATAAAACTTTATCTAACAGCCAAATTCTTAAACACAAAAACAGTAACACACCTTATTTTTACGGTGACCACAGCTGCCAATAGTTTACCGTTTTTTTTACAGGAACCTTTTTTTTTCTAAAACAACATTTCAATCAAATTCAAGTTCATATGGGACGCTAAATACGGCTGTCTCTAGTGTCTGTCGCTTCACACTCTGAGCTCACTGAAAAATAATCAAGAGATGGTGGATGAAGCATGGAAAATATACTTTTATTTTGACCTTCAGTACACAGGAGTCTCTATTTGGTGTATTTCGAAACTGGTAAAACTTTTAAGTTGACATTACAGAGCACACTTGACAGAAGTGAACATTGTCATGTCATGCGTTTTCTTGAGTGGCCTTTTGTTCAATTCATATCATGTCATCTGTAAGTATGGTTTCAACGGAAGCAATTCTGGTAATCATTACATTGTGTATTTTCATCACACGTGCAATTTTCAGAAATAACCAAAAAGCTTTTTAAAAATTTGCCTCTTCCTGCTGTAAATTGTGGTTCGTGTTCTCAGTCTGAAATTTCCAAATGTGTAACATGCAAAAAGAAGAGAAAAGACATTGCTGAGTTTTGTTGTCCACAAAGAGGTTTTACCATTCTCTTGTCCTACATTTTGTTATCAAACAATGTTAAAAAAAAATCCTGTAAAAAACGGTAAACTACTGGTACCGTAAACATACGGTGTGTTGCTGTTTTTGAAATTAACAGCTATATACCGTATTGTCAGCTATATAAAACTTTAATTAACAGCTAGATGCTCTAACACAAAAACAGTAACATATGGTATTTTTACAGTAACCACAGCTGCCAGTAGTTTACCGTTTTTTACAGGATTATTTTTTTTACAGTGTTGTGTACTGAAGATCAAAATAAAAGTATATTTTGCTTCATCCACCATCTCTTGATTATTTCAGTGAGCTCAACGGTAAACGGTAAACTACTGGCAGCTGTGGTTACAGTAAAAATACGGTGTGTTACTGTTTTTGTGTTTGAGCATTTGGCTGTTAAAAAAAGTTTTATACTCCAGCTGACAATACGGTATTTAGCTGTTAATTTCAAAAACAGTAACACCGTATTTTTACGGTATGATGCTGGCAACCAGTAGTTTACCGTTTTTTTTTTACAGGATTATTTTTTAATTTGAAGAGTCTCTTTTTGGTGTACTTGAAACTGGTAAAACTTTTAATTTGACATTATTACAGAGCACATTTGATGGAAGTGTGTTAAGAAACACACTTCTGTCAAGTCTTTTGTTCAATTCATATCATGTTATCTGTAAGTATGGTTTTTCTCTTGCAAGAAGTACACATTCAATACAATTTTTCATACAACTTACGTAAAGCTAGATATTATTTCCTTCCTTTGTGAATAATCTAACTAAATCATCCAGGCCCCGCCCCTTTATTCAGTGCATTGATTATTCATTATGACGTCCATGATATTTTTTGGTATTCTTTTTAATAGAAATACTTTGATAAGTTCCGAAATTCCCCAGTTAATCAACAATTTGAAGGCAATGCATTTGGTTAAAAGACAATTCCACCCTATCATAGCCAAACACAATCCCACAATTACATTTTCCGTCTTATTTTGAATGATATGACGGTCTCTGGATAACATGGACAGAACGAGGGTCGCTGTCGCTGCCCGAGGCCCTGTAAACTCAAGTTTGAGTTTACATCTGGTGGTGGCGTTGGGAAATAATGAAATTGTCTGTCTGCTCTGGAGAGGGATTCGGCGTCTGTGCCCAGCTGGAACGAAATTACCCAGCGAAGGGCAAATGCCATTTAATTTGCAAATGAGAAGATAAGTGCATTTATCAACTCCCTCTTTTCGAGTCAATGTGAGAACATTTGTTTTGTTTTTTTGTGCCACAGTGAAAAAGGCAGATGGAGCTTTTCAATCGGGCCGTGAACAGAAGGCTTGTTGTGGACATTCAAGACTTCAAATCCATCTTGAAATCTTGAAACATGTCTGTGCATACAATAAGTTTGTGTGAAGAATAGGCTTTTTTACTTTTACCAGGATATATCAGGTTGGACGTCAATGAAACAAATTGGTTTTGGCTCTCAAAACAAATACTGCGGTAAGAGTTTATCTTATGAGTTCTGCACAATTTTCAGTGAATAAATAATAAGAAGTACACTTTAGCACACTTTTTGAACCTATTACAGTAATAATACATTTTAAAAGGATACACAAAAATGCTTTATTGCATATTATGTTCAACTAAATGAAAATGTTAAATTTATATCAAATGCAATTAGCTGAACTTTAGAGTGTCCATTGTCCCACTTAAGTAGGATTTAAGTACAACTTAATAATTTAATAATTACTACTGTTGACTTTTGGTTAAAGTTACTGCCGAAAACGAAATTATACTTTAATGTCATTTCTATTAAAAGTTGCATGTTATATGTTTAAACCAACCCAATCTCACGACCAAGTCGTACGAATTCGACGAATGATTAAAAAGTGGCTATAATTCGTAACAATTCATACGACCTCACTCGTACGATTTTGCTAAAACGTACATATTTTACGAATTGACCAATTCGTATGAATTCGTACGAATGACCTAACCCTTACCCCGCCCCTAAACTTAACCGTCAAGTGGGTTTAGACAAATCGAATTAGTACGAATGAAACATTTTTTACTCATTCGTCGTATTCGTACGAACTGGGCGTGAGATAGTGTTGGTTTAAACATATTTTAATTACACAATTGTAGTGATGAATTAAATTGGAATTAAAATATGCCGTTTTCCGTCTTACAAAAAAATGAATAAGTAGCTCTTTAAAAAAACGACAAACGTTGTTTACAATGTACTCTAAAGCAACACTATTAATTTGACATTATTACAAAGTGCAATTTTTAAAGTGGGTTAAATGTTTTATCTTCCCATTAGTGAAACATTTGTGGGCGGGGCTTGATTGTGTCCTTGTGGAATTGATTGGATGATTGTGGTTTGCTATTGGTGGATCTCATGTGAGTGACAGGTTGCTCCGCCCTCGTCATCAGAGAAGATAAGAGCACACACTCTTAGAAGAAAAGGTTCCATATAGAACCTTAAAAGGTTCTATCAGCGCTACGTATTTGGAACCCCTAAAAGGTTCTATACACTTTTAAAAAAAGGGTTCATCTGGGTTCTATATAGAACCCTGGGGTTCCATAGAACCTTTTACCAAAAAAATGGTTCTATATAGAACCAATTTGGATTTCCATATATGAAGCGGGGGATGGAACCATTTCTGGTTCTAAATAGAACCATTTCTTCTAAGAGTGTAGGGATTAGAATGACAAGTGAGTAAAAAAATGCCTTTCTTGGAACTTCCTTCAACAGAATCACGTGAAATTAAACCAATTAATCAAAAATCTTCACCAGAACTGGCTCAAACTGTGAAACCGGCATGTTTTATGCATAATAAAAACGTGGACGCATTGTGAATTTAGTGAACGTCAGGATGAGTTTCTAACCTCAGACACAAGTTTGACTGCATGAAAGCATTACATTTCCTTTCTTTCCCTTCTCCTTTCTTTCTCTTGGATTAAATACATCAAAGACCTCCCGATGCTTCACGAGAGCGCTCACTGTCTCTAACGCACATCCATGTGTTGTACATGATAAGAGCTCTTTTAGAGACAGTAACTAGTTTTTCTCCTCGCAATACGATTACTGTCACAAGTAACTGTTAGACAGAGAGTGTCAGAGAGGGAGAGAGAGATACACTTCCTGTTGGTGGCCTGCAGAGTTAGTTTTGTTGTTGTTCTTTTCCACACATTACGCCTGTTTCCCCCAAATGCAATTACTCTGTTTAATTAGCTCCATATTTCTCTGACTGCTAATGTTGACTTGCAACACTCTGTGAAATTTCTCTCTCAAGCATCACCAGAACGGGCTGCTGTTACAAGCATAACTTATGCTAATGAGAATCCAATTAGTCATTGTGCAGGAGTTTTTCTTTTGGATCTTCACATTGAACTACTGGTGGTTAAACACACATGTCACATTTTTCAGGTATTTCAACAACACAAGTCAAATTTCTGAAACATTCAGCACTCGCTGAGATTACGAATCACACAAGAGAAGTACTATAGTATTGTCATGGATTATTTAAGTGTGAGATTCACTGAAAAACATGACAAGACATGCAGAGCTTGATTGACTGATGATCTGAAAATAAGTTAATTATTATATTAATAATATCTAACGATTTACACTTATATGAAAATATGCAGAAAATACTGCTATTTTCACTTAGTGCAGCTGCTTTAAAATTGTAACAGAGAGGCAGGGACGAAACAATACAAATAGGCAATACAGAGCATACAAAGAAACTCAGGACAGGAACATGCAGCAAACAACGACTGACAAACCACAAGAGAAACACAAGGGCAATTTATATACAGGCTAACAAGGACACCCCCTTGTGTCCTTGTCCTTGATGGCTGATTGTCATGGGGACACCCGAGGGTAACCAAGGGAACACACGAGGGTAACCATGGGAACACGAGGGTAACCAAGCAAACACAGGAGGGTAACCAAGGGAACATAGGAGGGTAACCATGGGAACACATGAGGGTAACCAAGCAAACACACGAGGGTAACCAAGGGAACACATGAGGGTAACCAAGCAAACACACGAGGGTAACCGAGGGTAATCATGGGAACACAGGAGGGTAACCATGGGAACAGACGAGGGTAACCAAGGGAACACACAAGGGTAATTATGGGAACACACGAGGGTAATCATGGGAACACAGGAGGGTAAACATGGGAACACACGAGGGTAACCAAGGGAACACACGGAGGTAACCATGGGAACACTGAAACATTTGGAACACTGAACACTTCATTGAAGAAGGCTGTTTGTGCCGCTACGCGTGGGTTGTATTTTCATGATATAGCTAGTCTAATAAAGGCTTTTTAATTTTTCTAAAGAAGATTGCCTTGGATTTCCTTTTCTACATGACATCCCGACCCCAAAGAGCATCTTCTAATACTTTTTTTGAACTCCCTGAGCACCCTGGACAATTTGTCTTTTTATAAAAAAGTGAGGATTTGCCGCCTCATTTCAGAACACGTTGTTGATTTTGTGATATTTCTGAGCTAGGCTATATGGGTTTCACATTTGAATAAGAGTTGTTGTTTTTTTGGGACACATTTGTGTTTTGGGTCGTCTGTGTGATCTGTACACCACTGCTTTGACAGCGATGAATGTGTTTAGGGTCACGACGGTTCAGGGTTCAATCTACCAACCGTGTCATGGTCTTGTTGAAATACACGTATAAGGCCAAAGGAGAGCTTCAAACTCTGCTTTCCGACACAGCTTGACTTGATTAAAGCTGGCCAGGAGTGCAGCAGCATACAAGATTAATGCAGTGGGTGGTTTTTCCATGTAGAATAATCAATAATTTATATGGCTTTATATTAAGTGCTTTTCGATAGGCAGTGAAGTATGGATTCCTAGATCAGAGACATCTGTGATTTATAAAAGTTTTAAATAAGCATACAGTAAAACTCCTGAATAAATCATTGCCGACTAAAGTTTGAACAGTGCTTGTTAATTTTGACAGTTGCATGTCAGAGCTCCAATTATTATTGTTTGCTCAACTTTTAACTTGAACAAGGAAAAAAGGATGAATTTCTAGTTCTGTATTTTATTAAACCTTATTACACAGGTTCATATTTGTGAGGAAACCGTGATGCCGTTGTACATTTTTTAAATTAAATGTGTAATTGCTGCATGAAAGCATTAATTTAATGGATTTGAATGTGATGGATTTGAAGTAAGCAACTTACGGTCTCGTTCCTTTTAGAGTACAGTATACTTACAGTGTACTTACCTAGAAAGTACTGCTAATATACGGTAAGTACATGGAACAGGGGTAGGTTCAGGGTTAGTAATAGTTACTACCTAGTAATTGTAGTTACTAAAATAAGTACATAGTATTTACATGAGTAATTGAACTCTAAAAGGAAGTGTTACCCAACTTACTATAGGGTTAGGGTAGGATTTGTTTTGGGGTTAGTTGCATGTAATTATGCATAATTTTATGCATAGTTATTACTAATGTAAGTTCATGTAACATATGTAACAATAAAGAATAATGTATAATGCATAGCTATTTTATATCATGCAACATTCAAAGAAACTTACTTTGTCTGAACTTTTCAATGTTAGTGTATCACGGTTTCCCCCTAAAATTATGAAGGAGAACTGTTGTCTTTCAACACTGGAAATTATCCGAAATTTTTCTTGGTTTTAGGGGACACTAGATGAAATATTAAGTCATATTTCACAAATATTCGAAGGCAAGAGGATTATTTAAGATGAATGCAGCGAGTGGACGGGCTTATTAGCACAAAGCTTGGCCTCAAGCAGCCCATCCATTTAAAATGATTACTGAAATTTCTCATCGTCCTACAGAATAAACATTGAGTCGTTTGTTCGCATGATGAACGATTTAACAAGACATTTCGCCCCTATTATGACTCTTCCCTCTCCTTTGGATGTTTATTCACACTTCTTTTGATCTTTTTAAGATCCTCGAAGGCAAAAGGGTAAAAGATGTTTTACTGTCATTATGAAAGGAATCACAATGTGAAATGGATGAGTCTGCGCTCTTGCTCCGGGCGAGATTGTAAATGGATGACCCGTGAGCTCTTGACGGCACCAGTTTACTCTGTTTACGATGGCGAACTCTAACCATTAACCATGTGCTTGTACAGTGTCTGAGAAAGTGAATGCATGCAATGAAACACTTTCAATTTTATTCACATCGTGCATGGATCAACGGCCTTGTTGATCCTGGAACTGCATTCGATTTGTTGGATCATGGTTATGCTTTAAGACCGGGCTTAGAGACATTTGGTTACCTTTAACATTTCACAAACTGGGCAGTAAAGTGTAAACAAACATGGATGTTCAGCATCATGACCATCAGACGCCACAAGTCATTTAGTCGAAGAGATGCATCTTTCGCTTTTCAACCTCCTGGCGGTGGTTTGCTGAGTGTTCAGCCTCATCCATCTTCCCTTCTTTCCAAACAGATGCCAAGAGAAAGATGCCATTCCTTGGATTTGAAGATTCATTGAATTTGTGAATTTCCAACCCAATCTAACAGCAATTAAAACAAAAACAATCATACGACCTCACTAAATCGTACATATTTAACAATTTGCCCAATTCGTATGAATTCGTACAAATGCCCAGCCCGTTCTCATCCCAAGGTATCATATGCTGACGCTTTTCCGAATGCGTAGACATCCGACATGGCACCCAATCTCACAGCAATTAAAAAAAAAATCATACGACCTCACTAAATTGTACATATTTAACGATTTGCCCAATTCGTTTGAATTCGTACGAATGACCAGCCCGTTCTCATCCCAAGGCCTCATATGCTGACGCTTTTCCGAATGCGTAGACACCCGACATGGCACCCTTTAGCGTCAATATGAGACGCAGATATATATGGGCCAGAAGGCGCCTCCTAGTGGTCTAACCCTAA
>JAOTRC010000034.1:38594815-38605411 GCA_027497675.1 Cyprinella lutrensis
AAAGTGTGTTTTTGAGACTGTCTTTGGTTCACTGCAGTTTGAAGGAGGAAATACTCAGCAATGCTGTCCACTTATCAACACACACATTAAACACAGCACATTTATAATAAATACTGCAATATTCCCCACAGAAATAAGAATGAGTTGACGCTGATTGACGGCTGGAACTGCGGGTGTCGCTGTTGGTGTTCAGTGAATCTCTGCTCAGTGTCGGCGGATCTGGTTCACACACACACACACAGAGAGAGAGAGAGAGAGAGAGAGAGAATGGCCGAGAGCGACTGGGACACGGTGACTGTGTTGAGGAAGAAGAACCCCTCTGCTTCTCAGTCCAAATCCAGACAGGTGAGAGTGTGTCCCGATGATCCGGATCACAGTTCGGGTTCGGCTGGTCAACACGTGGCGCGCGCTGGAATCTGGAATATTCCCTCGATTATAACAACTACAGTCACGTGTTTCATTTTTCATTTTTATGTTCTTGTTGTTTGGACGAATAGAAAGAAACAATGTCTGTAGTTTAAAACAAGTGCTCTGGATGGTTATAACGATCATTTCCGGCACACAGTCAACCTGAAATATATATTTAATAAAGTGCAAATAAATAGGCTTTTAAAAAAATAAACAGAACGTTGCCTTCAAGTATCGTTTTCATATTTTATTTTTAAAGTGTATTAAAAGTTAAAGTCTGATCATATGCTAATGCTTTTAGCTTTTAATAAAGATGGCAAACCTTTTTGTTAGTATATTTGCGATAAACTATTGAAAAAGGGAATATATTTCAAATACAATAAAGTATACTTTTTTCAATAGTGGAATGTGAAGCATGTCAATAGACTGAGTTCTGAAGTGTGTGTGTGTGTGTGTGTGTGTTTAGGCGGTCGCTGCGGCGCAGAGGCGTGGAGATGACGTGGAGACCACCAAAAAATGTAAATAAATATTAATAATAATGTTGGACGGTAGATTTACTGGAGTGTGTTTGACGACAACAACTAAATGAACCTTTGACCTTTAATCTCACACATCGTCATCATCCACAGATACATCCGTCACTGTAATCACATCAGATAAACAATATGTATTTTTTCATATTCAGACGCTTATTTTACATTTAAACCTCAAAAGTTCAATTTGTTTCAATGATTTGTTTTCCAAATTTGAGGAACAAATTTGAGCGGCTTGAAAAGTGTATTTAAAGTGCTTTTCACAATACAAATTAACCCATAAATGAATAAAAGTGCTTCCTCCTTTAAGCTTCAGGAACAAGAACACATGTGGGCGGGGCTTGATTATGTATGGGTGGAGTTGTGGTTTGCTATTGGCTGCTCTCATGTGAGTGACAGGTTATAGCCCCGCCCACATCATCAGAGAAGAGATGCTGCAAGTGATTCTGATTCAACATTATTAACACAATAGTGATGTGCACTGATGATATAATGGTGTTTGCGGTTTCAGGGTCGGCGGGTCAGAACAAGCAGCATCTGGTGACCAAGAACACGGCCAAACTGGACCAGGAGACGGAGGAGCTGCACCACCAGCGAGTGCCACTGGAAGTGGGGAAAGTCATCCAGAAAGGCAGACAAGACCATGGACTGACGCAGAAAGATCTCGCCACTGTAAGCCTGAGCGACCTGAGCCGTCTGTCTCTATAACAGCACTGAGAGAGTGAGCCTGCAGTTCCTGCACTGGCCACTAGAGGCTCACTCCCATAGACCCGCATGTTAAAATGGCCAACTTCACAGCAGAAATAAACATGTTCACAGTCTGGTCTAAAAGTGGTTTTGGTCTATATCGCTAATGTTGTGTGTTTTTGTTCACCAGAAAATCAGTGAGAAGCCCCAGGTGATCGCCGACTACGAGAGCGGGAGGGCCATCCCCAATAACCAGGTCATGGGCAAAATCGAGAGAGCCATCGGTGAGCAAACCTTTAGGACACAGCAAGTCATGAATATGGTATAAAAAGTCGAAATTATGACAAAAATGAATAATGTCCATCAGGTCTGAAGCTTCGAGGGAAGGACATCGGGCAGCCGCTGGAGGCCAAACCCGACAAGAAATGAAGACGGAGCCTGGAGTCGGCCGGAACCGGAGTCAGACCCGGTGTGGATCTGGATCAGGAGAAGACGGAGATCACTGTAATCATTACCAGCAGATTCCTGCAGCTCCAGCGGGCCGTGATCATCTCTCAGACGGGATAACATCTCATTAAATCTGCTCTGGAGATGTGCCGCTCGTTAGTTACTGCTCCCTGCTGACCCCACTGAGGAAACACTCAGGGTCGGGGAAGCTCATTCACAGCGTGGAATTAACATATAATAAAGATAATTAACTCCATTCTGATATTTCACAATTCTGACTCATTTTTCCAGAATTCTGAGTTTAAATCTCGCAATTAAAAACAATAAACACAGAACTCATAGGAATTTTTTTTTATGAAAAAAAATCTGAATTCATAGGGGAAAAAATCAGAATCATAGAAAAAAAAATTCAGAATTCATAGAAAAAAAATCAGAATTCATAGAAAAAAATCAGAATTCATAGAAAAAAAAATTGAGTTCATAGAAAAAAAAAATCAGAATTCATAGAAAAAAATTTAGAATTCATAGGGAAAAAATTTCAGAATTCATAGAAAAAAAATTCAGAATTCATAGAAAAAAACAGAATTCATAGAAAAAAAAGTGTAAAAAATGATTGCTAAATTTAAACATTGAATTCTGGAAAAAAATTTGAATTGTGAGATTTCTGAATTAAAACTCCTATGAATTCTAATATTTAAATCTCACAATTAAAAAAATAAACACAGAATTCATAGGAATTTTAATTCAGAAATCTCACAATTCAGATTTTTTTTCCAGAACTCAATGTTTAAATTTAGCAATCAATTTTTACACTTTTTTCTATGAATTCTTAATTTTTTAGTTAGATTTTGTTAGATTTATAGTAAAAAAATCGGAATTCAATTCATAGAAAAAAAGTGTAAAAATTGATTGCTAAATTTAAACGCTGAATTCTGGAAAAATAATCTGAATTGTGAGATTTCTAAATTAAAATTCCTATGAATTCTGAGTTTAAATTCAGAAATCTCACAATATAGATTTCTTTTTCCAGAATTCAGTGGTTAAATTTAGCTATTTTTACACTTTTTCGTCTGACTTATTTCTGGAGTTCTGAGTTTAAATCTCACAATTCTGACCTTTTCTGGAATTCTGAATTTATTATCCCTCAATTCTGACTCTGATTGACAGAAAACAAGTAAACAAAACTGCTGAATCTTATATTTAGTGATAATATAAAGAGAGATTTATGATGTATTAATGTTTGTCCGGGAACACTAAAGCTATTTTGAGTGGTTGCAAAATATCAGAGACATAGATATAGACATAATCAAACCTGCTGTTCTTAGAGAAACACAACTGCGATTGAAAAAGCACCACGAGTTTTAATTAGTGTTCAAATCCCCCCTGTATTAAAGTCACATTTATACACTCAAGAGTTCACACACAAACACAGAGAATTCTGGGAGAGAGCAACAAGATTTAGAAAAATACAAAAACAAACTACAGGAGTGAACGACCCCTAAAACACAATCAAACACACGGATCCCGAACGTCGAATCACAGCAGGAGGAAGAGGAGCGGCTCAGGGACACACACACGTGTTCTATCCGGAGATGTGTTCGGCTACATGGGAAGCTGAGTGTGTGTGTGTTTGAGCCGCTAAAAACTTTGGGACTAAAAGCCCGTTCACAATAACTGACGTTTCTATTGGTTTGGAACAGCAGAGGAATGATGAAAACACCGACAGCCAATCAGAAGCCGTCGTGTGAAGGCCCAGTTCTGCCCAGAGGAACATCAACTATGAGGCGAAGTCAGTCGTGACATAAAAGAGGAAATTATCACATGGTTAAGTCAATTATGAGGTACAGTCTAAATTATTACTCAATTCTTGACAAACTGTCATAATTATACGGTGAAATTGAGTCAAAATAATAACAAAAGATCATTTAATTTTTAATTATGATATACCGAGTCATAATTACGAGGTAAAAATTTATGACAAAAAGTTGAAATTGACACATCAAGTCCAAATAATGAGGTAAAAAGTCTAAATTCTAAGTCATAATTCTGTAATAGAGTTAAAATTGACAGTTAAAATAATCTGACAGGCCGAGTCATAATTATGAGATAAAAAGACGAAACTAAGCCATGACTTACAATGCTGATGTCATTATGAGTTTTTAAGTAATTATTACTGCTTTAGGGACGATTATTTACAACATGGAATAGAAATAGAAAAAGCTCATTAACATTTTTTATCTCTCAATCTTGACGTTTTTTCTGGAAAAAATGTTCACAATTTTGATTCTGGAATCGCTAGAGTAAAGCCAGCACTGCCAGATTAATTCTCTTTTTTCCAAGTTTGATCCCGGGGCAGAAACGAGCCTCCACACACAGGCTGCGGGCGTCACTCATACACATATACAGAGAGAGAGAGAGGGGGGGCGGGGCGATAGTCTTGATCATGTGATTGGACATGACTGAGCTTCGTCTGATTGGCTGCAGGAACCGATAGTGTGTTTGCTGGACTCACTTCCCTTTCTTATCCACAAATCCAGTCTTGATTCACTAGTAAAATATACTTATATATATAAATATATATATATTATAGTATGACAATTACAGACACAACAGATCTGAGCCTGACTAAAGCTCAGCTGGAGTTCTTCATTGCACCGCGGCCTGAGTGTGTGTGTGTGTGTGAGTGTGTGTGTGTGTGTGTGTGAGTGTGTGTGTGTTCCAGCGAGTGCATCATCTGAGCGGTTACTGAACGCTGCAGGTCTCAGCGCTGGACTCGTCGCCCGCGTCCTCGAGGCGTTTCTCCTGAGGGGTGGAGTCCGGATCGCCCGGAGGAAACAGACTCAGTCTGAGGCTCATCAGCAGATCCAGGCCGTCGCTGGGAGGAAGATTCCCCAGATAATACTGAGGCGCCAGCTCCACCAGCCTAACACACAGGAGACCAGATTACACCAGCTCACAGGAGGAGGGAAAACTAGCCCATGATTTACTCGTCCTCAAGACATCCTAGTGTATATGACACTCCTCTTACAGACGAACACAATCAGAGTTATATTAAATAATGTCCTGGCTAATCTAAGCTTTAAAATGGCAGAGAATGACTGTTTCTGTTTAGAAGTCCATAAAAGCGCATCTATCCATCATAAAAGTACATCTATGGTCATAAAAGTGCATCTATTCATCGTAAAAGTGCATTTATCCATCGTAAAAGTGCATCTATGGTCATAAAAGCGCATCTATCCATCATAAAGTACATCTATGGTCATAAAAGTGCATCTATTCATCGTAAAAGTGCATCTATGGTCATAAAAGTGCATCTATCCATCGTAAAAGTGCATCTATGGTCATAAAAGTGCATCTATCCATCGTAAAAGTGCATCTATCATCATAAAAGTGTATCTATCCATCATAAAAGTGCGTCTACCATCATAAAAGTGCATCTATCATCATAAAAGTGGATAGAAGCAGTTTTATGGAAACAGAAACAACAATTCACTGCCATTATAAAGCTTGGAAGAGCCAGGACATTTTTAAATATCTAAATTTGGATTGTTATTTAGTTATTTACAAAATAAACTACAATTTTAAAACAATTTAGTTTTTGATCCGTTCACACTCACATTTGAGGGTGTATCTCGGACACGATGCAGATGCAGTTGTCGTGTGAGATGGTGAAGTCGTGGTACAGCACCCAGCTGGGCGGGTCGGGTCGCGGGCGGCGACAGAGGTACGAGGAGAATGGGTGGAGGTGGGACACGTGCCGGTGTGTGAGCAGCAGATAGTTCCCCGAGCCGTCCACATCATGAGCAACCTGAAGATCAAACACACCGGGACTTCAAACTGATCATGAGGAGCATGAGGAACGTCTGTCAGCCAATCAGAATCCAGGGCGCGTTTACCTTCAGGAAGAATCCCGATATCAGAGCTCTCTTTATATTAGTGCTGTTGTCCTGGCAACCGAAGGCGGGCGGAGAGACGGGCAACTCGATTCGCTGCATCACCTCCAGTAGCTCCGCCCTAATCACCACAGCCAATCGCAGCGCAGAGGCGTTCAGGAAGTTCGTCCTGCACCAGACCTCATCTTCGTTATCTGAGGAGACAGACACGCACTATGTAGTGTATAGGGAGGTTACTGAACATGTACAGTGATGATGTCACTCACGCTGCAGATACGCGTTGTAGACGTTGATGAGGGTCATGTGATCTCCCTCGGGATGAAGAAAGAGTCGTCTGTGTGTGGAAGCCGCTTCCTCTTTACCAGCCGGAGGCGTAATGAAGCACGGCGGAGCTGGAACACATCAAACACACACTGTGTCGGACCCGTGCCGCTCTTAAAGGGACAGCGCTAATATTCCTGCCGTCGCTATAACAACACTAATCACACACCAGAAGACTGAACACACACTGGATATCTTCTGAAAGTATTTTTTGACGTTACAGGAATCGATAAGCAGAATGGAAAGAGGAATCGTAATGGTTAAAGTTCCCACGATCCCCAGCGCTAGTAAAGACCTGAGTCGTACCGGTCAGCATGGCAGCGACGGTCAGGAGCTCGTTCACACAGTCGAACTCGCAGGACGCGATCAGTGCTTTAGCTAGCGGCGGCTCCAGCGGAAGCTCAGACATGATGATGCCCACCTCCGACAGATTCCCGTCGTCGTCGAGAGCCGCCAGATAATCCAGATCCTCCAGCGCCTGCATCAGCGCCTCAGGGGCTGCACACACACACACACACACACATTGGAAGCACGACAATGTAAAGATATGACTTTACGTTAAGTTAGCTTGTGACAGTTTGGATCAGAAAGTTTGAAGAAGATTAAAATTAGCAGTTGTTAAAGGTATGTTGGGTAGTTGCTAGGGTGTTGAGTTGTGGTTAGGCGGTTGCTAAGGTATGTTAAGTGGTTGCTAGGGTGTTCTGAGTGGTTGTTAGGCGGTTGCTAGGGTGTTCCGTGTGGTTGCTAGGGTGTTTAAGGTATTTTGGGTGGTTGCTATGGAGTTGCTAAGGTGTTCTATGGTATTTTGGGTGGTTCCTAGGGTGTTTTGGGTGGTTGCTAGGGTGACACGCACACATTGGAAGCATGTAAAGATATGACTTTACATTAAGTTGGCTTGTGAAAGTTTGGATCAGAAAGTTTGAAGAAGTTTAAAGTAGTTTAAAGTTAGCGGTTGTTAAAGGTATGTTGGGTGGTTGATAGGGTGACACACACACACATTGGAAGCACGACAATGTAAAGATATGACTTTACTTTAAGTTGGCTTGTGAAAGTTGACAGTGGTTGATAGGGTGGTCTGGCTGATTGCTAGGGGGTTGCTAAGGTATGTTGGGTAGTTGCTAGGGTGTTTTGGTTGGTTGCTAGGTGGTTGGTAAGGTATATTAAGTGGTTGCTAGGGTGTTGAGTTGTTGTTAGGTGGTTGCTAAGGTATGTTAAGTGGTTGCTAGGTTGTTCTGAGTGGTTGCTAGGGTGTTCTGAGTGGTTGCTAGGGTGTTTAAGGTATTTTGGGTGGTTGCTAGGGTCTCATGGGTGGTTGCTATGGTGTTCCTAAGGTGTTGTATGGTATTTTGGGTGGTTGTTAGGGTGACACACACACACACAGGCATTGGAAGCACGACAATGTAAAGATATGCTTACAAATATGCAAATGTATGTTGTGTGTTTGATGTGCTGCTACAGTGTGATGATTTGATTAGTGTAATTGATCTGTGTGTTTGAGTGTGTGTGTGTGGAGCTCTGACCCGGCCGGTCCAGGAACTGGCACTGGCCCATGTCTGCGATGTCCAGCCTCTTGAGGAGCAGCACCAGGTGACTGAGGTTCGCTTCGGCCACCGCAGGGCTCCGGTACGCGGGCATCTCCTCCAGTGTCAGCGCAGAGTACAGGCGGAAACACACACCTGCGGACACAACACACACCAGTCTCTCTAAACCCCGCCTCTCTGAGAGCTGCTCTGCTGTGATTGGTCAGACACCGAACGCTCATTATCATATCTGAATCTCAGCTCTTGATCACAGTGATGCGAACAGTGACGATGGCGTGGGTTTGATCACCGCATCAACACCAACCAAACTCTTCCAGTCTCAGATACACTACAGTGTTTGAGGGCGGGGCTAAGAGACGCACCTCAGCCAATCAACACCAGAGGCGGGCATTATGCAAAATAGGGACAGACCTACGTATGTTAAACAGTTCAGAATCACTTCTTTCCTTTAGGAGACTTTCGTGCACTTTCACACTCACAAACAGCTTTATTACACACTACATGAAAGATAATATCTGAAAAATATTAATAATGGGGCACTTTAGTAGGGTGTGTGTGTGTGTGTGTTTACCCACCGGGGAGTTTGCTGTTGACCCTGCGGGCTCGAGCGTCGGCCTGCTGTCTGCTGATTGGCTGATGAAGCTGTGAATCCGCTCGGATCTGTGGGTTGTAGATCTGTGCAGGAACAGCAGGGGGAGCAACACTGAACATCACACACACGCAAACTCTGATCGCCACTACAAAAACTGCACATTCGAATGCAAAAAACGTGTGTGTCTGGAGTTTTTGACCAACAATATGTAGATGAAAGTGTGTTTCTACGATGCACAGACAGTTGCATGCACCTTCTAACCTAATTTTCCTTGCATGCATATTAAAAATATATAATTTATGTAAGAACAATTATTTCAAAAGTTAATGCACTTAAAAAGAGAGTGTTGTTTCATTTCAACAAAAGATTCGATGCTTGATTTGGTTTATATCTGCTGGTTGCGCTCGCTGGCGCCCTCTTGTGGACACAGGAGACCACACAGCACTTTCTACACTTCAAAAGTATTGCATTTAGAATTCTAATATAATTCTATATGAGCTTTCCAGCCATTCATCTCCACACACTCACGGTCTTCAGCTGGACGCCGGTGTCGATGACGTATCGGACGTTACGGAGGGAGAAGGAAGCCTCTCCTAAGACGTCGGTGAGAACGACCCTGCGTCTGTGAGCCGGATCCTCCCGCTCGTCCTCCCGCTCGTCCTCGGCGCTCTCGGGCTCGTAAACCTCCTGCGACGCGCCTCCGACGCCGGTGTGGAGCTCGATCACGCGCAGAGACGACAGATGAGAGCTCAGAGACACACACTCCTTCTCCAGCGCCGCTCCACACTCCTGGATCTCCTGACGAGCACAACAACAGCCTGCTCACACACACACACACACACCTCTGAACACTTAACCCCTTCGCTGTCACCCCCCTTTTTGTGAATGCACTATTCAAACTTAAATGGATGTAATTTAAGAATGCTTTGGAATATACCCAAGTTTGGTCTTGTTTTAAAGGAAACACTCAGCAGATTATTGCTGAAGTGAAAACACTTCAAAAAATGAATGTATGAAAAAGTTATGGAAGTTTAAAGTCACAGTAAATCAAATATACTGTATTATATATTTTATATTTTATGTAAAATATATAGTTTACAAAATATTTTTTACTCTAAAATTACTCTAAAATTAAAGCCATACATCTAACCAAGTTATGTTCCAAATTTGAAGTTGATATCACAAAAATTGAAGTTCCCATGAGATTTTGTTTAGGCGTAGTACCAAAAATAGCCACCGGGTGCCATTGAATTCCATTGAATTTAGTTTTATACATTCCGCCTTAACAAATTTATACATTTCTCTCCAAATATCAATTCTGTCACAAAATTCAGAACCTTGAGACTCTGACCTTTCTGACAATATCAGTTTTGTCAAGATTAGAAAAGGTTTTGACTTTTGATCATAAATTATGAAATATAATGAAGCCCAAAAGGGGAGGAGCCTGATAAAATAAGTACAGTTTCTATGGTAACACAACGTTCAATTATAAAACAGTTTCCACACGATGAATTCTGAGTTTATAAGCTTTCAATATAATTTATAAGCTTTTTTTATAAGCTTTTTTTAATGATACCTAATTTATGATAACTACTAAAATATGTGACATAATAAAAAAGGCGATAAAAAAATATTATATTTTAGAGGATATTAAATATAAATATTATCATTTTTAGAGGATAATATTATACTATTTTTTTTTTTAAATATTGAAAAATACTACATTGTTTTATTATGAACTTTTAGCATAAAAACAGAAGTTTGAATGATTAAAAGTGGGTGCATCGACTTTTTGTGACAAAGGTCAAAACTCCTGTTGTGATGCAGATTTTTTGAGGTGCACTCTTGTCATAATTTCATCAATTACTCTTCCTGCATGATTTAACACAAACAGAGGTAGAATTTCTATTTAGAAGTCTTAGACCTTTCCAACGATATCTAATTTGTCATATTTAGATTAGGATTTACAAGCCGAATTCCGGAAAAGTTGGGACGTTTTTTAAATTTGAATAAAATGAAAACTATACGACTTTCAAATCACATGAGCCAATATTTTATTCACAATAGAACATAGGTAACATAACAAATGTTTAAACGGAGAAATTGTACACTTTTATCCACTAAATGAGCTCATTTCAAATTTGATGCCTGCTACAGGTCTCAAAATAGTTGGG
>JAOTRC010000034.1:38714638-38725468 GCA_027497675.1 Cyprinella lutrensis
GAGACTGTCTTTGGTTCACTGCAGTTTTAAGGAGGAAATACTCAGCAATGCTGTCCACTTATCAACTTACACACGGTCTGTCCAATTTAAGTTTTATTTTTTATTTTAGAAAAATTATATTTTTTGAAAGCCAACCTGTAAGACCATTTTGCAAGATGTAAACAACCAGTAACACTTCCTGTTTCAGTTTGTAACTGTTTTCTTTATTTCACATGTAAAGAAAATATCTTAAAGATGTTTGTTCAACTTTTTGATTCAGTTTTATAAGTTCTGTTGGTTGTATTTTATCCCAGCTTTTATGTAGTGTTAAAAAACTGAAACAGGAAGTGCTATTCGGTCCTTTTTCAGAAAATGCGTAATAGCGCCCCCTGCCGTATAACGGTGAAAACACGGATATGACATTGTGAACAAAGTGCAAACTCCAGTTGTAATCTAGTCGGGTGTGCTGGCGATAATAGACGAAGCATCTGTCCTGTTCTTTCTCAGTCGGGCTGATAAAGCCTGATGTCTCTCAAATCTTATCAAAGGCTTTGATTAGACGCAGCGTTTCGTTCTCTGATGTCCAAAAGTGACAGTATCCCCCATGGGTTCAAGTCCATTTCTATGTGAAATAGAGTTTGTGCTCCTCGTTTAAAAGGTGAAAGTTCACATGCAGTGATGCAAACACACAGTTCAAGATGAATGATGACCAACTTGAGACACATGAACTAATAATCACAAAGTTCACATGCCAATAAAACATTTGAGCAAATAACTGATAGCTGGAAGATAATGGTTTCCTTTAAAAGATGATGCAACACGTGCGCTGATCAATTATGACTAAAAAAGTGCTCACAAAGCTTTGTTTTCCCAATATTCCCAATGAATTAAGTTTTGCATTACAAATTATCTTTGCATTTTCACATATATTTAAATTGTAAAAGTATATTTGCGTCGATCTAATGTTTGCGTCTTGCCCTTAATTTACAATGATTTTTAATAAATAATTGTTTCTGGGTAAGGTGATTTTCAAAGGACACATTACATTTACAAGATTATTTATTATATTATTCCTAGATCATTAATATAATATAATCCACACTAAAAACTAGGGCAAAAGTTGCATAAGTTAATTGCGATTAATCTCATCCAAAATAAAAGTCTGTGTTTACATGATATATTTGTGTGTGCTGTATATAATTATTTTGTATATATGAATACCTATGCATGCATGTATATATTTAAGAATTATTTGCGTTTAAATTTTCTCTCTCTCTATATATATATAAATACATAATCTATATTATATAAATATAAATATTTTATATATGAATAACACATTTTTTTTAAAATATATACATGCATGTGTGTGTATTTATATATACAACATAATTATATGCAGGACACACAAATATATTATTATATTATTAAACACAGACTTTTATTTTGGATGAGATTAATCGCAATTAATTTTTGCGCAGCCCTAGTATTATTAAAATAACCATTGGTTTTAATTGTAAAAATAATAATCATAACATAACAATGACAATAATAATGTTATATATAAATAATACAAATAATAATAATTCATGTCATTAAAATGATGTATTATTATATGTATTATATATTATTATAATAATACAAAACCAGAAGAAAAACAAGAAACATTTTAATTTTTAATTTACAGAATGGTTAAATAATAATAATAAGTATTATTAAAATAATCATTGGTGTCAATTGTAAAAAAAAATAATAATTATCATTTTTAATTTTAAACAATAATATGAATTCATATATATTTATTAAAATAGCATGATAGAAATAATATAAATACAAACACCAGGAGAAAAATAAGAAACATTTTAACTTTTACTTTAAAGAATGTTTAAATAATGATAATAATAATAATAAGTATAATTAAAATAATCATTATTTAACTGTAAAAGAATGACAATAATATTATATATAAAAAGTATAAAAATAATAATTATTTTTATTTTATTTTAAATAATAATAATTCATATCATTACTAAAATATGATAACAATATACATTATTATAATTAATAATACAAACACCAGGAGAATAATAAGAATAGTTAAATAATAATAAATATATTTATAATAAAAATTAAAATATTATAATACTAATCTTATAATATAAAAGTATTAAATAATAATCACATGGTTTAAGTTGAAGAATGTTTAGATAATTCTAATGCTAAAAATAATTATCATTTTAAATAATAAATTGCAAAAGTAATTTCTTTCAAGTTTTTTTTTAGGAAAAATTGAATAATGATTTCTAAAATATTGCACAAAAGTACAAAAGCATGAAAAAATGCAAAATACACAGAAATACTCAATAATTAGTAAATCACAACTGCACTTAGCAACATTGAGCTATTAAAACTGAACTGATCTGAATAATGACACTGTTGTCTTCTGAACTGCAGCTCATTTTGTTTCATAATTGTTTCATAATAGGTGAAATTTCTGTATTTATTGATGAATTTGTTATTTTATTGATTATTAATGTTAAGCTTCTGTAGTTTTTGATTAATTCTGTTATTTCATTATTAATGTGAAGCTTCTGTATTTATTGATTAATTCTGTTATTTTATTATTAATGTGAATCTTCTGTATTTATTGACTAATTCTGTTATTTTATTATTAATGTGAAGCTTCTGCATTTATTGATTAATTCTGTTATTTTATTATTAATGTGAAGCTTCTGTATTCATTGATTAATTCTGTTATTTTATTATTAATGTGAATCTTCATTTATGAATTTGTTCAATAATGTGAAGCTTCTTCTCTATTATATAAACCCATGTGACTTGACAAGCTACATCAATCCTGTTCAAAACAAACAAGGCAGGTTCCTTTGCTTTTAGCACACTGTAAAAATGAACATGCTTTATCTAACCAATACAATTGTGGCCACAGATTACAAGCAATATGATTTATTAAATTGAACAAAATAGAATTGAGTAATAGTTCATCAAATTAATTCTAATTTGTTCAATTTAATTAACAATATTGCTTGTAATATGTTGCCACAATTATATTGACTAGATAAAGCATATTATTTTTCCCAGTGTCACTAACGTTCGTCACGACCCAGTCCAGGACGGGCCGGTTACCTTCGTTCCGGAAGCTCCTCACGATGTTGGCGGACGGCGTGGCGCTGCGCTCGTTGGCGAACCGGTTGTAAAGTTCCAGCATGTACTCGGGAGGTTTGGTGCGGCTGGAGCGCGGCTTCAATCCGGGCCCCGGGTCCGTCAGGTTCAGCATGTGGAGGAACTGCCCCAGAACCTCCTGCATGTCCACACTCTCCACAGCAGCCGGTCGGGGAATCGGACCGCAGCGCCCCGACGACAGCAGCAGAACACAGAGACCCAAGACTCGAGGAAACACAGAAACGGCCATTAGAAGGATTGTGAGTTGTTAGGATGGTGTGATGTGAGTTTGGGACACCTGGTTCTCTCCCTCGGCCCCTGACAGGTCGATGTGGTGCGAGAAGAGAAACAGCCTCGTCCTTGTGGATCTTGTGACCGGGGACAGAGGGCAGGACTGCGCTGTCGACCCGCTTGTGCTGACAAGTTTGGAGATGTTGCCACTTGGTCTGTGGGCCTTTCCTGAGGGCCACCGGGTTCCTCACACTCTCTGTATCTTCTTTCCATGCATGCCTTTCTCAGACGTATATACGCCCCGACTACACGCACATTCATATAAACAGTGAGCAGACGCTCTTATTCACACTCTTCAAAATAAAGGTTCGACAAAGAGGGTTTCACGGCGACTCCATATATGGGCCAGTTCTCCAAGTCCCCCTTTAGTAGGGCCCTATGATTTACGCGAATTGGCAAATTAACGCGGAATCTAGACTAGTGTGGGTCTATGTCTGATGAAAATGCAGACTGGGGGAAGCAAATCTAGGCAACACAACCCCCCAAAACCCCCCACCCCGGCATTTCAGCTAAAACGACGAAATCAAAACAATGACAGCATGGCGAAGCGGCTCTCCACGGCTCTGCTTTTATCGGCAAAAAAGTTAAGAAACTCAAAGCAGTCCGAGAAGTTCGCACGTGACGTATGTAGTTTTTCCCACACATAGACTAATTCGCACCACATTCTGCGTTTCATTCGTTTTTTATTTTAAATCAATTTATTAGTTTTTCTGCTAGGAACATCAAGTCAACAGATAATAACATCGAATTTATGAAATTTTCATTCCACACTGTTAATACCTCAATAAAACCCTCCCTCAAATAAACAGTTTCCAATGAAAAAAACAAACAAAAACACAACAATAACAACAAGACAAAGATAAATAAATAATAAAAAATAATAAATAATAAATAAAATTAAATTAAATAAATGCTCTGCTTAAGTGTCTTGGGAGTTAGCCAGTAGATAATCCAAAAAGGGGCGCCACAGTCCATCAAAGAACTAATTTTTTTTCACTCATTTTTTACACTACTAAAAACACGTGATTCAGCGTATTCTTTCAGTCTTATTTCCTTTCTCTGCTCTCCCTCCGTCTTTCTATCACTCATGCGTCTCTCTTTCTCACACACAAACACAATGTGCACGCCGCATCGGTCTATGAAGAGTGCAGTGTTATGTTGCATCATGCAGTATTTGTCCTGAAAAGGTCTGTTTTACCTGAAACTTTAAGGTCATTCCTATTTTATTTGTGTACAGTTTAATCACATACTTTAAAAACACACTCTTTTCACAATTAAAATAACAGTCAAGGGTAAATATATAAATAATTCCCAAAAATTAAAATGGAAAAAAAATGGAATTTGGGAAAAAAATAAAACGGATTAAGTCCTACTTTAGCCAATCATTTTATCGCTTAAAACTCACGAATATTACATATTTAAACATTTTTTTCTTCATGCCTTAAAATATCTCAACATGTAATGTAACTCGACACCCTCGCCTCAATTAGTATGTGTGGTTCTATGAATATTCAAATGAGCCCCGCCCCCACTCCCTCACTCAGAGATCCACTGGTTGTCGATCACACGTTGATCTGATTGGTTACAAGGTGGTTTGTGACGTCAGAAACACCAGCGATTTCAGAGCGTGTTTTTGAGGCTGTCTTTTGTTTTAAGGAGGAAATACTCAGCAATGCTGTCCACTTATCAACACACACACGGTTAAGCGTATTAAACACACCACATACACACATAAACAACATTAAACGCTGGATTTACACCACAGGGGGACTTTAAAGAAGGGGAAAGCTGCGTAAGAATAAGCTCGGTCGTGTGACTCGGGTAGAAGCGAGCCGACGCCTTCCTCGACTTTTAGGTATAATATCTTGCAGAAATGTAATTAAATTAATTAGTAATATAATTTCTGGACTCTCACTTTTAGACTCAAACATTGGAGGGTATATGAAGCGTTACAGGTGAACGACTCTGACAGCTCTGATGACGAGCGCTCTCCGTCTGAACCGGCCGCAGCTGGTTCTGGGTATTTAATAAACATGTAAACAATCCCGTCCACCTCATTAGGTGATTGCAGAGAGCCACGCTGTCCATAAATCACCAGTCAGGTTATCACGGCCTCTGATCTAAACTGTACCGGGCGCCCAGCTGTCTGCAGCCCAAACTGGGAACAGCGGCTGTAAAGAATTACATTCCTCCTGACGAGTTCAGCGGTCCTCCTGCGAGACGGAGACTACAGTGACACACACACACACACATCAGAAGCGCACATTTATAGTGTTTAATGAGTGTGACATGCTGCTCCTTTCTCTCATTGTGTAAGATGGACAGGCAAAACAACATTTATTCAACATTTCATATAATATGCCCCAGTTTACTTTATTTTGCTCTCCTCACTTACAGATATGAACTGTAGTGTCCGACACACACTAGTGGAAATAAAACAGATGTCTGATGTGCCTGTGTTGGTCTGACGTGATAAAGAAGCTCTACCTGAACACTCCAACTATAAATGTCCGATAACCGATAATCCTTTATATTTGAAAGCCGATAACCGATATATCGGCCGATAAATCTAAATCCACATTTTGATATAATTTTAAGAAAACAAAAATCTCACCGTTAAAATCCATGACCCAAACACACAATTACAACGCTCTCATGATATTTTTTGTGTATTTTCCTTTCCAAATTTTCTAATCAGGCCGATAATGTTAAAAATGAACATATATCGGCGATATATAGAAGGATCATTTGATGGGGAAACATGTGTTTGTAAAGTGTGTGTTCATGACGTCATCAGGACGACACACACTCGCTCTGTTCTCCCAGCTAACACACACACACACACACACGCGTTTTGAGAATGTGCTTTAGTTATAAATATTATTTCTGAATGGTCAGAACATTCTGTTTTTAAATGTCCAGCTGTTTGTCAGTAATGCAGAATTAAAGGAAACATTGTATCATTTTTCAGTACGGAGGCGTATTGCATTCACTTGAAGAACAAAAAAATCTACTGTTTTTCTGAATTAACGAGTTATTTTTTCATGAGTAAAAATATTTTGCTCTGTTTTTTGGAATTAACGAGTTAATTTTTCATGAGAAAAAATATTTTGCTCTGTTTTTCTGAATTAATGAGTTAATTTTTCACGAGAAAAAAGTTTTTGCTTTGTTTTTCTGAATTAATGAGTTAATTTTTCGTCGATTTTTTTTGCTCTGTTGTTCTGAATTAACTCATTAATTCAGAAAAACAGCAAAAACTTTTTTCCATGAAAAATTAACTCGTAATTCTGAGATAATTAACTTGTTAATTCAGAAAAACAGAGTAGATTTTGTTTCTTCAGGTGAATGCAGAACGCCTTGCCTCCGTACTTCAGTCATTTCGGAACGTTGCTTTTGAATGTTCTCTAAACGTTCCGAAACAAGTAACATTTAAAAAACATCTGATGAACGTATAACTGCAGTTTTTCAGAGCTAAAACGCTGTATTGTGTTTGTGCAAACCGTTTGAGAACATTATTAAAGACCAGATAAGAGTTCCATGAAGGTTGCGAGAGCGTTCCCTGTGCGCTGGATGATCAATATAGCCTCAATATTTAATACGCATTCCAGTTTTCCGCAGGAAATAACGCCTGTCATGTTTCTCCACAGTATTGTGCAGTCTGTGATTATAAAAGTGCATTCAAAAGTTATCAGATCCTTCACGATCTGTGCCGTTCGTGGCGAGTGTGTGACAGCGAGGCGGCCGATGTGAAGCACATGTCTCCAGTGATGGGGATTTGCAGGAGATTAGAGTTCAGGCTTGAGTTCAAGCGCTATTGACAAGCGCACGTGAAATCGTGAACCGGAATCAGAGCGAGGCTTTAATCACGCGGGCCTTCGCTGACTGGTGTCCGCTTACTGAGGTCACACACACAGTAACGGACATGAGAAGTGGTTTACTGAAATCGTGAGCTAATTAATAGTGTTTTATTAGAGTGACTTATATCTCATAAGAATGCGTGGATTCATTTCTCATATTATCACAGTTTATTCGCTATAGTTTATTTGTGTAGAATACGTCACACTTTACTTTATTCTGCTCTCATCACTTGCAAGAACTAAAGAAAAGAAGCTCTATCTGAACTAAGTCAGGATCACACATGCTGGAAAGAGTATTAAATCGTCCCGATTGGCTGACAGAAATCGAGCAACAATGCATTAGTCACGGAGACTCCATGAAATGAATTGAGCATTGTTGCCGTTGTCATTATTATTATCCACGGCGGATGTGCAGCGCAGATTATGGCCAGTATTGTGTCTAATTCGGGAGGCCGGCTGAACCAGGAAGTGGGAATATCCTGACTACATCTTTAACCTATTCAGGAGAATGATGTCATGATTAGAAGAGGAAACCGGCCGAGAAGAAAACACTCCGAAGAGAGAGAGAGATCAAAGAGCAGCAGCGGTCGAGAGAGAGACAGCACGTCTCACACACACACACACACACACACGACACGCTGTGTGAAAGTGCTTCATCAGGTGATGAGGTGATGTTAGACAGAGAGCAGGAGAATCAGTCCATCACACACACACACGTCACCACAAACTCAAATACGTAACGAGAATATGAAAATATTTGCCATAAACAGGCTGAGCCGTAGAACGTTATCTTTTTCTTTATTCCCTTAACTGCCATTTAATTATTTCATTTTTAAAGTCCCGCTGTAATGTATAAAGTGTTGCAAAGTCTCTGAGCACCCCCTCCTCAAGATCCTCACGAGACGGTCTACTCTGAGCAGTTGTTGGTGTTCCAGATCCGCATCTGTCACCGGACGGACACCCGATCCGACAAACGTGCAACATCCAGATCAGCTCCACAGAGTTTGTGTGTAACCATAGAATTGCATCTATAATGTGATCCGCAGGAGTGATCTTTGCAGAAACACGCGCGTCACCCTGACTGGAACTTGCCCTGGGACACGGTTGGCCTCGTGTGTGTGTGTGTGTGTGTGTGTGTGTGTTACAGCAAGCCCAGTCCTGCTGAGGGTGAGACACCGAGCCCATCACTTCAAAAGCATAACTCACACAGCCCTGTCACCTCTTCAGTTTAAAATATGTTCTTGCCCCAAACTAAAGCAAACAACACATCCATCTCCATCTACTGCACTTCCTGAAGGCGTTGGAGGGGGAGGGGGACGGGGGATTTAAAGGCTTCTGATTGGTTCTCGTCTGCACTTCTGATTCGACCACCCTCAGGTTAATGACATTCAATTAGAAGCAGGTTTACACCTAAAACCAAGTTCAGTGACTCCTCGCTCACAGAAGCTGACACACGTTATGTCCTCGAGACCCAGAAAAAGAATGGGTTTTAGTGTCATTACATTGTTTAAAGCATAAGAACAATTTTTTTTAAATAATATTTTTGAAAAATTATATTTTATTCATATGTGATGTTTTGTCCTCTGTAGAGAACACCAGGATTCAATTAAAAAATAAAATAAAGACATGAATGGGCAAAAAAAGATATTTCAAAATTGTATATACTAAAAATATGTAATATTTTATAGTAGGTTATCACAAAAACGACCCAAACACTGGGTTGTTACGTCTGACCCAGGATCTGGGTAACACTAAAACTACCCAAACACTGGGCTGTTACGTCTGACCCAGGATCTGGGTAACACTAAAACTACCCAAACACTGGGTTGTTAGTCTGACCCAGGATCTGTGTTACACTAAACTACCCAAACACTGGGTTGTTACGTCTGACCCAGGATCTGGGTAACACTAAAACTACCCAAACACTGGGTTGTTACGCCTGACCCAGGATCTGTATAACATTAAAACTACCCAAACACTGGGTTGTTACGTCTGACCCAGGATCAGGGTAACACAAAAACTACCCAAACACTGGGTTGTTATGTCTGACCCAGGATCTGGGTTACACACAAACTAACCCAAACACACACAAAAAATTATCCAAAAGGCTCAAGCCAGGATTTTGGTAGAGATAATAACCCAAGATTTTTGTGCTCCAAGGCAAGTATGAACATTATACCAAACACTTTACGTTTGAGTAGTTCGAGACATCAAATAAAGCGTTGTTGCTTTGGTTCTCTATAGTGATCAAAGCTGAGTGGAGTGAATCTCTGTGCTGCTGGAGAGGAATCGAAAGGCTGATTGCTTGTTTATGAAGGTGTTTGCTCTGTCAGGAATAACGCTCGCTTCTGTGTCTGTCAGCAGGATCGTCTGACTCGCTGGAACCCCTCTAATTACTGCAGACCTTCATATCCCAAACCAAGCTTCATAATGAGGAGCTGAAGAGGTCAGCAAAAACCAGCCAAGCGCTTTCAGTTTAATAGACATTTAAGTAGTGTTAATTAAACGGCATGTAATGGACACGTGCTCTGGACATTCTGGACTGGAGAAGGAAGATCTCAGAGCCAGCCTATCAACAGCTCGGGTCATTCACAGAATCATCTTCAGTTGGGTTCAGCAGAAGAGAGACAACATGAGGGAGAGCAAATGATGACAGAACTTTCATTTTTGGACAAATTATTCACCAGTGTTGTTGAAATTCTTACAATGTGCACGTGTGTCGAGTGAAGGGGGACAGTGTTTGTGTCAACCAGAAATAACACTTGTTTCCAATTCCTTAAATTTCGTCGTGGCTTAACGATCGGAAGTGTGTGTCAAACCCGTTGAGATTCACTGGTCTAAATCAATATGGCTGTCCATTACGTATTCATTTATTTTGCTTAGCAGCTCTATCGTAACAGAAATGATGTCTTCATCGACAGTGCAAGAGCTTCTCAATCACACGTCTGCAGTTTATCCTGTGAGAATGATGCAGAATTTCACCCTGAGTTAAATTATACTCATCATAAACACTGACCTTCAGGAATCAAACTCACCTTCCTTTAAAAGATAATAACACGATAAACACACTGGTCAACAGTAGAGCACTGATCTCCTCATGAAGCAAGAGTTGCTGTGCTCGCCCGCTCCCGATCCCGGATTATTATCCCGGTTTCCCACTCAGGTGTGATAACAGTCATTATGAGACCTGTGAGCATGCGAAGGCGTTTAAACACACGGAAACAAACACAGGTGAGAGTGAGACGATCTGGAGGAGACGCGAGACGAGATGAAAATGAGCTTCCACTTTTATTCAGACACTAACAGACGTGATATATAAGAAATTGCATATGTTGTAAAATATCAGATTTTCAAGTTAAAATTATACATGCACATAAAGACACTTCAGTGTTTCCCCTACCATTGTTTACCCTACCACCTTCTTTCATGTTGAACATCTCACCGCATGAGAGCGCCAAAGTGTGTTGCTCTTAAAATCGTTGTCGTTTTTGCCGAAGGCGAGTAAAAACATTCTTGAAATTGT
>JAOTRC010000034.1:38765019-38780646 GCA_027497675.1 Cyprinella lutrensis
TTTTACACACACACTGAACAACATGAAGCATTGCTTGGTCACTGGTTGAGCTAAACTGGTATTATCTAATTGTGGAGTTCAATTTAACCAATGTTGAATGTGTCTGAATAACTTCTGGACATTTATCTGAAGTACAGTCAGAGGGTTTTACATGCATGCTTGCAAACACTCCAATCTCATACAATCCTCATTTCATGGAAAGCAGGAGGCCTCGTGTGTGTTTTATTGGTGTGTGTTCCTGCTGACTGGCGGGTGTAGTGGCAGCTCATTGATCTTTCATCAGGTCAGGAGCATTCGCAGTTTTATGGCGGCTCGCTGGAGCCTGTCTCTGATTGTTCCCAGTTTCCTCAGATTGTTTTGCTTTTCGGTAAAAGCCTCTCGAACTCCCGAGGTGACGCGGAGACTACTGACATTTCACCGAGAGCAAAACAGGTTTGCACTGTCGGTAGGTGGAGGGACAATACATGTGGATTGTTTTCGGTGTGTGTGTGTGTGTGTGTGTGTGTGTGTGTGTGTGTGTGGGCATGCCAGAACTGGATTCTAAAAAGAGTGTAAACGTGTCAAAGGCTTCCAAAGCACAGCTGACAAGATGCCATGAGAATTTGACTGTTCTTTGCTATTGATGTTTCTAGTCGGCATTAAAGGGAATTTGCACTGTTTTCTCCTCTATTGTGTCGTTTATCCGAGGGGAACGCTTCTGGGACGAGAACAAATGTGGGCAGGGCTTGATTGTGTGTGTGGGGAATTGATTGGCTGGTTGGATGGTTGTGGTTTGCTATTGGCTGATCTCATGTGAGTGACAGGTTATAGCTCCGCCCTCGTCATCAGAGATGCTGCAAGAGGATCTTATCCTGATTCAAGATTATAAATATGCAGTATTCCATAAAAACAATATCCATTTTGATTTCATGGCGACTTTAAAGTGTGATTGGCTCACAAATTAAATATCACGTATATATTTGTGCTGCAATGCAAGGTAATCTGGACACACTGACACCAATATCTCGGTGCGACTGGTTCCCAGTCTCAGGGGTCGAGAGCTGAAGACGGGAAAGAAGACTCACTCTCGAGCATCAGATCAGTTTTCACTGAACCCTGAATATTTCATGCAGCAAGTCTTACAGTAGAAACCCAGATGGGCTATTGAAATGGAAAAGCTACATGTCCATAACTCACACCCCTCCTTTCACCCAAAGGGACAAGTTTCAAGAATGATGTCTGGATCGTGTTTCTGGTCACACCAGGCATGTGGTTTATGTAGCCTGGAGTCTTCGAGACAGCAGAACACACCGAGTTGTGGTTGCTACGCTGTTATGGTTATGAGGATGCAAAGAGTTATTATAATAAGGCTGAAGAGTGTATGGAGGATGGATGTGATAAAGGGCGTGGGATTATACGTTTGATCGTATATCTATAGCCATATTTCATCCACATATTGATATATTGACCCAATTTACTGAAGAAATTAACATATAGGCCTATTTAGGATTTGCATAGTGACTTAGCTATATTATTGTAGTGCATTCAGTTAGCTATTAACTTATTTAGGTTATGTATTTCTATATGTAAAGGAACAGCACTATTTGCAGAATTGAAATTAAACGACAAAAACATTATCAAGTAATTTAAATCATTGACAGGAACCTACTAGATTGTTTAAGGATTTCGCAAAACCTCGAAGTTGCATGATGAATTAATGAATGAATGAACGATTTTGTTCTTCTTTTTTATTGATGCGAATATACTAAAATCTTGTTGACCTGAATCCGTCATCGGTCACTGCCAGAATCTGTTTAATGCAGGCCGAGACAATAAGACAAAACTGACCTTCACATGACAAACGCACAAAACCTGTTTAATAGCCTACCCGAAACAACCTGTTGATATTCCTGATTGAGAAGCGACTTATTTTCAGCATTTCACGGCTTCACTTCGGCTGACACTCGCTTTAAAGATATTAATTTTAACAATCAGAGGTTGGACTATACTGTGGGTTTTTACATAATTCCCCATGGATGATGCCTATTTTTTTCACAAAAATATTAAAGCTTATAAGACCTAAAATTTAAACGTCCACGCAAAGGAAATAGTGCAGAATTATCAGCAATTAAATCTAAAATGGGGAGTAAATACATCAAACAATGTTAAAGTGAAAACAAAAAATAGCACTAGCTATAGATAGATTTATTGTGCAATTTATTAAATCATAGCTTCAATATATTTGCTGTTTTTTTGTTCTAATTTTTCGAACTGTCTTATAAATATGCATAAATATTTAAAGTGCACGGCACGTGAGCCGCGTAAATCACACAGTCCGTTTTAATCATGCCAATTAATTGTTTACGCTTCACTGGATGATTTCAGGTTTGAACCGACGATGAATGTAAATTTCACGTAAAACAAATATATATTTCTTATTTCAACACCGTTAAAAATTTGATTTTTAAACCTACTTTTTCATTGATTAAAAAATACTTTTTCATTGATTAAAAACACGATATGTATCAATAAAATGAGAATATTAACATTATAGTTTGCAGAATGCACAAAGTTTAGATAATAATCGTTTCTCAATTTCTCTGCAAATTGTCATCGTTTTTATCTGGCATCATTCCCATATAGGCTAATAATAAAAAAACAAAGATTGAAATAAAGACCGCAATATAATCAACATTATGAAAGATATTCCGTATTCATGCTGGATCAGATTAGTATCTTCTAATGCACTTATTGTTTTCCGCAGTCATAGATGTTTCCTTGAGGAACAGAGGGAAGTCTGTCATAATACGCCTTCGCTGGCCAACTTAAAAGGCTTGTTGAGAAATGACTCTCAGTAACCGGGAGTGTCTTGGGTCCAGTGACCCGCATCGGACTGCAGTCTATAATCTC
Organism: Cyprinella lutrensis; assembly: GCA_027497675.1. NCBI lineage: Eukaryota > Metazoa > Chordata > Actinopteri > Cypriniformes > Leuciscidae > Cyprinella > Cyprinella lutrensis. Next base: position 38,767,909 of record JAOTRC010000034.1, read on the forward strand.
ATGACATAAAACACTTTCCTCCGAGAGCACAGACGCGCGGGACCGGCAAGTATATGGAACAATGTTGGCGCTTTTTAATTCCGCTTTACTTCAGTTGTTGGTTTTGCGTTCGCCGAGGTTCGCTTTTATCGTGCATGCGAAAGCGGCGTTTTGCTGATTATTTTATCGTGTTTAATCCGGATTTAGGGTGAAGTAGCTCACGGGTTCCAGACAACCTGGCTCCAGTAGTCTAATCTATGGGCTGACGGGCAACCAGACAGGTGTAAATCTCTCTGACAATCTTTGCTTTTTGATTGCGGGAGTCATATCTGCAGGGTAGGGATCTGAAATGGATCATTAAAATGTGTTGCTTGTTTGCTGATGCAATATCCAGACTGCTGTCGAGACGGTGTAATAAAATCAGAAGTTGGAGGTGAATGGCTGCTGTATTGGATTAGCCGGTTAACAGCCTAAATGTGTTCACTATTTAAGAGTGTGCGTGTATTGTATTATTTATGAATTATTAGATTAGAATCTTCATTTCTGAAGGCGGGCGACAACATTAAATAAAGATAAAACAATACGTCATCTGGTTTGTTTTTAGAGAAGCAGTTTTAACACCAACTGGGAGTTTACGACTATAGGCTACAGCAAACCGTTAGCGACACCCTAAAGTATTTCAGAAGTTATACTGGATTACACAATCACGCTGTTAACTGCGTCTCGTTCATCTTTATGGACTCTAAACAGAATATGCCGCAGACACATCCCTCGTTTACTGATTTCTGTGCTCTGTTTGCTTAGCCTGGGTTTCGTGTGTGTGTGTGAGAGAGAGAGAGAGAGAGAGAGAGAGAGAGAGAGAGAGAGAGAGAGAGAGAGAGAGAGAGAGAGAGAGTTTGGTGCCACGTTTGATTAAGGCTTGCTCCCTAAAGATGGCGATAAAAATGAGATAATGAGGTCCTGTGATTTGCGTTTTTCCCATCATGGACTCGAGCTGTCGCCAGTTCACAGAAGCACACTGTACACAGGCACAGCGATACTCACTTCTCATTTAACACACACAAAAGATGATCCCCAGCAACCGGACGAACCATATAATGTTCACCCTTATCCAATCGCGACTAATTAACTGGAATATCCCACCTTCCTCGTTAATACAGCGAACAAGTAATGTTCTATGTATGTCAAAGGTGCACAGGCCACAGTCGGTCTCCGAGGACATTTGTGAAGCCTCTTTTGTGGGCCATGGATCTGATTAGTTCATGACCCGGTGCCGAGAGGTCACGGGCTCGTCGCTGCCTCGGCCTGACGAGCAAAATGTTTCCTAATCGGATTTTAATTGGTTTGCTGAATGGTGCTCTGGGTGTTTGAATAGGGTGAAATCAGAGAAAGTATGAATTTGTCTGTTTTGATTTGAGAGTCAAACACAATTATGACGTGTCATAAACCCGCATGTAAGGTGATGAAAGGTCCATAAATTACTCTGAGCTGGGCAGCACTAAACAGAACTAAGTCATTCATTTAGTCTACGCAAGTTTCCCAAAAAATCATTGTTATATGGGATGTAAAACTGTCGTTCTTATCTTTCTCCGTGCTTCCACTGTTTGTTATAAGAGACAGACACGAGTTTGATGTCACAGACCGCGCGGAGGATAATAACACGGTCAAAACGTATTTTGAACTTTGCCGTGTGCAAAGGCCTGATGCTGTTGTTTAAAGCAAGCATCTGATTCAAATATTGAAACTATGTTATTAATAGTGATAGTGATTTCACAAGAAAACTAAATATTGTTTTTCTCAACAAGACCTTTGCCAGGGAGTGTGGTAAATTATCGCTTCCCAATCTCTTTATCATCACAATTTTATTAAATTGTCGCGTTAAAATTTGCTCCAGTTGCTGGCAGATCTCAATGCAGAATAAATCTCCAGATCTCCTAAAATTATCCTTATCACCTGCATGGATTTTACGAAGTAGCTGCAGGATTTCATACGAAGTGATCAGATACAAAAAAAAAAATAAAATAAAATGAATGAGATCGTAAACGAATGTCTCCAATTTTCAAAAAAGGGCTAGGAGATTCCATGTGCCTGTTTTTGACAATTTGCTTGTTTTGAAGCCTATACCAACACCTCTGATTTTGTCATCTCTCGTAAAGAGGCTCTTGTGGGTGTAGCCAATATTTAATAAAACAATTTCAATGCAGGCTAAATTAAATTTCTGAACAATAGAATTGACCTTTGTTTGGCTTGGATGCCGCCATGAAAAAACTTTACAGTGTGTGTGTGTGTGTGTGTGTGTCTGTATTTACAGTAGCTGAAGGAATTAAAAACACCCCGTATCCCCCTTAAGCGTGTCAGTGAAAGCGAGAAGTCTTCAGCTCGCCTGTTTATGTTACACGTTTATACGAGTGAAGTTATTTCTTTAGTTCACTTCCATCTTATTTGCCGCTTTCTGCTCCAATCAGCTCTCCCGGACTCTGAAACACCCCCCCTCTTCATGCAAAACATCTGTGGGAACGTTAATAGATGAAAGCTCAAAACCGCAATCGACTTCCTTTTGTTTTGAAGAAGTCATTTCGCTTCAACCGGTTACAGAAACCCTTCAAAACCCCGAGCGATTGATAAAACTGCTTTCCCAACACGATCATCTGGACATAGGGTTTCCCACACCTACAAACAAAGTGCTCACGTTATCAATTAAAATGAGAAACTTCAAGAAACTTTCTTTAAATACTTAAGACTTTATTACAGAATCAATTACCGAAACAAGAATCACGTGCCCTTTAGTCTAGCTATACATTAAGAGGGACTGTATTGTTCTTTTGTAAAAGGAATAAAAGTCACAAATATTGAAACGTAGATTAATTTAATGGTGTGGACAGTCATTGGTGGATTCCTGTGTGACTGCATCAGATTTATTAGTGTTTTCAGTGATGATAGACGGATGTTATACTGGAGACCCTCTGTGGAAACTAACTAATCTGACCAAGACCGTTCAAAACAACACACAGTGATCATGAATATGGTTATTACAGCCACATGAAGCACGAATACACCAAGATTAGATGCTTTAATCAGTGCAATAATTGCAATGTGTCAGAGACAAAACCCCACAAAAGAACATTTACTTCACCATTCAGTGTGTAGAATAGCCTTCTCTTGAAATTCATATTTGGTTTATCCATAATGTAGTTTTCTTGAACCAGTTGCTGACATGCATGGGAGAGTTTGATTTATATTCCAGCAAATGCAGAGATTATGCAGATCATAAAACACAGACCAGCATGTGTCTCTTTCTTTTATAATGTTGTGAAGAATTGTGCATATAGACGCAATTACTGAAATATGATAAGTTACATTCTTAAATATCTGCACAAATTGAGCAAATGTTAGGTACATGTTCATAAAATGAAAATATATGCTCTAAAGGAAAAGATCCTCACCACAACATTTCAGAAGGGTTCATTAAACAGAAATCTGCTAATGCTGGAAAGAAATTCAATCTCGCCAGCCTTGCAGTGAATTTACAAGAGTTTCCCTGCAGTAAATCCTGATCCCTCCGCAGCTCCGTGTGTGCGGCCCGGCAGACCTCGGTGCGACCCGGGCCAGATCCGAATCCTAACCCCCAGACCTCAGCTCTTCACCCCAACACCTCGGCTCATCTCTGAGGCCTATACATATGTTAACTTTTTGTGAATTCATATTTTTGAGAGGCTATTGGGGCTACATTATACATTCTAAAATAACAATCATTTAAATCAATTAGTTAAAATGGTGCAAAGTTTTCATTTGTTGCCACTTAGAGGAACTAATCGATGACCTACATGATTTATTTTACCTAAAATTGTTATTTGCAGTGTAATAATTTGCCAAAACAAGTGTAAACTTGTTATAAAGCACCACATGACATGATATGGCTGTCTCTCTCTCTCTCTCTCTCTGTGTGTGTGTGTGTGTGTGTGTGTGTGTAGTCTCTCTGTGTGTGGAGGAAATTCTCAGACTTCAAGATCAGCAAGACTGAAAGATTCTCTTCATAAATGTAAATATGATGTTGCACTGCACACACTCTAAAACCATAGGGTTGTTTTAACACAAATATGGGTCAAATATAGACTAACCCAGACGTTAGATTAAAATGTTTAACCTAGGTTCATATTTGACCCACATTTGGGTTAAAACTTAGCAGAGACTGCGGTGTGCCAACGGGATAACCCCTCTGTCACTGGGAACTGCTGAATACCTCAGAAGAATGCAAAGGATGTGTGTGTGTGTGTGTCTGTGTGTGTGTGTGTGTGTGTGTTCATTCCTCACAGATTAAGCAGCCAGTGTGATGTGTGTGACCACTTTAAAAATGTTGGGTTGTTTTTTTAACCCAATTTTGGGTCAAATAGGGACGAATTCAAACACTGGGTTAAAAATGTAATTTAAAAATGAAACCCAATGTCCATATTTGACCCAATATTGGGTTAAAACAACCCAGCATTTTTTAGAGTGTGAGAATGCTCTGCTTCTGCTGCTGATCCGGGATCTCTGAGACCTCAGTGACTCTTCTTTGCTCGATTTGGGCAGATATTTGAGAACTGACTGATCAACAATGCTAAAATATCTGCACATGTTGGGTTCACGTTCATAAAAGGCATGGCGGGACTAAACTCAATCTTGCGGGTTTTTTGATCCCGTAAAGCTTTAAATAAGGCCGATCTGGAGAATTTGATTACAGAAGGCAGAGAGACCACTATAACATTGAGTCCTTGTCACTAACACCTTAAAAAGGAATTTAATTAGAGATGATTATTTAAAAAATGAATTAACTCGTGCAAAAACATTGAAATCGGCAGATCAAGAAGTCAGCGATGAACACATTCGTGAATGTAGAGCGTTTTATTTTCGGCATGTTTTGGAAAGATTGCAATTTCTAGAGTCAATCAATAAATATTAATAAAAAAATAAAAATACTTTTTGATAGGATCAAATTGACAACTAACGTCACACAGAATGCGCGTATAATATTTCAAAATCCCAGTCATGCTGATTACTTTAAATAAGGAGTTTATGTGAAATCAGTGTTATTTTCATCAAGCAACCCGACATCAGCACTATTGTACACTATACACACAATATAGTAAAATGCACGGACGCATAGCGACCAAACATTTAATTTCATTATCTTTGCCTATAGCTAAAAAAACAGACTCATTATTGAGTCGTTGTTTATTAGACCCAAAGCAAAGCTTCGCAGGACAGATGTCAGAGATGACAGTGACAGTGTTTGTCCACTTGATGAAGGGTGATAAACTCGCTCTGCTGACCGATCACCGGGTCCCTGCGGCCGCTGTTCGGCTGACCGAGACTCTGTTGTTTACGTGTGAATTAATCCCGTGTTTGTGTCCGGCGCCGGACAGGACAGATGCGTCGCTTATCAACATGTCTGAGGCATTTACACACACACTCAATTGAGCAACACACTGATAATCAGTGAAAACAACAGCTCTGTTCTCATTACACACTGATTTTTTTTATCTACCCCCCCCCTCCCCCCCAAAAAAAGAAAACACATAGCTATTTATACTTTAATAAATTCAAGGGTGTTTGTCAGTGATTTAAAAATCACACTCTTTAGATATTCGATATGTTCTTTGTGTCTTGAACAACACAGTGAAACTCACATCAGGGGAATATTTATATATTCGCGAGCAGTCTTGCAGTCTTGAAATTGAGAGAGAAGTGTGTGTCTGTGTTGTATGTGAGGGAGGGAGAGATGAATAAAAATGGTTCCTGAATGTAAAGTGATAAGGCGATCGATAGGCCTGTATTATTATAAAATAAACTTTAGCAAATTAAATTAAATGTGTGATCGAATGCGAATTTGATGTCTGTTATAAATATCTCCTTTTCTGTCTATCTAATAATTTCTTGTACACCATGTTTAGTTTGTCTTCGTTCTGACATCCAATTTAATGTAACAGTCAGAAGCTCTGAAAGTGTTCAAATAATAGGCTAATAATTAAAAAATGAAAGCATGATTTATCCGTTCGGACACGATTAGCCTATTCGTGGCACAGCGCTTTGTTGAAACAAATGTGATTCCCCGCATAACATTAAACTCTGATGAACTGCATTAATATCTCCGGATTAATGATATGCTCAGTAATGATTTTGACGCGCTGTCTTCTCCAGGTGTAATAGCGCCCGTGCGGAGCGAGACCTGATGTTGTGTGCGCGAAACGAGGCCAACAGTGACGCTGTGCGCACGGGTCCTGAAGTTCATGTTGTTCTCCGGGTCCCACAGCCCGACAGATGCGAGTCCTAATGATGTTGACATCTTCACACAACAGCGCTGTTTCGCGGCAGCAATAGAGTTCTCAAACACCTTTTTATAAGTCTGAAGTCTTTTCCCTCCACCCGACCTGTTAAAACCACGCCTACGGAGCGACACAATTGGTCCGAAAGCGTGAAAGAGCCAATCAACAGAGAGCTGGAGCTCGAAACACGCAACACATCCACACACACCGAAGCCCATGGAGTTCAGACGCGCTGGGAACATCTCCGTGCTGGACCCCGTTCTCCGCGGATCGTGTGTGAGATGTGTGTGTGCGCGCGCGAGAGGACGAGTGTGTGCGCGCGTGTGAAGGTGTATCCCTCCAACAAGTAAAGACAGAGGAATTATTCCGAGACAACGAAATATTTCAACACATCTCTTTGGCAGGACTCGGGACGATCTCATTATTAATATCACAGGAATGTCTGTTTTAACGAAAGCCGAAGGAACCCGACACACACCGCGTCTTTAATTCATTTAATCTTTCGTTTGTTTTTTCTTCTCGATTTCTTCTCAGACAAGCGGCAGATTAATGGATAGCTGTTTCTCACTTTCTCTTTTACACACTTTTTTTGTCATGGAATCGAGCTGGTGAGACAATCCAGAGTCTCGCGCACCGAGTGAAGCACTTCTCCAGCGCTGACTCGTTTCTGATTTCTCGTTTTTAAGGAACACCGCGTCACCTCTGCAATCTGGACTTGGATGAGCTTTCCGATGAGAGATCCAGTTATTCAAGGATCCAGTATGGCATATCACCCGTTTTTACCTCACCGGAGTCCGGAGTTTGCCATGAGCGCGATGCTGGGTCACCAGCCGCCCTTCTTCCCGGCCCTGGCACTGCCACCCTCGGGCTCGCTGGCGCTGGGCAAGCCGATCATGGAGCAGCTGATGACCGCAGAGACCGGCCTCCACTTCTCCTCTCTGGGACACCAGGCCTCGCATCTCCGGCCTCTGAAGACACTCGAGCCCGAGGAGGAGGTGGACGACGACCCGAAAGTGCACCTGGAAGCCAAGGAGCTCTGGGATCTGTTTCACAAGCGTGGCACAGAAATGGTCATCACGAAATCTGGAAGGTAAACTTGGAATAATTCAATAAGCGAGCCGTGCTTTCAATTCAATCAAGCCGAACAGCCTATAGCTAGAAACCGGGATCATAGACCATATCAGATATAATTGTTTTATTGATTAGAGTGACTCATGGGTTTCTTCAGACAAGCAATTATGGGACACGGGATGGGCTTTTTATCGTTTCTTTTATTTCTGTTTGGGGAGATGCATATGTTTCTAAAACCCAACCCAACATGAATAGGCCTAAAATGCTGGTTTGTTTCAACCCATGTTTGGATCAAATATGGATCATTGGTTTCATTCTTTAATTACATTTTTAACCTAACGGTTGGGTTTGTCCATATTAAAACAACCCAGTATTAGCCATTATCTTTTTAGAGAGTAATCAAAAATGCATCGCTAGTCAAATCATTTTACTTAAAAAAATGCTGGGCTGTTACAACACTAAATCAAATATGGACAAACCAAACCACTGATTTTCATTTTTAACACAGCGGTTTGGTTTTTCTAAATTTGACCCAAACATGGGTTGAAACAACCCATATTTATTTATTTATTTATTTATTTTAGAATCAAATATTCATCGCTGGTTTAATCTTTTTGCTCACGCTCTAAAAAATAAATAAAAGCTGGGTCAAAATCAATTTTGGTCAAATATGGACAAACCCAGGCGTTTGGATGCATTTTTTACATTTTTAACCAAACGCTTGGGGTTGTCCATATTTGAGCCAAAATTGGATTAAAACAATCCAGCATTTTTCATAGTCTTGTGCGTATGCTAACTGTGCTCCCAAAAAGCTGATTTTGAACAGTGAAATTCACAGCTTGTTGTATTATAAAAATATAGCCCATGCAATGGTGTCGAAATAGAACGTTTTGGTTGTAACTTAGTTTTTGCGATTGTTATTCAGGTTAAATATAATGGCCTAATTTACACACATAAACATACACACACACACACACACACACACACACACACACACACACACCACAAAAACATCGCAGATATCTGAAATGATTGTTTCTGTAAATCCAGTCCAGGATTCGTGCAGAATTTAGCCTCATGCACAAGCTTATCTGAATTATAGAAATATAACTCAACTATCTTTTCTGTAGGCGAATGTTCCCTCCGTTTAAAGTCAGATGCTCGGGATTGGACAAAAAGGCCAAATATATTCTGTTGATGGATATCGTTGCGGCGGACGACTGCAGGTATAAGTTCCACAACTCTCGCTGGATGGTGGCAGGAAAAGCTGACCCCGAAATGCCAAAACGCATGTACATTCACCCCGACAGTCCGGCCACTGGAGAGCAATGGATGTCTAAAGTCGTCAATTTCCACAAACTTAAACTGACGAATAACATCTCCGACAAGCATGGATTTGTAAGTTAGCTACGTATTTTTCGATTATTATTGCTGTTTCAAATACGTGTGTGTAGTGCTATTTGTTGATGTATTGTTAAAGACTTTGCACTGTCAGGGAAATTTCATTAAATACTATCCGAGCGCGTTGATTGAAGGGGGAGGGGGGCTTCAACGTGTGCAAAACCCATGCAGAAAGTGTGTCTCATAAAAACGATTCCTTTACCCGTCGTGAAAATGTTATTTGGAAGTCAACATCGGCTTTATTTATATTCCAGACGATACTAAACTCCATGCACAAATACCAGCCGAGATTTCACATCGTGAGAGCCAACGATATCCTGAAGCTCCCGTACAGCACGTTCAGGACATATGTGTTCCCCGAGACGGACTTCATCGCTGTCACAGCCTACCAGAACGACAAGGTGGGTCATCCGAGCTTTCTGGGTCGAATCGGACTCTATACACTAAATGTCTCCGTGCATGTGTTTTGTTATAAACGTTCTCGTAGTTATTATATGCAGTGTATTTGTTCTCTGTGATTATTAGATGGATCACTGTGAGGCCTACATCATATTGCAAAACCTTTGGCAAATGCAGAAACACACACACACACACACACACTTTCTCAGTCTTTCACTTTTTACTCATCATCTTCAATTTTTCTTCCATTTAATTATAGTTATTCAAAAGTTTGTTCGTGCATGCTGCCAATTCTCTCTCTCTCTCTCTCTCTCTCTTTCCATCTCTCTCTCTCTCTCTCTCTCCCTCTCTCTGTGTGTGTGTGGGAAATGCATTTCTGAATGAGTTTTTTTTTATTTTATTTAAAAATGCAGAAAGTTAGTGCAAGAGGAGAAAATATACAGTGTGTGTGTGGAGGGACTGGCTATAGTGGGAGGTGCTGCAAGAAGAAAAAAAAAACATTGTGTGTTTATTTGTTGGAAAACGGCTGAAATATTAACACGCCAGGAAACTGCAGGAAATGTTACGACACGAAATGCTCCTGGGGTGACGAGGAGGAGGGACTGAATTCATGTTGTGGGGTTGTAGACATAAAAAAGGTTTCCAATATTTATGAGCTTGAAATGGCACCATTTTTTTCCCTAAAAATCCCAGTGATACCTCAGTGAGAGTAACTTAAAAGGTTTAAGACAAGTCACTGCATGCATAATATTTTGTATCTTAAAAAGGCCAGCATATTAAACTATAAAATATCAAAGCTGATAGCAATGAGTCATATTGACTTAAAGTATCTGTTGAATATGTTTCAATATGCTATAAATACGTGCAAAAATGTTTTCAGGATGATGAAACTGGAGGATATGCAAGTTATCTTTATTCAAGCTATACCTGTCATTGCATTTCAGATCACACAACTGAAAATTGATCACAATCCTTTTGCAAAAGGGTTTCGTGACACTGGAAATGGGAGACGCGAAAAAAGGTAGGAGGACACGAGCTTTAACAGCATTCCAGAACATCCTAAAATCCACAACACTGACACTTATAATTTGCGTTTGGCATGAAAGCATTTTATTTAAAAAAGAAAGAAATGGTTGCTAATTAAAAATTCACGCACATGATTTTCTCCAATGCAGTTATTAGTTTGTTTGCACTGACATGTTTCCCTCAATATCGTGTCTACAGAAAACAGCTGGCTCTGCAGTCGATGCGTTCCTACGAGGAGCAGAAGAAGGAGAACGGCACGTCCGACGATTCCTCCGGAGAACAGGCGTCCTTCAAATGCTTCCGTCAGGACTCTTCTCCTGCGGTCTCCACGGTCGGACAGAACAACTTAAAGGGTATAATAATCTCTACCTCTGCTCACAAACAGTAAAAGGTGGACAATTCGTACGACCTCACTCGTGCAAATTTGTACGATTTGTCTAAACCCACGTTTTCTCCTTTGGAATGTCCTAATAAATGGCAATCGAATGTTGCGATTATTCCGATATAAGCGTTTGCTTGTGACCCAAAGTAGAATCTCCAAACGAATCACCAAAACATGCTTGTACTTAGTTAATATATGTTGAATTTCATACGTTTAAAATACTCTAAATTATTACTTATTTCGCTTGCATTTCGTGTCGCCACTGACTGTCTGTATAACTGAGATTCCCTTCCCGATTTTTTCTCTCGCAGACTTTTGTGACAGCGATGAAGACAGTGATGACGAAGACAAAGATGGGAACGCGAAGGACGTGCCAGACTCGAGTAAAATCTCCACCACGACCGAGGACTCGAAGGACCCCGATGCGAGTTTAAGCAAAGGTGTGTTTGGGGAAAGTGAGAGGACTGAGAAAGAGAGTCCCGTCACGCTGATCTCGAGCACCACTCGGTCGGGGGACGAGCTCAAGAGTCCGACAGCCCGAGAACAGGCCAAAGCCGACGAGTCCCGGACAGCCAGCAAAGAAAACTACATGCCATTGACTGTCCAAACAGATGGCGCCGCGCACTTGAATCAAAACCACTTGCACAGTTTCGGATTTCCGCAGGGTTTGGCTGGGCAGCAGTTTTTCAATCACTTGGGTGGTTCAATGACCCATCCCTTCCTCTTACACCCGGGCCAGTTCAGCATGGGAGGCGCGTTCTCTGGCATGGCCGCGGGGATGGGCCCTCTACTGGCCGCGGTGTCCTCTGGAGGGGTCAGTGCGATGGAGCCCGGGAGCATGTCTTCACCCACGGGCCCCCCGATGCCCTTCCACCTGCAGCAGCACGTGCTCGCCTCTCAGGTAGGACATACATAGTGATCGCATTTTATTTGCATTTGATTGTATTTATCGTTTGCAACTTATACGCAGAAAAAGAGTTTTTGCGTGCACATGCATTTTACATGCATGCTTCAATCCTGATCATAACCCTGGCAGGATGGTTATGAAATATGTTAGCGATTTTTGTGTTTTTGCATATGATACGCACTGTAACCCCTTGGCCTTGATTAGTGGTGTGAAGTGCGTGCATTACACGCAATAAAAATGCTGCACGCGAAAACTGCGTATAAATTGCACGATAAATACCATTTGTGCTAGATAAGCAGTTTTATGAGATCGGGCTGATGCTTCAGTGCTGATCATAACCCTGGCAGGATGTTTAGGAAGTATTTTAGCGCTTTTTGTTGGTGCATTTAGGAGTTTTGGAGAAAAAAAACGAGGCGTGGTATATATTGCAGTGTTTAAGTGTCTATGTTGCACAGTCCATAAATTGTCAGCAAATATAGAACAACTGACAACTGTTGCTCGAGATTAGCTCATAAAAAAGAAAAAGATGATCACTCCTGTTTTCTACTATATTGAAGTGGATCTAAAGTTATTTTGAACAATATTTGTTCTTGTCTTATAGAACAACTTTGATTAACTTTTTTGAAGTGCGGGTGCCTCAACTAGAGCATTTGTTTGTGTCTTAATCTGAGTATGGTGTCCATGGTTACTGGTACAGAAATAGACCCAATTGGTATTTCTTCCCACAGGACGTGATTTTTGTGGTAAACACAGAAACTCACTAATTTTGCCAATAGAAGCGGTTTTATAGAGATGATTGGTCCAGTTTTCAGTAGGGCTGAGTGAATGAATGTGTATAAATGAATGAATGAACACCTGGTTTGTCGTATAGTAGGGCTCAACATTTTGTTTTTGTATGTTAATATCACAAATAATAATTATGAATATTATTATTGCTCAGTAAAATAAGAAATATTACTATTACAATAAAATTATTTTAAAAATTGAGGATTACCTCTTACCTGTTATATGCAGGCAGCCTGTCAATAAATTATTAAAGGTCTAAGGTGTACATTTTTTAGCAATCAAAAAGCATGTCTAATTCGTTGAAATCATATTATGAATCATTAAACTTAATATACAACATTAAAAAATATATTATGTATATGAAATTTTTTTTTTAAATGGTTGGGGAAACACTGGGGTTCAGTGCTGGAACTATCAGTGATCACGACACGCGTTACTTCCTCATTCCAAAGTTCCTATGGCGGTCTATGGGAGTGTCGTAACTT
>JAOTRC010000034.1:38789851-38806439 GCA_027497675.1 Cyprinella lutrensis
ATAGATAGATAGATAGATAGATAGATAGATAGATAGATAGATAGATAGATAGATAGATAGATAGATAGATAAACAGATTTTTCGAAATGTATAAATGTACGGTGAATGGGGATCAAATGAGCAGAGCGAGTTCTCCCCAGGAGAACTCGCTCTATAGTATTGAGTATTGATCAATTTAATTTAGTTAAATTATTGTTATTATTATTACTTTATTTGACACACTTCTTTGCACATTTTTCGTAATAAAAATATAGCGAAGACTCGCGCTGGAATGCCATCCAATTAAACAAACAAACACACTCCAGGAATCACGCGCTCAAGAAATAATAAATATTAATCGATCGTGCACTTTTAACCAGAGAGCATGCAGCCTTCAGGCCTCGGGGTGAACCACTAATATTGGCAATACAAACAATAATGAAGTGCATTGTTTGTTGAGTAATTCACAAGCCTTTGTTTAAACTTTTTTATAGATCATATATATAGCCTACATGAGCCGTTTTCCGAAAGTTCAAACATCACATATGCTGTTTCATCTCCTAAAAGCAACACAGAGTCATCATGGTGTTGCTTTAGAGCCAAAGTTAGAATAATGCCATAAACCTTTGCAGAAACAGATCAGCCACAAGTTCATTTTTTAACTTTTCGAAAAGTTTAAAAAGTCGATTTGAATGACATGGTTTCAGCGTTATGCCTCTCAGTGGTCAACTCTATTTACATTCGCACATTGGTCACTTGTTTTGTGCACGCTTGGCGGATAATAACCCGTGAAGGGTTTCCAACACGAAACAATTAATTTTAAATCCCAAACCAACTGGAAACTCCTTTCTATTCACTTATTTTTTGAAAAAGAAACTCAATGAATGACCTGCAAAACCGGGCGGGAAACTTATAAACCACGAAATTATTGCGTTTAGGGAGTTAAAAATATATATTTGAACGATTCTCGCCTCTATTATTTCATAATTAATATGTAATTTCTTGATAAAGTAACTTAACTCTAAACACAGACGGCTGATTTAGAAGAATTTAATGTTTCTCGCAGACTGAACTGTAATTCATATTCATTTATGTCCTCAAATTTCCTGAAACGTTTGAAGAACGAGATGATTTCAAAAGCAATTTTAGAAGATTTTGGACAATATTTTCTTATGCATATGCATGATATTTTGTTATAGTTATATTATTTTCTTTATGCAAGCACTGACTGCACAAACTTTAGTTGCACAATGATGGACAGATAAGCGTTGAAATATCACAACACAGTTTATGTCACTAATTACATGCATGCAGAGAAAAATAATATCGATCTCTTTTTTATTTATCATCCGTTTGTTAAGCATTTTCAATAAATTGCATTCTTCCATTTTTTGTGTAAAAATACTAATACCACTAATTCAGAGTTGCGATGCAATGTGTTTGAAACACCAGGGCTGTTATTATAGCATCACTCATTAATAGACCCTGAATGTAATATCTGCATGCACATGCCCAGTTGGATCTGATGTTTTACTGCATTGATGTAATTGTAAGAAAGTTCTGGTGTTGTGAACGGGTCGGCGCAGGAATCGGGTCAGATTGTTCATTCGCGGACCTGTGGTTTTAACACACCGGGGATACACACGCTGTTGTCTTCGAAGCACGGGGTTATCAGATGATATATTTAGTTCCTGAGTTCAGGGAAGTTTCTTGACTAGATTTGACGCTTTAATAAGGGACTCGAGTAGCTATTGTGGCCTGAGGGGTCCGAGGTTTCGTTTTAGCAGATCTATTGAATATGAGGATTTGGATTGAAGCCGAAATGACAATTATCACTTTATAGGCAGGTTATCAATTTACAATTGTGGACAATCTTGAATTTTAACTGCACTGACTTCAACGAAAGAAAACCAAAACACATTGGCTGTAAATGTCTATTCTGACTGTATCGCGTTCTGCGTTGAAGTCCAACATATTTTGAGGAAATAATCCAATATTATCCCCTGAGTGGACGAGAACGTGTAATATATGCAGTCATTTAAACACACAGGTGGTTTCTGAATCTAGGCTTCATGCAGGCCACAGATCCGAGTTCACATCTCATCAAATGCGTATACAGGCCTAGCACGCATGCTATTTATCCTCCAATTTACACGCGAAAATTAGTTTTTCCGTGAATATCATACGCACTGTAAACACATTGGGAACTGCGAATCATGTGCACGGAAAACCTAATTTTCGCATATAAAATGCACGATAAAACAATGCGTGCTCTAGAGACGCATTTCATGAGCTCAGGCTGGTTGAATCAAAGTTAAAACGCGCTCACAAACACACGACTGTATCCTGCGCCCATGACGCACACTTCCCATTTCAAACGTCCAATAAGATCAAATCCGCGTTCTATTCATTTTCTTTTTTTCTTTTTGTTTGCATGGCCTGTGTGTTTGTTTTATCCGCACCGTTTAAGACATGTATCACAATATTGTCTATTTTACATCACGCATTCCTGTCGCTCAACCGCGAGCAGGTCGTGGGTTCGAATCCCAGGGAAAGCGAAAATTGACGCGAGTAAATCGCATTGATTAAAAAAAATGCATAAATGTAAATTTTATTTTTCATTTAAGACATTTTACATGCCTGTTTAATAAAACAAAATTGATCCGACGAGATAATAACAAGATGAGATGCGAACTTATTTAATATGTGCGTGTAAAACGTCTCCTGAGAGAATAGCACATGGAGATGAGGAGTGTGTGTGTGTGTTGTAGTTCAACCCGATTGTGGGTGGACCGATATTGTCACGGCATTGTAGACGAGCACACACTACGTGTTCATCCCAGGGCTTCCGTTTCCCAGTGTAACGCACGGGGTTTGACCATTAGAGAAACAGGGAGAGAGGGAGAGAGAGAGAGAGGGAGAGAGAGAGAGAGAGAGAGAGAGAGAGGGAGGGGGTGATCGTGCTTCTTTTCTCCAGGAATACCAGACAGATCCTCTGCTTTACTCCGTGAACTGACTTTAGTGCAGGTCCATCTTTAAGATTGCCGTTTTAATCGCCGTGTTCCCTGTGCTGGATGCAGATTCCGTTCCCGCGGAGGACCGAGACTAAACCCATGGGTTTCCCGAGCAGAATCCCGTGAGCTTCATCGCGCTTGGAATATATGTGACAAAAAATCGCCCAAACGCGCATATCTGGAGCATATCACTGCCTCGAGCTATTCTGCTGATTCTGGGATTCGCACACTTCAGGTAATGTCCAGTGTCCGCTTCTTCTTGATTCATTGAGTTTTTGCACTAGGCCATCGCTACAGAACCCATAGATGTAAAAACACCCGCGGTGCACACACAGAACGGTCGATTCTGGTTCGTTGGAGTTAAAGTGCATTGCGGAATAGTATTGTTGTGTTCATCTCTTCAAAGAAAGTTGTAATTAATACCCGTGCAATGATTTTATTGAATGATCTACTGATCCATTCATAGAGTTCAGACTCATCGAGCAAGACAATGTGAACAGAACTGCATTGTTTAAAAAGTTAGGTTACACTTTATTTTACAGTGACATGTTACATGCGATAGTAATAACAGTAAAAAATGCATAATTACACGCAAATACTCCTAAACCAAATCCGGTAACACTGTATTTTACAGTGTCATTCTTACATATGTTACATGTATAGTAGCCTACTAACTATTAATTATGCATAAGTACATGCAACTAACCCTAAAAATCAAACCCGAATCCTAACCCTATAACCTGTGTAGTTAGGCCTACTTAGTGTTGCTGGAATTTATAATTACAGAGTAACAAAGACACCTCAAAATAAAGGGTTAAGCCTAACTCAATAGTAAGTAGGCCTACTAGTTAATTGTTTTTACTCAGTACGTAAAGGCATAATTAGAGTGTAACACGGAAACCTTAGCTAAATTGTTATGCATTATGTTTGTAATATGTATTAATGTGCAGGTGTTTGTGAATGTTGCGATGAGTTATATTAGCAGACTTTTCAAAATTATGTTTTTGTAGGAGCATATGTGAGAGTTTTAATGAAGACTGCTTCGTAAACATCGGATAATTTTGTGCAGATTTGGCAATGCATTGTTAGTTTTGTGACTAGTTTATTTCGTGATCTTAAAGAGAGACTCAATACGAGTTTATGTCATTGTTATCATTTATTAAAGTGCAGCAAAACGTGCTGAACTACACAAACGCGTGTGTGAGAGAGTAGACGAGCTGATGGCGTGTGTGTGTGTCCTCAGGCCTCGCTGGAAGAGTTCAGACATGGCGGACAGCGAAGACACATTTCGGCTCCAGAACTCTCCGAGTGACTCCGAATCAAAAGATTTACAAACCGAGGGTAAATCAGAGAAACAGAACGGAACCGCGAGCAAATCCCCATCCTCACAGACAACATACATTCAACAGGTAACAGCAACTGTGTGCGTGTGTGTGTGTGTGTTTGTGATTAACCATAGTAACCATATTTTGGCTTCAAATTTGTACTTAGAAGTTAGCTAAATCAGTCAGAGCTAAAACTGTTTTGGAATCGTCCTTATTTATAAAACAATATAACGTATTTTCTTTTTTAAAACATTTGTTTATTGTTTTTATTCAGTGACATATCAAAATGAGGTGGTAACAATTCGAGAATCAAAACAGGGTCAAGTACAACTTACAAGAAATTAAAATATAACGTATTTTCTAAACGTAAAACTGCAGAATTTTTCTGTCAGGTTTCAGTATTTGGCTATAACACAAGAGGTCTGTGGAATGTCCACATGTAG
Source organism: Cyprinella lutrensis (assembly GCA_027497675.1). Lineage (NCBI taxonomy): Eukaryota > Metazoa > Chordata > Actinopteri > Cypriniformes > Leuciscidae > Cyprinella > Cyprinella lutrensis. Next base: position 38,794,613 of record JAOTRC010000034.1, read on the forward strand.
TAAGTGTGTGTGACGAGCCCGCTATAGTTGCTGGTAACTGTCGAACAGAAAATTAATATAGCGGTAATTTAATAACTTACTGTTGCTCAGGTGATCGAAGAGGCATAATATCAAAGTTGCATCATCTACACGAGTTCATGCATAATATAAAAAAAGGAAACGCTTTACTGGACTAACCATGAGCGATACATCTGTTTTTATTAATTAATCAGTGTTCTCATTAGTTAATAAAAATACAGCTCGTTTGTTCATGTTAGTTTGTCACAGTAACTAATGTTAACAAATACAACTTTTGCTTTTAATAACGTATTAGTAAATTAATATTATTAACCAAGATTAATGAATTCTGAAGAAATATTGCTCATTCTTAGTTCATGTTAACTAATGTAGTTAGTTAATGAACCTTTGTAAAGTGTTACCCAAAACACATTTTGCAACTAGCTGTGACTGTAATGAAGGAGTGCAGCACAGTCCAGCATATTTCTGACATATTTCTGAAAATGTTTTCTCTTTGCTATCATTCGAAAATAATAGGCCTAACACATTTTCATCAAGCAATGTTAGCTTACTCATTTTTAAAATGCTTGTTTAGAATAAAATCTAAATCTAAAGTTCTACGAACTTAATCTTGGAGTTTAAACTGAATTCTGCTCATTTTTTATTTTCTCCTCGTGTTTGTTGATGCATTGAGTTTCGCGTTAGCCTCGCTAATGCTTGAAGATGCAGTGCATGTGTTCACTCTCTGCATCTGTGTTTGAAAGGGAATGGAGGGGATAAAGGTGTACTTGCACGAGCGAGAGTTGTGGGCAAAGTTTCATGAAGTGGGAACTGAGATGATCATCACCAAAGCAGGGAGGTAAGAGACCAGTCTTTCATCGACGAGAACCTCAAAATGCACAAATAACTGATCATTATAATAGCCTACTAGGCCTAATTATTATTATCATCCAATAATTAATAATAATTCGATATAATTCACTATCCCTATTCCTATACATTTCTCCATGCAATGGTCAGTTTATTGAAATATAATTAATTATACATTTTCATTGTAAATTTAACGGCGCAGACTGCAATTTTTTAGCGATTTATTTCAATGTATTGCATTTTTTAAATCTAAACTTGTTTTGATTATTATTTTGTTTAGAATGTGTTTTGAAAGTTGCAGTCTGAGTAAAGGCCAATTCCCGAACTTCAATAAGCAATGTTTTGACTCCATAATTTAAGATGAGTTTCTATGCAAGTTGCGAGCTGGAAACATCCATCATTTGGATTATTGATGCATATTTTTTCCACTAATGTTATTATTAACGATAAACTCGGATCTTTCTCTAAGAGTATTTTAAAATAAATGGTATCAAATGTATTGCGTCTGAAATATAAAATTAAGGCTTTGTAAGGTTATAATGGGAATTAATTGTTTGTGAATGATTAATGTGGCTGTATAAACTAATTGTTTAAAGCAGCAGTGTGGAGTTTCTCTAATCGCTGGGAAGAGTTTTAAAAACACATGTAAAGTTACGTTTCATTTCTTTTATTGATAAAAACTTCTGCTTGGTCAAAAACAGTGAAATTTCCTCAGAAATCACACGCGGGTTTAAAGCTGAAGTCTGTGAACTCCTCAGTTTAACATCATGATCTGTGAGATTAAAAGGCCAGGTAAAGTTGATATGTAACAGCAAACTTTCTCGTTCTTCTCATTTATTATTCATAATCGTGGCAGCTTTTAAAAGCGTGTAGTTTATGGTTTTCTCTCTGCATAGAGCTGAACAAGAGGCTTTTGCACTAACGACATTTCAGATCAGTTTACTGGGGGAAAATCCTTCTCTATCTCGAGTATGAAACACTCGACAAATCACCACAAAGTGCTCAATACTTTTGTGCATTTTTAATAAAGTAAAACCGTTTTTCTTAAAGTAAAACCGTGCATCGCGTGTGAAGTTGGGCCACGGAAAGCATGTACTCTTCTCACAAATATGCACACTTTAAAAGTTTTAATTCACCTAATATCTCTTTTTTTTTCTTGTCCTTAAATGTTCATTTTATTATGTGCTTTAAGCGTTGTAGGCAGGCCTATGTAAAAGAAAATTAATCTGAATCAGATATAGGGCCTACTAACTAAAGTGTGTCCAGCCAACTAACGACCTATTCTTCCGTATTTCACGAGGTGGCTATTTCTCGAACTCGTGCGATTTGTCTAAACCAGTGACGGGAATGAGATTAGCGGAAAGTTGTTGCGTGTCAAAATATGTCTCCAAAACACACGCATAAAATGATCGATTTAGACAGAGCATTTTTTGTTTGCTCCGGTAACAAATATAGCTATATTAAATATATTAAATTATTATAATTTCTAATGTTTTTATTATTTGAAAAAGCGGTTCCTGCTGTAATGCTGTCCCGTTTTCGTCCACAGGCGGATGTTTCCCAGCTTCAAAGTGAAGGTCACCGGGTTGAACCCCAAAACCAAATACATTCTCCTGATGGATGTCGTGCCGGCCGATGACCACCGCTATAAATTCGCTGATAACAAATGGTTCGTGAGTCATCAATATTTTTATTCACAGTTAATGTCACTGTTGCAGGTTATTATTTACTTTGCTCAGATAGATGGCTTACGTTTAAAGTTCTCACGGTTGCTTTGACTGAGATTGTCCATTTCTCATCATACGATAAGGGTCCCAAAAGTTCCTGGCAAGACTTGCCAAAACTGTCACGTATCCCTTTTAATTAAATAATTAAATTAGACTCATTCATGGTCTTTATTCATGCTTAAAGACGCAGAGAAACACGGACTAAGAAAAAAAGGCGTATGTTTACACAATGTTTGTTCATGTCAATTTTACACAATTGGAATTCTATACTAACTTTATTTAACGTTTACATTAAAGGATGAGGAAAAACAGCCTTATTACATCTTATTACGATTGCATCTGCATCGACAGAAAACAGCGTATTATGCTACTTGTTTTATGCTCCTTTTTCAGGGTCAGTGGTTTGAATAGTTGAGGTCGTTGAGGGAGGACGTCCACAGGCCCACATCTCTGATAATTACCAGTTCAGTGCATGTTCTGGAACTAACGACCCTCTTGATCAACCATCATCTTAGCCATTAACCAAATAAACCGGGCTTTGAAACACATTATGCTCAACACACAAGGCAGCGATGCGTGACAAACGGAGGCCGATCACATTCTGACAAGTTTCGATTTCAATAAAGGAAACACATGTTCAGGGAACAAAACATCTTTTGGTTTTAATGAAATCATCCTTGTACTTAATGCATGATTGGATCAACAGAATCTCAAACCTAATAATCACATGAGAGAAAACAGCAATTGATAGAATAGTTCGTAAATGTGTGATTTTATGTAGAACATTTCTGAAATCCATAACTTGGAGGGTCACTGTAGGCCTATATTGTAATTGACTCATGCTTTTTCTGTAAAGCTGCTTTGAAACGATGTGTGTTGTGTATAAGTGCTATAAAAGAGAAGGAAAGTCCGTGTGTTTTTACTCAGCATGTGTTTTGCCCTACAACTTTGGATTTCGATTTCAATAAAGGAAACATGTCGAGGGAAAAAAAACATCTTTTAGTTTTAATGAAATGCCCCTTGTACTTAAAGGGATACTCCACTTTTTTCGGAAATAGGCTCATTTTACCACTCCCCCAGAGTTAAACAGTTGGATTTTACTGTTTTTTAAATCCATTCAGACAATTTTCTGATATTTAGAAGAATATCAGTAACCAGTTTCTGGTCTCATTGACTTCCATAGTAGGAATATATGTATATATATATGGAAGTCAACTAGACCAGAAACTGTCTGTTTACTGATATTCTTCTAAATCTCAAAAATCGGCTGAATACATTCGAAAACGGTAAAACCCAACTGTTTAACACTGGGGGAGTGGTAAAATGAGCCTATTTTCAAAAAAGTGGAGTATCCCTTTAATGTATGATCAGATCAATAGAATCTCAAACAACATCAATTATCCCGCGAAACTGGCGATGGATGTCATCTGTTGCCCGTGTGTCGGCAGGTCTGTGACGGGGAAAGCCGAGCCTGCGATGCCGGGGAGACTCTATGTGCACCCGGACTCTCCGGCCACCGGCGCGCACTGGATGAGGCAGCTGGTGTCCTTCCAGAAGCTCAAGCTGACCAACAACCACCTCGACCCCTTCGGACATGTGAGCCAATATGTGTTTTATATGGATTTGCCTTGAAACTAACATTAACTCTTCCAGCAAACATATTATGGATAAAATCAGGTTGGATTGAATTGTGTAAAAAGCTATTTCTACATGATTCACTGCAAAAATGCTTTTCTGTGTTTAAATGTTTTTATTTGGTATTTCGGCAGAAGATAAATTGTAACCACACTTTTTTGATATAAAAATGCTTTTCTTACTCAGTATTTTTTTTACTCGTTTCCAGTCCAAAATATCAAAAAAAAAAATCTTAAATCAAGATGCATTTACTAGATGAGTAAAATGCCATTCAATATTAAGTGTTGTTTTCTTGAGATGTAGGCGTAAATTAAAAAAAAGAAAAAAAGCAAACAAAAAAAGGCTAAATTATCTGCCAATGGGGTTCGGTTTTTTTTTTTTTACCTCACTGGGAGATCATTTAGCCTGTTTTACGAAAAAAAAAAACTCACTAATTTTTTTTCCAAGACATAATATCGTGTGGCATTTTACTACTTTAGTAAGTGCATCTTGATTTAAGAATTTTCAGATGTTTGGACAGAAATACTGAGTAAGAAAAGCAGTTTGCAGTGTGGGCTACAACCAGTTAATTAAGATAGTCAGTGTTGCACCAACAGTTGGTGATCAACTAATCATGCAACCCGCTCCCGATTCCCTCAGGCGAGGCTTCGAGTCTTTAGGTAGCGTTTTGCGTGTGAATTGAACGATAGCTCCAGCTCAGGAAACGCAGATCCGCAAAGGTGCCGCTGACAAACGCCAGATCTGAGTAATAACCGAAACACATCTTAAATCCAGTCATGATAATTGAGACAACAAGAGCGCCACAGATGTGGACACCGAACTGCAGATTACTAATTTACGCTCCGTAAACTGCTAAAAGAAATTTAATTTTCTCCAGGTACCAGCAATCTCGATCAGTTCAGATCCTTCAGTTTACGCAAAGAAAGAGCAGCCCAAACTCACATTGATAATCTGAATCCAAGAGCCTGTGAATCAACATTTCTCAGATTGCGAGGAGGAGTGCCTCATGCGCATGTTTTGCTGTTTAGTCGATCAGGTTTGCTCTTCTGCCAAACCTCAGCTGGCAGAATGAAATCGGAGCCTTTCTGGAATGTGAGTCGAGTTGTAAATTTCTGTCCTGAATGTATTTTTGATTGGTTGCAGTGGTTCTTGGCGAGCCCCTTTGCAGAAAGAGCACCCTGGGATTTATAAATGAAGTACGGCTTCTCGACCAAAATAACAATCTATCGGTTGTTGTTCCAGGTGGTTGAAATAATTTCAGACCTATTTATAATTATAGTCTCAGAAGCAGGGCTGAACATGCGACGCTATAAGCTGGAACCTGTTAGGAAATACATAAAAACAGCCAATATTTCCAAACTCCGTCTTAATTAGACTCCAATGATGAGATAAAGATGTCTGAAAGAAACTCACAACAATTCCCAAGTGGGTCACTTACCCAGCAAGAAAAAGCAATAGAACACAGTCTGAATTTTCCAAGTTCAAGGCTTTCTTAGCTTTGGCTTTGATCATTTTAGTCTCATTCATCAATACACACACACACACACACACACACACACACACACACACACACTCCCTGCCTCTCGGCCATACAGAAATATCAGAGTTTGGATAACTGTGCTTCAAACTGTTTATATGTGAAGACAGTGTGTGATGAGTGATGGACAGAGGAACACAACGGCTGTTAATCTGTAGGGTTTCGGAGTGTGTGATGTCGGGAACATGAAAGCGTGGAGGAACACACACTGCCCTCAGCGATCGCTCACGGTCATTAGACTATCGCTAGCGCTGGAGACGCGCACACCGGCAGAACACACTCGCCACTGGGTGGTCCAATCCCTCTGTCCATGCAGATTTACTAATGTTATAAGCTGTTTTATTGTGGCCTTTTAGTATGCTCAAGACTTTTATTTTGACATCACACTTTAAAGCAATGCATTTTTCTTTTTTCTTTTTCTTTTCTTTTTTTTTTTTTGCAATAGATCATCTTGTCGATCTGGAGCAAAAGCAATAGCAATATCCTCAGCTGAGAGCCATGTTTAATGTTTACAGCGAGTTATGCTCTCTCCAAGTCTCGGTGTTGATTCGAGCCAAAAGTGGCTCAGAGGGACACACACACACACACACACACACACACACACACAGCGATGGACTGATGTCACTGATCAAAGCAGAAACGCTGCAGTTGTTTGGAGAATGCATGCAAGGAGCAAACACATGAAAATGGAAAAGAGGAGTGTGTGTGTGTGTGTGTTTAAACTTGGCATCCACATCCAGATTGCAAAGTTTAGACAAAGTAGCCCTCATTACACACACACACCGACACACACATTTGACTTGGAAAAGAACAGGCCACAGAACCGAAAAAAACTTGAGCAAAAGCAGTATTTTATTCTAAAAGTGATACTATATGAGCTCTGGTTCTTAAAGTCTCATTTGAACAACAAGTAGCCGGACAAGCGTCGGACAAAACTGTGTGCATAGGCTATATTAAAATCAGACACGCAAATGATCTGTAATTAAGTCCGACACACATTTAGGGTTGTCGAAATAAAGCGGGTTGTCGGGTTTAAGTGCGACAGTAGGAGATTATTAGATTATTACCGATCTCAAAGCGTTTCTGAAAAAGTAATGTGTTTAGAAAACTCAGGAAAGAAGAAACACGTTCATAGCAATGTATAATCGTTCTTCTTTCGCAATGAGATGAATCATTTAGCATAATTTAAATGAAGCGTTTCAGCTAAATTATTAGGCCCATGTTATCGAAGATCTTTTAAATATGGTCGTCACATTTAAGCTCTATTTTCTTTCCATCCAGATCATCCTGAATTCCATGCATAAATATCAGCCCAGGATCCACATCGTGAAGGCAGATGAAAATAATGGATTTGGGTCCAAAAACACCGCGTTCTGCACTCATGTGTTCCCCGAGACGGCCTTCATCGCAGTCACCTCTTACCAGAACCACAAGGTATGGGCACTGGGTCCAACATCTTCATCATGAGATCATTAAACACTCTAAGCATACAGTTAAAAAATAGTTTTTTTAAGTGTATGAATTATTGAATTAGTATAGAATTGTCTGCTTCAGGTCAGATGTGTGAGCTTGATTCCTGATTGATCAAATTACGCGCCTAACTTTGAGATTGGCCCGAAAACACTTAGATTGCTCAACTAGGCTATATCCAAAAATATTGTTGCTAGATTAAACTGGGAATTATTATTATTATTATACTAATTCATATTATATTTATTTATCTAGACTAACAAGCCATTATATATTATTAAATTATATATTAAATAAGTCCAAAATCAAATCTCGTGCACGAGATTCCGACTCAAGTTAATAAAGTAGCTAACGCGTGTAGCTACTATTATATCCAGATGAATTATACTTTTCTAACTAAAACAAAACAAAAAAGAATAAATCATGTCCGAAATGTTTATGTGGCCACTAAATGCTTTTATGAAAACGTGATTTATATATTTTTGATCCGCTGTTGTGGTTCTCGGAATATTTCCACTCGTGAATTATAAATCCGATTGTTGTTTCATAGTTCCGCTCCCAAACCAAGACCTTTCTACCTCGTGCATGTCATTCTCTGGAAAATACAGATACGGAAAGAATGCACAGATAAACTAAATAAAGAGATAAAACACGTCCTTAATACATTATGTGCTTATGATACGAATGCATGTGTTTTTTTCACACTAGTTGCATCAGCGCTGTAATCACATAATAATCATCATAATGACGCCGAGATGGAAACTTGCTTCAGGTGTTTCACTCACCTGGATCTTTAATTCAGACCTCTTAAAAGAACTGTATTTATTCATTGATTGCGATTGGTGTAAAACTGGCGTTTGTTTGACGTGTTTGTTTCGCTTTTAACATAAAGCAACATAAAGCCTAAAAACGTTAGTTTTTACGTTATACACTCGGAAGAAGTATATTAATTATTTACATAGCCTACATGCAACATAAAAGTGTTAATCTAGCCGACGTCTTTAAACATTTTATTTTTAATAAAGCAATTTTACACACCTTAGAAGCGTAGAAACACTTGCACCTGTATGTCATTAAAAATAATAGATTTTGAATAACCTTTTGGGTCCTTGGGTTGCAATGTGTGCACCAGATTTATGAGCATGAGCAACAAGTTACAAAACACGATTTACCCGCGCATATCTGCACATATTCTCCAGCAGAAGTGCTGTGGATGGGGTTATTTCACGCGACACAAACAAACGCCATATACTGCTAATGTCACGGACTGCCTTGCTTTTTCGAGATGGAATAATCTGTAGGCTACATTAGTTCATCAAATTATGCAGTGAAAATTAAGAGGGAAAAACGAATATAAAGAAAAAAACAACATAACTACTGTAAGCGTCATAAAGCGACCAAGAGATTCCCACACACTGGTCGCGCTCAGCAAACGCGACATCGCTGCATATCTGCAGGTTTTATTTTTGCACTCTTAGTTAAAGGTGCACATTTAGGACATCAAAGTGTCATTTAAAAAACTCCTCAATTCTGTGAAGTCTGCACAGAGGGTTTATAAAAGCTCAAACATTTTTACTAGATCCCATCTCAAGTGAGAGCCAAAGCAATGTCAAAGATCAAGTCCTGTTAGGAAACACAGCACAACAGCCAGAGAGAGAGAGAGAGAGAGAGAGAGAGGGGGAGGGGGGGCGGGGTCACGTGGCTTATTTGGTAGATTGGCCAGTTTGACTTTATTTGCAAATGCTTGACAGCTTTTGTGTTTTATGCACTCGTGTAAGGATTTTTCTTTCTGTCTTTTATTCACTTTCACAGATCCACAGATTTTGTAATCTTATCATCACATTATCACAATGATAATAGTAACACTTTACAAAAGGTTGTGTGTGTGTGTGTTGCAGATCACACAGCTGAAGATCGAGAACAATCCCTTCGCAAAGGGTTTTCGAGGAAGCGACGACATGGAGTTGCATCGCATGTCCCGAATGCAGAGGTGAGGCCAAGCAGATTACTGCTCTATATCGATGCCAAATAGAGGAAATATAGTATATGTCTTTGGCCAACACACACACACACATTCAGAGAGTCTCATAGACAACAGCATGATCGCCTTCTCTGAATCATTAAAGGCCAGAAAACACATCATGTTTTGATGTAAAAGTCTTCAACATTAGAGGGATAGAGTTCTCTACGGTAGATGTCAGCATTTACGCCGCTTGCTTTGGTGGATAGAAGTCATTCCATATAAACTCTTCAGTTTGATACAAGATACACAAACTGAGACACTTCTACACCTCCAGCCTGTGATATCAACACTCGTAATATCATAAAGGTTGATCTAACTCAGACCTGCAGAAGACGTTTCCACCACGGAATACAAAATAAGGGAAAAGACGATTGAAATTCTCAGTTTATATCAAACCGGTCTGAGAATTGCAAGAAAATTACTGAGGGGAGAGAGTAAGAACTGTGAGATTTGAAAACGACAATTTTTTATTTCATGGTGGAAACAAGCTTTGATTACAGACCAACTTTGAGGAAACTCACTGCAAATATCCAGTCCAAAACCTCCAAACATTCTTAAATCAAGATGCATTTACTAGAGTAAAGTACAACGACTTGTTTTTTTACCCCATTGGTAGATAATTTAGCTTGTTTTAAGCATAAAAAACTTTGATATATTTTCACATTTGTCATTTTACAACTTTAGTAAATGCATCTTGATTTAATAATTTTTTTTAATGTTTGGACTGGAAACAAGATAAAAATACTGAGTGAGAAAAGCATTTTTTTGCAGTGCTGAAGTCCTGAAGCCAAATTAGAAGCTCGCTCTCGACATGGGTGTCTCACAGATAACAGAGAACTGATTAAAACTAAACTAAACAGGGTCGTGTTAATCACAAACACTCGGCCAGCGCAGACGCTGAGCAGAGACGGCTCTCCGCTGACGGGACACTGGCGGTCGCTCACGCCGTCGTCTCGAGGCTCACGGCCGGACATTTGGTGCAGTGGAGGGAAAGACCCCACGGCTCGCGCTCGTCTTTCCTCCAGAGGACCGCTGTACACAGGGGGGAAAAACACACTTTCAAAGCAGAGAATCCGACACAGGCGTTGTCCACGGCAAAATGACAGACTTCATAATACACTCGGAAAGAATGTCCCTGCTCTTTCCATGCCGTAGTTAACTCGCTCTGTTGTTACTTTAAAACAAGAACTGAGTCATGTCCCACGAGAGCCTTCGATTGAGTTTCCAGATAATGACCTGAAGACTTTAAGACCCAACTAAAGCCTGTCGGTTCTCCTTCTGAATCCGGTACACAACTATATCCTCAGTTATTCATTCTGCAGATGCTTTGACTTACAAGAGCACTGCAAACTGCTTCTCTTACTCGTTATTTGGGTCTTGTTTCCAGTCCAAATATCTAAAAATTCTTAAATCAACATGCATTTACTAGATGAACAGTCTTGTTTACTGGGAAAATAAATCAAAATGAAAGTTTTTGCTAAAAAAAGTGAAATTATCTGCCAATGGAGTACAAAAACTTGTTTCTGTTTGATATTGGAGGGTTCACTTCATTCTCCAGATATCTTTACTCATCTAGTAAATGCATCTTGACTCAAGAATGTTTTGATATTTGGACTGGAAATAACTCAAAAATACAAAGAGAAGCATTTTTTTGGTGTGAGGAAGTGACAGCTCGTTAAAAAGACAGTGAGGCAAAGCAATGTATCATCAAAAATACAATGAGAATGAAGAAAGCTCCCGCACGGTGCCGAAGTCAAAGGTGCTGATATGCTATCTGTCCTCGCTGTCGAGCGCTGAGACGAAGCAGGTCTGCTCTGAGTTAAACTCGGACGCTCGGGAAACCAGGTCAGTGCTTCAAAAGGACATAGTCAAGGAATTAATGCATCTTTCATAGATTAATTAACATGAAAAAGCTCCCGTCGGTGGCAGGCAGATGATGAAGAGATTATGTGGTTAGTCATCAGTGAAGGGTATTGAGAGCTTGACTGAAAGAGAAGCATGTAAATGAATGCCATGGCTTTCTCTGTCCTGTGAAGCACTAAGGAGTATCCGGTGGTTCCTCGCAGTACGGTCCGTCAGCGGGTCGGCACCAGCGCCAGTCCGTTCGGCGGAGACGTCCAGGTTCTGTCCGCTCCCGGGTCCATGAGCTCCCAGTACTGTGAGAACGGGGTGTCGAGCTCGACCCAGGCCCAGTCCGCCTACCCGCTGGCCCACGAACACCGGCAGGACTACCACTGCATCAAGAGGAAAGGTGGGTCCACTGTACAGGGCACTGCTTTTATATTCTTAAGTTGCATTTAGACGAATGACACCTGTACACTTAAAGGTGAGGAAAACAAGAAAAAAAGATCCATCCCACTTCTGAAAACGTTAGCTTTCGTGTCAATAGCCCCTTTTCCACCAAAGCATTTTGAGAGCCGGGTTGGAGCCGGTGCCTGCGCGCGAACCAGTTCTTTGTGTTTCGACAGCCAAAGAACCGGTTCACGGCCGGGAAAACTGGTTCCAAAGCGGCACCAACTCTTTGCTGGACTAGAACCGTTCTTTTAGCACGTCATGTTTACGTCGGGG